>CM063504.1:46975151-47015151 GCA_032207245.1 Pardosa pseudoannulata | reverse complement strand
CGCAGTGCGTGCGGTACTAGGTGCTGCAGCACGTAGCGCGTTCAAAAGTAAACAAACATAAGAAATTTTTATGTGTACGCACTGCGCACCAATAGAAAATCACGCTTTATATGTATTACCTACTGGGGAAGCACAGCATACTATAGCACTGAGGCAAGTGCAGTTATTTTTCCTGCACTTGGCATTCAGAATCATGCGAAGTAATTACTAATTATAAATGAAGTAGTATATTACTAAGTACTTAGTAGTATTACTAAGCGTTGTGTCAGAGCGGGGATTTACATGCTGAAGCGATTTTGGTTTTTTAATTGATTAACTGGACATACGATTTTGCAGACGGTTAATGTTTAAATTTATATATTGTAAGATTTTGTTTTCAGGGAAATATAAAAGAAGTATTTCATCAATATAAATGTAAATGTTTTAGTGTGGTAAGTAACTTCGGTGATGTATTTATTACATTTATTTAAATAATTCGCTGAAAAACAATTTTGTTTTGTTAGACAAAAAATAAACGAATTCTAACAGAACAGTCCAAATTTTACCATTCATTGTGTCTTACAGACAGTATATAAGTTATATTATGCAACACCATATCCCTGGTTTTGTTTTTAAAAATTGTCAAGATCTTTTTCTCAGAATATATGATTTCCAAATATTAAAAACTATTAATAAATAAAATTTAATCCACTGACCGAACGAGTAACTGTTCGTTCTATTGCGCCAACGTGTAGTGAAATCCTCTGCACGTGGACTGGACTTTCGGTTTGACAGCACCAATGAGCATCCTGATGAGGCACCGCAACGGCGGATGCCGTGTGTTGCTATGTTTACTGAAAATATGTTTTTCGTGGAAATATAAGCTTTTCGTTATTATTAGTAATACGGATAGACGTATGGATTTTGTACACAAATGAATAACAAACTTTAAAGAAGTGTTTAATATACATTTTTATGGTTTTATTATTATTATTGTTGTTGCTTTCTGCACACCCTGCATGAACACCTTCCGCACGCCACTGATATATATATATATATATATATATATTATATGCATTCATATTTACAAACATATCCTAGACTTGTTTTCAGATTGGTATTTGTTTCTTATTTTTATAAAGTAATAATTAAAAAAATAAGACAATCATGCTCGAGTTACAGAAATTTATACAATTAGTTACATGCTATCCTGCCTAATTAAACTATTGCAAATTTAGAATAACATTATAAAATTTTATGTTTTTAAGCAAATTTTTATTTAGAGAAATATTTTTATTTATAAGTTAAATCATATGAAAATTGATTACTAGATTAAGATGCAAAGAAATCCTTACTAGGATTCCTTACTGGATTATGCTTTAGAGCTTAATAAGATTCTAAATATCTTATTTACTGGGAGGGTTAATCCTTTTAAAAGATCACTTTATGATGCTCAATACTAAATAAGACGATTAACAATTGGGAAAGTTAGGCTGCAGTTATAATTGACTTATAATTTTCACAGTACTTTCAAATAAAAAAATAACAAGACAGTGAGAAAATTAAGATTAGGCATTAACGCAAGAATCTCTTGTTCTAAATATACAGGGCTATCCATAATTCTGTCTGCGATTTCAAAAGGATATAGTAAAAGAATTAAGAGAAATAGAATAAAAAAGACCATTACACTAAATTAAAAAATTATTTAAGTTATAATTTTAGATCTTACAGGCAATCTGCTCGTGAACGTTTTTCACACTACATACATCAATGCAATGGTTGAAATTCACCAGATTCTGCTCAGTGGGCCACTCTCAACAGTATTTAGACCACGCACGATTTTTTCACGAAGTTACATTAACCTTTCGTAAACCATTTATTTCTCTCATAAATTCTTCACATTTTTTAATTTGAAATCATATAAACAGTAGCATACAAGAAAATATATTTTAATTTGTCAAATTTATGCTTATGGATTAATTCTAAATAACTTTTACCGGGTGTGACCCCGTACATTTTCTTCAGTGAAGAAGTAGCGGGACAAAAGATCACAGACTTAACAGAATTGGAAATCACTTTTATTTTCTGGAGTAAATAATTCCTATATATAAAGGAATTCTAATATCCCAAGACAACTCGAAATGTCGAGGATTGTTTCTTGCATAACATATGAAGGACGACCACGATGATCACAGTCGTAAAAGAGAATTAACTATTCTCATACGATGGGGAGGCTCCAGGGTGCAACGCGAACCCAGTCTATCCCCCCGATCGGAGTCCGAGACTATGCCGTTTCTTATATGAGGGGACCTTACGAGTCTCTCGAACGTAATTGTTAAAATCTGGCTCCGATCAAAAATTGCGACAAACTCCACGAGGTCAACGAACCTCCGTAAAAATATGTCGAAAAGAGCCGAGTTGCAAGATTCTAGGCTTTTTATACCTGGAGGTCAGTTACGGTTCCAGTTACCTGAGAACTAAAGCTAAGGTTACAGCTAGTTAATTAGGCGAATTCTCATTCGCTAGCTATCCCTTTCTGGAATTCTCAAGTCAATGATCCGGAATCATAAGAGCGTGACGCCTATTCAATCGAACGGTCAACATCCCAGACATTGCGTCGCCGCTCTTTTGTAGTCTGGTCAAGCAGGTGGGGCCCAGCTTGGCCGATTTCGGTCGTTAGTGTTCTGAACAATGGGGGTGTTCAAGGGTAACATTGACGTTCAAACCAAAAATTCAATTTGAACACCATTATTCATCACGGAAAGAGGAAAAGCATGTTACACTGCTCAAGGGTACTGCATTGTTTCGATTCTAATTCTGTTTTAAATGCCATGTCAGTACTGTAAATAGATGGCATTATATTCCACCGTGTGTATTAGAAAAACATTAGTCTGCGTAGAGATTCGAGAGAGTACGCATCTACCGCGTAGGACATTTCATTAGTTAAATAAATTTTTTATCGTGTTTTGTTTAAGATTTTGCTCTCTTACGAATCAGCCTGGACATTGGATCACACCACAGGATTGGGTGCTTTATTTTACATTATTTTCAAGTTGAATTGTAAATCTAAACTGTCTATCTGGGACTGGAGATGGACCTTTTGTTAAAATTTTAATAAAATTTAAACCAGATGTATTATAAATGTACATTTTTAATTTTATTTTTGTGTAAATGAACTAGCGCTTTTACAGTTGAAATTTATTCTGTCAAAAGTTTTAGAACATTTGATTCTATAACCCCCAATTTTAAAGTGTGCATTTTATTTTATTGTTACATCATTACAAAAATAGAAAGCGTATGTTATTAAATAAAAATAGAGCTGGGGTGGAAATAAAATTTATATCATTTGTGGTCAAAATTTCCTTATTAAAATCCAAATATATCTTAAATACCATTTTTACTCCCACACCAAAAATGAAACTAAAACATTATAGAAAAGAGTTTCATAGCAAATATTTTTCTAACCTATTTATCAAAGCAGCATTGGTTCTGGAAATGTTAAAAAGTTCATAAATACTGACTGTATCAGACTGCAACAAATTTTATAGACTTTTGCAAACTAGATATCGGAAAAATGATAAATATTTAAGGAACATATTAAGTATAAAAGTGTGAATATGTCTGGAGTAAATTATTCGCATTGTTTAACTTGCATAAAAACATATATTTTAGCTCATGACAAAACACAGTTACTTTTAATTATGAAATATTTGGATAATTAAGAATAAATTAATACTTTTTAGAATCTTGAGATAAGTTTCTTAATAATTTCATAAATAATATATATTATTTGTAAAAGAAAAATTTATATTATTTTAACTGACGACGTAGAAATAATATACAAAATTTCACGTTTTTCTAAAAGATGTATTTTACAGCACGCGCACAAATGCTACACATATAAAGATTGAGAAAATCTCAGTAATTTTTATAATTTTCTGTACTTGACTGTGGTTGCTGTTTATATTGCATTATTCTCATTAACTTGAGTTCTCAATTCCATTAAATGTATACATTTTTAAAATTTCAAAACTTTCTATTTTTTAAAATTAAAAATTAAAAATCGAGTTTTTAAAGGTTGAGAATGTCCAAGTTAAATTGCAATATTACAAACTTTTCATAATAAACTATCTATTTTCAATTGATCAGATGCATCTCATAATTACCAATTTGAACACTGGTTTTGGGAAATTTAATAAAAAATATTGGAGAGAAAAAATTTAAAAATGCTTAAATTGTGAAATTTTTTGAGAAATGAGAACTTTTGTGCAAAGTAATTTTCAATATTTATAAGAAAATTTATTTTCAGTATTTATCATTTTTCTATAAACATCAATAGTAAGACATTTTTCAATAAGGGCTTAATTTCGTTATAACATTTCTAATCTGTTTGGTATTAGGTGAACAATTACAATAATTTTATTTTTAATTCGTAGTATTAGTACAATCGTTTATGACTCAATTCCCTAAGCAAACTTATATAGGGTGAAACAATTCTTTACGAATTAGTTATGGCTTTTTAAGCGTGAATCTTTCTCTCAGTACTAAAGGGAAAGTTCAATAAATGATCACGAAGAGGGGAATTTAGCCTCAAAATAACTGTTGTTCGTATTTTGATGCTATATTTATAACATCAAAATGCAAACAATATATTTAATGTAATTTTATATATTTACAATATACATAAGTATTAATGCAGTAATTTGTCTTTTATTTAAAAGTGAGCAAACCAATATTTTGTTATATTCAGTATTTGTTGCCTATTATTGTAACTCTTCTTTTGGGGGGATGCCAGTAAATTGAAGATAACCTAATATTTAGATTTACTAAATACTTGTAAATGAAAAAATCGGTTAATTTACAAGCTTTACTCCTCCGCTCCTTTCCTATGTGCTTATAGTCTGGTCGAAATCCAACTAAAAAGTAAGTTACTCTCATCTGGGACCCCATTACTTAATTTAATATACTGATATAAGTATAAACTTTCCGAAAATGACAGATTTATAGATATTTGGTGCATTTTCACTTATATTAGTAGTTATTACCACATTTTTCACAATATTTTTATAGTATATTTTGATATGTTTAGGATAATTTAGAGATCCCTAAAATCTAGTGTCTAAGAGATCAGTCACGTGTGCTTATATGGTAATAGGATACGTAATTTTTAAATATACTATACATCAGTACTTAAATATTTAGTATTTACTACTCTAAATAATTGGTTTCGAATAAGTCAGATATATCAAAAGCATGATTAAACGTTGACAAAAACTCTATTGACATGTCTATTGATTAAACGTAAAAAGAATTTTCTTATTTCTTTTAATAAAATACATGTTGAATGTTTAAAATAAATTCAGAGTACACTGTATTTATGCAGTTGATGAACAAACCCTTAGTTTATTCTATTGCAAACTCCTAGATTTCATCTTAACCCTTAAATTTTCGAATTATTCCTTGAAATTGATAGATATGGGTAGAAATACATAAATTAAGAGTATTTTAAAAGCATTTTGAATTTTCTTTAACTGAAATAAATGTTTTTAAGCCGTCCTTATTCGATGACGCTGGGCGTTTGTATGTAAAAATGTAAACATTTTAAAAATGTTTTTTTTACATAAAATTATACAGTTTTAATGTATATAAATGTAATAAATGTAATATTTTAATGTAATAAATCAAGTAATGTGCAAAATAACGTTAAAACTTAAAATTTATTTTTATACATAACTTTCTTTTTTAAAACCTTCTATTTTACATTTTTAAGGTTGAAATTTTGTATGAAAAAGAGGTTTGGTTTGGTTTGGAGTGCTACGGTCTACTTTTTGCAACACGAGTGCTAATGAGACCGGGACCTACAGATTAAAGCAGATTCCGAACGGATACGAACATCCATGCCACTGTGGGATTCGAACCCACTAAACTCCGGTACCGAAGACCAGCACCCTAACCAATCGGACATCGTTCGGCGCATGAAAAAGAGGAAAACATTGGATACATAATGTTGCATTGTATTTCATGCAATAAGTTCTAGAACTTGAATAACAGTTATCATATTGGAAACGTCTTTGATTTTCCCTCTTGTTAATAACATGCTAAATGTTGTCGAATTTTACGTCAGGAAGCACATGCGATCTGGATGTTTGGTCTTGCCTTTTTTGCCTTTTTGTTGGTTTACCTGGCATTACTTTTGAATCGGAACCCTTTTTTCAAATAGTTTACTGCAATATATCTTCTAAAATCTTTGATTGGCATCGACTTAGAACCATGGATCTTTTTATAAATAACATAGCCATTTACTACAGCCATATCTATCATCCTGGTAATAAGGCAAAAGCACCATTTCTTTCCTCGTATAGAAATACAATGTTTCTCAAGAAGCCAATCATCTTCTAAGGTTTTAAATATTTTATTTCTACTAATGTTTTAGTTATTCAACGTAGATTATCTTAAAAAAATGCAAAAAACACTTGAGAAAAAAAGCTGAAAAATAATACGAATTATAGCCAAACGCCCAGCGTCCTCAAACGACTACGGTCATCTTTTCCTGATTACTACGGACACATTAGCAACTCTAAATAATAATAAACATTCTAATGAAAAAAAACGAACTATCTAGATTACATTTATACCAAATTGAAAGAATTTACCTCATAAATTACTTGCCAAACCACACTATACAAAATGTGTGGTGTGATTATCCAACAAGCGGGAAATTCTACTGCATCTTTCCCGCACTTTTTTTTACTTAGTTCCAAAGAAATATCATATCTGATACTGTATTGTGCTTTCATCTATCAGAACTATTGGTAAATAAAATATTACTTTTTGACTTAATAAAGGTAAATGCTGTTTTTTTACAGCGTCATCATATGAGGACACTGGGCGCTAATGGGTTAAAGGATAATTGTAAGTATTCAAACCAGTTGAACACAATGGACGGTTATTCTGAGGTAATACAAGTAATTTAAAGCTATCTTCACCTAGCAGTCGGAATATTTATTTAAAAACTTTTAGTAGTGTACATGGAAGTGAAATTTAACTGAGCTTGCATATTTTATTATTTTCAACCTATAAAAACTTGGCCCTTTTGTAAATATTTTAAACAGTTTTTAAATATATTTTGAAGACACAAGGCCTATTCATATCCTATACGTTTAATACAAAATAAAAAAACATTTTCATCGTTTTTAGGGAAAATACCTTATGCAAAACATTTTTATTCTAAAACAGATATACTGCATATATTTTTTACGTTAAAGCTATTTGAAATGTTTACGATCTGAAGGATCTTTAACAATCTGGAAATTTTTTAACCCCAGTAATCTTCTTGGAGATATTTCTGTGAGTACAGTGGATGCATTTAATTTATAATACTTCTGTTATGGGAATATATGATTTTTAGTGTTGATGCTGTAAGATAAATCTTTAACAAAATTTTTTTTTCGCTACGTGGTGAAAAGTTACATATGTTATATAAGATAAAATATTACATATGTTAAATTGCATAAGATATATAAAACCTATCCCATGCATGATAATTCCCATTTTATGAAGATAAATTAAAAAAAATAAAGCGAATACATTATATATAATATAGTATTGATCTTCTAAAAATTTTAATATGCTGTAGAGTAGTAATCTAAAGTATAGACAAATATTTAAAGTTTAAATGGATAAAATAACATAATAAAAACATATAAAATTCGTCTAATATTTGCAGAACGAATAACATGAACCAAAATGAAACATTCTATCAAATTAATTTCATATAACAGAACAATATGTATTTTAAAATTATTTACTTCACTAAAAGTGCTAATTAGCTATTTAGATTAAGGTGTAATAAATAGGTTGTGGTAAGAACATAAAGGCAAACTAAGATTTTGTGTTTTCGTCTCCTTACTCATAACAATATTAGTTATCCAAAAAGTATAGATCATAATAAATATATTGTTGTTTATGAGTCTTCCCAATAGTAAAGATACATGAAATAAAGATATTTCTAGGGATTTAAAAAAATTGAAGGGTTTACAAATTAAAATAATATATATTTCTTTTTTAAACATTTTTAAGAGCACAAAAGTAATAATTATCATAATATCCTCTTGATCAACATTTAAATCCATGTATTTGTTATAAATAAAAATCACCAGATATCCTTAAACACCATAGAAGCTTTCACAATTGAAATTCAATTCTTTATAATTGTTAAATGATACTTTTCAACCAATAAATTTTAATTATATGGTAGTGTGCTTTATCTTTTTCTTTTTGAAAGATTTGTTTCATTTTTAATTTCATAAATAAAATGTGAAGTAGTATCGTAATGTAATATTATGACCGGAATTCAAGGTTTTGTATTACAAATATTTATGATCCAGTAAGGATAAAAAATTTAAAATTGTTATATTTCCAGAGTAATAGGGAGATTTATTAAAACCAATAAAAAATAGTCCTAGATCTTTAATAATGCAGATAATCTTCAGATGAAAAAATTCCAATTTACTGTCAAACAATGTTATTATCTGATAATGTATAACATAAACACATCGTATTCTTACTGCAGTAATTTATATACATTATATTTTACAGAAGAAAATAATAATAAAAAAAATTATTAATTTATTAATGAGGGTTGCAACAAAAATTCTTTAAACTCTGAAAATAGAAACTTAACTGTTAAGTACGTCTTTGATTATTCATACGGTAGTTAGTTATTAAGTATTTTAGGGTGCATTACTTCAGTGACACTTTAAGTCATGCCTGATCACTAGCTACCAAATTTCGGAAGATAAGTATCCGCCTCTAAATTAAGCGATAGTAGCAAAATTTTAAATTTTGGAACCTACTCATTATTAGATTTTGGATTTAAAACATACCGATCAGCTGTTTGGATGAAAGTTTCTTCCTTTTGATTTAGTTTTGACCCACACTTCACAGTTACGTGGATCATTTATGGTAACAAATGATAACAGAAAGTTGACTAGCACTAAAACCAGCTTGCAGGATTGGTGCAGATCACCACCTTATTCTAGAGAGTAGCCAGCCTCTAGACCTTCAGATCTGTGGATAGTTGCACAGTTTTCAGGAATTTGCAGATGATACAAAAATGAAGTTTTAAGGACCCAATGAAAAAACGAGAAAAAGAACTCATGCCGTATGCACTACGATTAGAAGGAGACAGGAAACATTGAACTTTTACATACTGAATTTTACCTACCTAAAAAAAATTTACTTACTGATCGCCTATATTATTTCTTCAGCATATTTATGACACTCTCAAAAATGCTGTCCAGTAAAAAATCATATCTATTTATTAAGGAGTGTATTAATATATTTCCTATAAAACTTTATATTGGCTGCGCATAAATTATTTACAAAAATTGTTTTACGAATTGAGGACATAATATGAAGGAAGATAGCTGTCCCTTTGATAGTAGATGACTGACTCTAAGAACGAGGGGGAATGATTTTCTCCCCTCAAAGCAATGCGAAGAGCAGTTTCTGTTTCATGCAGGTGTCTCAGTCAAAACTTTAGAAATTAACTTTAGAGTTAACAGTTGCTAAATTAAGTAACACTTGCAAAGTGGGACGCAGCATTTGACAACTTTCGAATGTTGGAAATCGCATAAATCGAATTTTTGTTCTAGTCAAATTAGGGAACACATCTCTCTCTCACCCACCCTATCTCTCCCTCTCTCTCTCTCTCACTCTCTCTCTCTCTCTCTATATATATATATATATATATATATATATATATATATATATATATATATATGTATATATATATGTATATATATATATATGATATATATATATAGATATATATATATATGTATGTATAGATATATGATATATATACAAACATATATATATATATATATATATATATATATATATATATATATATATATATATATATACATATATACATATATATATATATATATATATACATATATATATATATATATATATATATATACATATATATATATATATATATACATATATATATATATACATATATATATATATATATATATATATATATATATATATATATATATATATATATATATACATATATATATATAATATATATATATAATATATATATATATATTATATAATATATATATATATATATTTATATATATAATATATATATATACATATTCTTACTGACCCAACTCCTCTGAGTGCGTGATCTTGCAAATAAAGGATGGGCTGCACTAAATTCCCACCGATAAATAATATATACACATCTTGCCAGACGTAGTGTGTAATATAATATCTTATCAAACGTAACATGTTCTGAACTTCAAAACAAAAGACTTTGCAATAGTCAGTGTTTTACAGTCTTCGTGTATGTTCTGAAAAAAAAGCTATAAATTAACTGTTAGGTTGCATAAAAGAAAAATTGTCTTAAAAATTAACTTTTTTTCTATATGTTTTCCTACTTTCTGGTTAAATTTTATCGTCAATATTTACCCTGTGTTGTTTTTGTAATGATGTACAGCTCGATTCGTGAAAAGCATCATTGTGAACACTAATGGTTATTTTACCTTGAAGTTATATGAAATTATAATAATTCTTTGCTTCTTCTGAGTACTAATATACAGCAAATTTATAAGTTATTTTCAATGTACTGCTTCAATCAACAAACTTCAACCGAACCCTTATTATAAACAGATTAAAAATTGCAATACAATAATGCAAAGTTTAAGAGATCTAAAAAGCAGTTATAATGATGTTATGATTCATGATCTCTACAGTTTATTTCTAGGTTTATGACTTAGGGGTATTGCATTCTAAGGAAGTCAAATTAAAAATCATTTTACCAAAAAAAAAATGATATACGTTTGTAAGCTGAAATTTATGTTTAACCTTCCTTTGTCTAACATTGTGAGACACAAGACAAAATTGATTACATAGCTAAGACGTTTTATTAAACTAGGAAAAGAATAGAAATTTTTTATCGACATAAGAAAAATGATTTATGGCATAGAAGATGAGACTTTGATTATATTTACCTCAAGATCCTGATGCAATGCACTTAATCGATTGGCTTACCTGGGTATCAGATGTTATTAGAAAACGAAAACAAACACCACTATTGTTCAAAAACTATTTAAAAAATGTAAACGGAGAATCACAAGTTTAAATATTTTTCCTAAATTACCCGTTTCACAGGGACAATTACGAAGTGACATTATCTTCAAATTCCCTTAGAGAAGGTTATTTGTATAACTCAAATAGGAAAAGAAATTAAATGTACTTTTTCTCAGAAAATGCAGGTAAATTTTGTAAATAAACCTTACTGCGGAAATAATAGACAAAAAAAAAAGATAAAATACGGCACTAGAAAAAAAACTAAATTACGGCTATTTTGGGATAAATAAAGGCTCAATTAATAAAATATAAATTTCTTTGGAAAATAATCGCACATCATTCCTACTTACCCTAAAAATTCTGTATTTTTTCAAAAATAATTACCTTTATAATTACAGATAGGACAATAGGAAATCAATAGATTGAAAACAAAAATGGTTTGGGAAACGAGGTGAAGTTTAATAATTTTTTTTTGTCGTGAGATGAATGGATCATTGACAATAATGATAATAAAATACGTGAATAAACTTCAAACTTTAAATTATATTTTTCTTTTTTTCACCTTTTAAATTCATGAACTTTTATAAGGAATTTTATAAGGAAGCAACGATGAGTTTAAGTGAAAATGCTCGCTTCTTATTATATAGGCCGGAATTTTTATTTTTTATCTTTGATTAAATTAAATATTTATTGTCCACGAGGATATTTCTTTTAACATTTTACAATATTCCATAATTTTATTACCGAAATATACCTAATTTTAACTTGAAAGTACGTTATTCTTTAGAAATCAGCAATATTTAATATTTTTCAGAACAGATATTTTCTTTATAATGAATTATTATGGTAAGCAAATGTTAATCGACACCATTAGGACAATTAAATAATTTAATGCGACTAAACAATCTGTTTAGGATTTTTTTAAAGAAATAAAAAGAAATAATTATTTATAATTTTTTCACATTTTATTTTTTATAAACAATGTCACAGGGCATCAAAAATTTAAGGGAATATTCAAAATTTTATATTTTTTTAACACAAATCTTACAGGTAACCGTATATGAATGTTATTTTATATAATTGATTTAAGTCGTCTAGATGTAAAAAAATTAGTATTACAATTGTATATTACAATAATTTAAATGAAGTATCTGTAAATTGTTTCTCTATACAAATTAGAAGTTTAATATAGGTTTAACACACTATACTACAATATTTTTATTGGTCGGTTGCGAAGGCTTCAATCTATTTTCTTCTACAAGAGACCAAATGAAATCGGAATTTCTTAAAGCTAATTTCAAATATTCAAGACAAATAAATGTAGTATTCAAACAAGGAATATCGGTATTTTTAAAGTTATCTATTATGCCGTATGTATACTCGTAGCAAAACGAATATGTCTCAAATTTAAAAATAAAATACAACATATCTTACAAGTAAACTTATATAAATGTTATTTTATATAATTGATTAAGTCTACTAGATGTAAAAAAATTAGTATCAAAATTGTATATTACAATAATATAAATGAGTTATCTGTAAATTGTTTCTCCATACACAATTAGAAATTTAAAATTGGTTTAACACACTATACTACAATAGTTTTATTGGTCGGTTGTGAAGCTTCAATCTATTTCCTTCTACAAGAGACCAAATGAAATCCGAATTTCTTAAAGCTAATTTTAAATATTCAAGACAAATGTAGTATTCAAACAAGGAATATCAGTATTTTTAAAGTTATCTGTTATATCGTATGTATATTCGCAGCTAAATTGATTAGTCACAAATTTAAAAATAAAATATAACACATATCTTACAAGTAACCTTATATAATATAAATGTTATTTTATATAATTGATTAAGTCTATTAGATGTAAAAAAATTAGTATCAAAATTGTATATTACAATAATATAAATGAGTTATCTGTAAATTATTTCTCCATACACAATTAGAAGTTTAATATAGGTTTAACACACTATACTACAATAGTTTTATTTTCGGTTTCGAAGGCTTCAATCTATTTTCTTCTATAAGAGACCAAATAAAATCGGAACTTCTTAAAGCTAATTTCAAATATTCAAGACAAATGTAGTATTTGTAAAAAAAATAATGTTACGTTGGCCTAGTGTTTGAGAAAGAAATTAAAACTCATTAAGAAATACATGAAAAATAGGTCTTGATTAAATTATTTTATAAACATAGATAAATGCCTAAGGATTACAAATAGTTGAATCAACTTATCATTTGTAGATCGAAGACTGCTCTCGAGTTGGCGTCGACCCTAAGAAAAATGGTTAAACTTTCTTTGCCAAGGGTTCTCTCACCGAACGTGGATGCCAGCCGTTCACCTCTCCTTCTTCTCGTAACAACCTTATCCTCTCCAAAAAATTTTCGACTTTCCGCGGAGACAAAAAAAGAGTCCACTCCAGAACGGCCGGGGGGGGGGGGTTAAAATTCCCCAAACGGACGGACAACTCTATTAGCTGGGAGAAGTCCGAAGTTTATCTGCATTCAAACTGGTCTTACCCCGGCATGTCCCCGTCGAAGACCCACGTTGACCTGAACCGAATGTAACTTATTGTTACAGCATTCAAGAAAGAAATATCGGTATTTTTAAAGTTATCTACTATACCGTATGTATACTCGTAGCTAAATGGATTGGTCTCAAATTTAAAAATAAAATATAACACATATCTTACAAGTAACCTTATATAAATGTTATTTTATATAATTGATTTAAGTCTATTAGATGTTAAAAATATTAGTATAAAAATTGTATTTTACAATAATTTATATGAAATATCTGTAAATTGTTTCTCTATACACAATTAGAAGTTTAATATAGGTTTAACACACTACACTAACTACAATATTTTGATCGGTAGATTGCAAAGGGTACAATCTATTTTCTTCTACAAGAGAGCAAATGTAATCGGAACTTCTCAAAGCTTATTTCAAATATTGAAGACAAATGTAGTATTCAAACAAGGAATATCGGTATTTTTAAAGTTATCTACTATACCGTATGTATACTCGTAGCTAAACGGATTGGTCTCAAATTTAAAAATAAAATATAACTGCTACAGTGCTAGAACAGAAAATATTCTTTGAAACGAAAGTTCAAACACTAAATATAAAAGAAACTTGCATAACTCATTGCAACATGTATTTAAAATTTGCTACTCTAAGATATTTCCAAGTTAGCAGTATAAATAGTCTTCACATAAAAGTAGGATTTTTTTAAATAAAAAAAGATTGACGTATACGAATTTCTAAAGAATTTATTGAAACAGGAACAGAAATATTTTAAAACTTTCTGTTCTCTACGTTCTTTACATTTTCTCTAAAATGTTTATTGAAGTCAAATAAGTAAAGCATTAGTATTCCTCTCAGATGTTGTCAATACATCTGAGTTTTTCTCCGTCAACTGCGATAAGGCCGTAAATCTCAGGAGAAGTTAAAGTATTAACAGTATCAACATAGTTCAGTCCTACCAAGTATATTTTCCCTCTAGCGTATCCTTCAGAAAAGTCAGGAAAACTGATTGATTCTTCTCTGTTTCGATCTTTTTATTCTGGTTAGCGATCTCGAAACTTTATTTTGAGAAAAATTGAAAAGATAAACTGAAACGGACGGAATTCTAAATAAAGCCGGGAAAATACTTTAGAAAGCAATTTATTTTACTAGAAAAATGTAGCCAATAATTCTGCTTCTAGTTGAGACATACGTTCGTGCGCAGAAACCTCTCGCGTGACATATTCATAATACAAAATAAATAACGGTTGCACAAGTTGTACTAGAAGCAATCGAGCAAATAGATTTTCTCACACATTAGAACTATGTCGAATATATAGTTTTTATAGTAAGTGACAATACAATTTTTACAGTATGTGCATCTTTACAGTGAGTTTTGGTACAGTATATGATACTAGATTTTCAAAATTTAACTTTTAATTCTCGTATGCATGCATTATGCACATGGGTACTTAACAGGAATAAAGGATGTTCTTTTCAGAAAAAAATAACAAGTCTATATCATGCATAATAAATATGATGTAAAAATTCGTTTTGAAAATAGACACATTTTTTCAAATATTTATACTACATTTCATATTTTAAGACATACAAATAAATATTTGTGATAAATAAGTTTATGGATTTAAAATATTTTTCAAAATATCTGTAAGTATTAATAAGATAAGTATGTTTTATAAAAATTGGTTAAAATATATACAATTTTGAAGAATTTTTGAAAACCTTAAAAAAAATGTCTTCTGTTTTCTAAATTTTTACTAAAATGTATACTAAGCGAAATAAATACAGTATAAGTACTAAAATTTGATTTTCTGAAAAAGTTTAGTTTTTTCTTATTTTATCAACTATGATAAGGTCGAAAATCTCTGGAAAATTCAAAGCCTTAACAGTATCAACATAGTTTACCTCCAAGAAGAGTATAGTTTTCTTTAGCGTATCCTTCAGAAAAGTCTGGAAAACTGATTTATTCTACTCTGTTTCAATATTTTTATTCTAGTTAGCGATCTCGAAATTTTATTTTGACAAAAATTGAAAAGTTAAACTGAAAAGGATGAAATTCTAACTAAAGCTGGAAAAATATTTTAGAAAGAAATGTATTTTACTAGTAAAATGTAGCAAATAATTCTGCTGCTAAAGATACGTTCTAATAGCTAAGAGATACGTTCATGCGCAGAAATTTCTCGTGACATATTCATAATACAAAATAAATAACTGTTGCTTAAGTTGTACTGAAAACAATCGAGCAAATAGACTTTATCACACATTAACACTCTGTTGTGGATACAGTTTATAGAGTTTTGGTACAGTATGTGACACACAGTTTGAAAATTTAACTTCAAATTCTCATAGGCACTCATTATGCATGTGAGTGCATAACTGGGACAATGAATGTTCTTTACAGAAGAAAACAGCAAGTCTATATCATGCACAATAAATATGGTGTAAAAATTCGTTTTGAACATAGACACATTTTTCAAATATTTATACTACATTTCATATTTTAAGACATACAAATAAATATTCGTGATAAATAAGTATATGGATTTAAAATATTTTTCAAAACATCTCTAAGAATTAATACGATAAGTATGTTTTATAAAAATTGGTTAAAATATATACAATTTTGAAGAATTTTTGAAAACCTTAAAAAAAATGTCTTCTGTTTTCTAAATTTTTACTAAAATGTATACTAAGCGAAATAAATACAGTATAAGTACTAAAATTTGATTTTCTGAAAAAGTTTAGTTTTTTCTTATTTTATCAACTATGATAAGGTCGAAAATTCAAAGCCTTAACAGTATCAATATAATTTACCTTCAAGAAGTGTATAGTTCTCTTTAGCGTATCCTTCAGAAAAGTCTAGAAAACTGATTTATTCTTCTCTGTTTCAATATTTTTATTCTGGTTAGCGATCTCGAAATTTTATTTTGAGAAAAATTGGAAAAATAAACTGAAAAGGACGGAATTCTAAATAAAGCCGGGAAAATACTTTAGAAAGCAATTTATTTTACTAGAAAAATGTAGCCAATAATTCTGCTGCTAGTTAAGAGGTAAGTTCGTTCCCAGAAATTTCTCGCGTGACGTATACATAATAAAAAATAAATAACTGTTGCTCAAGTTGTACTAAAAGCTATCGAGCAAATAGACTTTCTCACACATTAGAACTATGTTGTAGATACAGTTTATAGAGTTTTGGTACAGTATGTGATACAGATTTTGAAAATTTAACTTTTAAGTAACATACGCATGCATTATGAGCATGCGTGTATCAAGGGGATAACGGATCTTTTCAGGAGAAAATAGCAGAAGTATGTATCATGAACAATAAATATGATTCAAAAATTTGTATTGAACACAGACATCTTTTAAAATTTTTATCCTACATTTCACAAATTAACACAAAAAATAAGTATTCGTGATACATTAGTAAATGTATTTAAAATATTTTTCAAAAAGTCTGTAAAAATTAATAAGATAAGTATGTTTAATAAAAATCCCGGGAAAGTTTTGAAACAAAAGTGAATGAAATATACATGTTTGAAAAATTTTTGAAAAAAATACCCCAAAAATTAAGTTTTCTGTTTACTAAATTTTAACTAAAATGCGTACTAAGTTAAATAAAAAATGTATTAGAACTTAAATTTGATATTGTCAAAAAATTTAGTTTTTTTCTTATTTTATCAGCTATGATAAGGTCGAAAATCTCTGGAAAATTCAAAGCCTTAACAGTATCAACATAGTTTACCTCCAAGAAGAGTATAGTTTTCTTTAGCGTATCCTTCAGAAAAGTCTGGAAAACTGATTTATTCTACTCTGTTTCAATATTTTTATTCTGGTTAGCGATCTCGAAATTTTATTTTGAGAAAAATTGGAAAAATAAACTGAAAAGGACGGAATTCTAAATAAAGATAGGAAAATACTTTAGAAAGCAATTTATTTTACTAGAAAAATGTAGCAAATAATTCTACTGCTAGTTAGGAGGTAAGTTTGCTCACAGAAATTTCTCGCGTGATATATTCATAATACAAAATAAATAACTGTTGATCAAGTTGTATAAAAGCAATCGAGCAAATAGACTTTCTCACACATTAGAACTATGTTGTAGATACAGTTTATAGAGTTTTGGTACAGTATATGATACAGATTTTGAAAATCTAACTTTTAAGTAACATACGCATGTATTGTGCGCATGAGTGTATCACGGGGTCAACGGATGGCCTTTTAAGGAGAAAATAGCAGAAGTATGTATCATGAACAATAAATATGATTCAAAAATTTGTATTGAACTCAGATACCTTTTCAAATTTTTCTACTATATTTCAGAAATTAAAGCAGAAAAATAAGTATTCGTGAAACATTAGTAAATGTATTTAAAATGTTTTTCAAAAAGTCTGTAAAAATTAATAAGATAAGTATGTATAGTAAAAAATCCCAGAAAATTTTTTAAACAAAATTGGTTGAAACATACACTATTAAAGAATTATTGAACCCCTAACCCCCCCCCAAAATTAAGTTTTTTGTTTTCTAAATTTTTACTAAAATGCAAACTAAGTTAAATAAAAAATGTATAAGTACTTAAATTTGATGTTGTCAAAAAATTTAGTTTTTTTCTTATTTTATCAGCTATGATAAGGTCGAAAATCTCTGGAAAATTCAAAGCCTTAACAGTATCAACATAGTTTACCTCCAAGAAGAGTATAGTTTTCTTTAGCGTATCCTTCAGAAAAGTCTGGAAAACTGATTTATTCTACTCTGTTTCAATATTTTTATTCTAGTTAGCGATCTCGAAATTTTAATTTGAGAAAAATTGAAAGGTAAACTGAGACGGACGGAATTCTAAATAAAGACAGAAAAATACTTTAGAAAGTAATGTATTTTACTAGAAAAATGTAGCAAATAATTCTGCTGCTAGTTAAAGGTAAGTTCATGAGCAGAAATTTCTCGCGTGACATATTCATAATACAAAATAAATAACTGTTGCTCAAGTTGTACTAAAAGCAATCGAGCAAACAGACTTTCTCTGACGCATTAAACCTATGTCGAATATATAGTTTATATAGTATGTGAAAGTACAGTTTTTGAAGTATGTGTATGAGTACAGTGAGTTTTAGTACAGTATGTGATTCCAGATTTTGAAGCTTTTAATTCTCATAGGCATGCATTATGCACATGGGTACATAGCGGGGTCAACGGATGTTCTTCTCAGAAGAAAATAGTAAGTCTGTATCATGCACAATAAATATGATGTAAAAATTCGTTTTGAACACAGACACCTTTTTCAATATTTAAACTACATAAATTGTGATATACAAATAAATATTCGGGATAAATAAGTATATAAATTTAAAATATTTTTCAAAACATCTGTAAGAATTAATAAGATATGTATGTTTTATAAAAGAAATTGGTTGAAATAATCAATTTTGAAAAATTGTTGAAAACTTTAGAAAAAAGTCTTCTGTTTACTAAATTTTTACTAAAATGCGTACTAAGTTAAATAAAAAATGTATAAGTACTTAAATTTGATGTTGTCAAAAATTTTAGATTTTTTCTTATTTTATCAACTATGATAAGGTCGAAAATTCAAAGCCTTAACAGTATCAACATAGTTTACCTTCAAGAAGTGTATAGTTCTCTTTAGCGTATCCTTCAGAAAAGTCCAGAAAACTGATTTATTATTCTCTGTTTCAATATTTTTATTCTGGTTAGCGATCTCGAAATTTTATTTTGAGAAAAATTGAAAAGTTAAACTGAAGCGATTGGAATTCTAAATAAAGACAGGCAAATACTTTAGAAAGCAATTTATTTAACTAGAAAAATTTATTTTGCTAGTTAAGAGGTAAGTTAGGGCGCAGAAATTTCTAGCGTGACATATTCCTTTTACAAAATAAATAACTGCTGTTCAAGTTGTACGAAAAGCAATCGAGCAAATAGACTTTCTCTCACACATTAGAACTATGTCGAATATATAGTTTATATAGTATGTGACAGTACAGTTTGTACAGTATGTATATGCGTTCAGTGAGTTTTAGTACAATATATGATTCCAGATTTTGAAAATTTAACTTTTAGTTCTCATAGGCATGTATTATGCTTTATGCATATGAGTGCATAACAGGAACAATGGATGTTATTTTTAGAAGAAAATAGCAAGTCTGTATCAAGCACAATCAATATGATGTAACAATTTGTTTTGAACACAGAGAAGTTTTTCGATATTTATACTACATTTCATAAGACATACACATAAATATTTGTGATAAATAAGTATATGAATTTAAAATATTTTTCAAAACGTATGTAAGAGTTAGTAAGATAAGTATGTTTTATAAAAAATGGTTGAAATATACAATTTTGAAAAATTATTGCCCCCCTTCAAAAAATTAAGTTTTCTGCTTTCTAAAGTTTTACAAAAATGCATACTAAGCTAAACAAAAACAGTATAAGTATTTAAGTCTGATGTTATAAAAAATTTCAGTATTTTCTTATTTTATCAACTATGATAAGGTCAAAATTCTCTGGAAAATTCAAAGCCTTAACAGTATCAACATAGTTTACCTACAAGAAGTGTATAGATCTCTTTAGCGTATCCTTCAGAAAAGTCTAGAAAACTGATTTATTCTTCTCTGTTTCAATATTTTTATTCTGGTTAGCGATCTCGAAATTTTATTTTGAGAAAAATTGAAAAGATAAACTGAAACGTACGGAATTCTAAATAAAGCCAGGAAACTTTTGGGACGGGAATTTATTTTAACAGAAAAATGTGAAAAATAGTTTTTACGTTGGTTTAGGAGTAGAAATTCCCAAGGAAAATTTCTTACGTGTCGCATTCATAATACAAACAACTGTTTTACTCAAGTTATGCGAAAAGCATTCGAGTGAATACATATTACTCTGTCATGCAATACAACTATGCCGTAGAAATAATCTATCAAGAGTTTGTCAACAAAGGAATTAGAAGATGGAACAATTAAACTTTTACTTAAAAGAGAATGGTATTTATGTGTGTATGTATAACGTACATGGCTGTAAGAAGTGCAAAATGTATTTCACAAGAAATAAATTGCAAAAATGTGTATTTCATATATAACATACACCACCCATATAATATTAGAAAACATTATGATAAAGAGAAACAATTTTACGGATTAAATTTTTAAATATATATAAAAATTTCATTAAAGAAGAACATATAGAAAATTCATAATTAGACAAGAACATGAGATAATATTTTACATTTTTAAATACTGCATTTAAAAGAAGTATTTACAGTGCATTTAAAATGTATATAAAATACACTGTATAATTTACACTGTATAATGTAAAGTTCATTAATTTAAATATTTTTCGCACAGAAGATAGAGAATATAACTAATAAGGTACAAAGTTGACTGACATATAGAAACTATTGCAGAAATTATCAAAATGCTTAAGAATAATCAATATTAGAAAACTTTATGAAAAAGAATTAGTTCCAATTTTACGGATTTCTTTTTTAAATATTTATAACATTTTTATTAAAGAAAGACTTGCCGAGAATTCATAAGACAAACACATGAAATAATGCCTTAAACTCTGATACAAATCATTTAAAAGAATTATTAGCAGAATGTTTTTAAAAAAAGTATTTGAAATATAATGCATAAAATAGTTAAACCACAACAAATTAAATATTTTTCGCATACAAGTTAGTTTAAGTTAATTAATAAAGAACAAAATTGACTGACTTATAGAAAATATAGAAGAAATTATGGAAATGTTAAAGAACTACAAACACACGGAAACTTTGTGAAAAATTAGCTCCAATTTTATGATGCCAATTTTATGATGCTATATAAATATTTGCTTTATCAAATATTTATATAAATTTCATTATTTACATACATATAGGAAATTGACAATAGGACAAGAAAAGAGATAATATCTTAAATTCTTAAACATTACATTTAAAAGAAGTACTCGAAGTACATTTAAAACATGCATTTAAAATCTGCTGCATAAAATATTTGAATTTTTTTTCTCCTATAAAATAGGGAATTTGTTGTAACAAAATAGATTGACGAAGAGAAATTGTTGACGAATTAGTTAAAATGTAAAAGTAATTTTAAAAAAACCTTCAGTTCTCTACATTTTTCCAAAAATGTTTACTAAAGTCATTACAAGTAAATATTTACTAAGTATAATTTTAGTATACCTAACTGATTCTGCCATCCGAGTTTTTCTCTGCCAACTACGATAAGGCCGTAAATCTCAAGAGAAGTTAAAGCCTTAACAGTATCAACATAGTTTAAATCCACGAAGTGTATTTGCCCCCTCGAGCGTAACCTTCAGGAAAGTCAGGGAAACTGATTGATTCTTCTCTGTTTCAACCTTTTTATTCTGGTTAGCTATCTCAAAATTTTATTTTAAGAAAAAATATTGAAAAGGTAAACTTAAACGGACGGAATTCTAAGTAAAGCGAGGAAAATTTCTGAGAATGCAATTTATTTTACCAGAAAAATGTGGTGAATTTCTGTGCTGCTGGTTAAAGGGTAGACATTCGAGAGTAGCAATTTTTTTCGTGTCGCATTTATAATATTAAATAAATAACTGTTTTGCTCTAGTCGCACGAAAAGCAGTCGAGTGAATATGCGGTTTAATGCAATGGACCTTTATCGTACAGGTGATCTATTGGGAAAGAAATTAATTACAAAATTTGACAACTAAACTTTATATAAAGAAACTTGATTTATAACATGATATCCACAATAGTAAGACTCAAAGTAAAATGATTATTTCTTACGATTTTTCAGATGAATGAATATCCAACTACTTATTATTTGGGTTTAGAAAGGTATTTTGTATAATATTGATATTTGTTTATGTCTTCATTTTTTTTAACTCTAAATTAAAAAAAAATAGTATCATTATTTAAAAGATTTTCTGGTTGAAAGAGATTTATTTTATAATAGTAAACAGAAATTTGTACAAGAATTTGTACTAAGAAAAATTTTATATTCTAATTTTATTTATACATTATTCGTACATGTGTGTAAACAGATAATTGAAAATCAGTTTATTTAATTTTACCAAAAACATTTTTTTTTGTAAAATACCTACCTGTTTTCTTAAATGAAAGATTAGACCTACAGTCAAATACAATTTTTTTGGTGGTCTGTTATAAATTAAGTTTAATTGACACCTCAGACCCTTAAAACAGACCATGTTAAATTATAGATACTTATTCTTTGTGAATAATTCATTGGAAATAATTATATTTTTTACGAAATAAAATTGGTTCTGAAGCAGTCACTTTATATCAAAACCACCACCACCACCACCACAACAACAAAATAACACTTCTTTGAAAACATAGAACTTACATTCAAGAATCATGTGCTTCGTTGATTAAGCAACCACTAGGGAACAAAAGAACTGGATTCTTAAAGTGAGAATATACCCGGTAGGAGACCGAAGTAGTATTTACTTAATATATAATTCTACATAAACTCTTTGTTAAATCAAAAGTATATCAATTGTTAATTCAAAAGTATATCAATATACCAATACTAGAAAAATAGTATTTTGAAAATTTTTGATAATTAACTCTTAATAAAACTATTAAAAATTAGAATAAAATATTTATAATGTGAATAAATATTATCAGAGTGATAATGGATTTATGAAAATTAAAGGGACATAAAATGTATCGAGATGAAAGTTTTCAATAGAGCAGCCTATTTCGCAATCAATTCAAAAAATGTTCTAATTTATATAAAATACTTTAAAAAAATAAAATAAATTTTTTTTCTATATCACTTTAATAAGAATAATCAATAAAACTTGATAATTTTATAAAAGTTATTAATTTATGTTATATATAATAACAAATATATTTAATGTAAGTTGTATGTATAAAAATTTCAAAAAGAAACAAAATAAGTTTAACAAGTAGAAAGCAATTTATCCGTAATATAACATTGGAGTACTGTAAATTAGAAATTTTTTTTTATGTAATACACGCTAATCATAATTTTTATTCTGTGAAATTTAACAGTAACTCCAGCAAAATATTTCATTTTATCGCTTGGTAAAGAATAACTTTTCAGTTTTTGGTACTTGTCGGTTGTAACGGTGACCAAAATGGGCCAAGGAAAAAAGTCACTAATCTGGCAATTTTAATCGTAATTTTAGGACTTTGGTAAGGAATTAGCTCTTACTTTAGGAAGTAAAAATGATGACGATTTATTAATTCAAAATGTCCACCAGAAGAATTCATTTTGGGAAAATATGAAATTTAACACAATAAACGACCAAATTTGAATACAGAAACGATATTAACAATTCATAACTACATTTACGAGTAATAAAATGCAAACCCGGGAAAAGCTGTCACTTCTAGGAGATTACATGGTTGGGAAGAAGAAAAAGTTTTATTTAAATCAGATTAGTGTATAAAACGTTTGCAGACACTGTCATGCTTAATGTTGCGGTCTATACTAATGACGGTCTCTTTAGTTGAACGTTTTGATGAAGTGGTTTTACGAAAGCAAGGAGAATGATTCTATTGCAAATCGTGAATTTCGTCTTAGAAAGAACCTAAGCAGTGGATCAATGTCTAATACAGGCATCCGGGCTATGATGAATGGATTTAAAGAAAAGGATAAATTTGAAGTTTAGTGTTGAAGAGACATGTCATACCGGTCCTTGTTGATGCCGTCAATACAGCTGTTGACGGCCAGTCACACACATGATATTTGGGGGCAGAAACGTGCTTGCAGTTTCTCGACAGATAGGCTATTCTTTCAGTTTGTCCAAAAAGTACATAGAAACATAATACTCTACTTCACTTACAAGATTTTATTTCCCAGGAGCTGCTTGATAGGGACAAGCCACAAAGTCTCTCATTCTCTGTCAGTTTTCGTAACATGGCTGTTCATCATATCCTATAGATCGACATGTCTCACTTATACCTCAATTGGACAATCAATGTCTATTCATGGTGACATTCCTCCTTAGGTATTCTTCTTTGAGGAAATCGGTGAAAGTGTAGCTGCCAATTGTTCCATTACTGGCCATCGGTGCCATGAGATACCGCAGACGTTTGTTGTGCCGCAGCTACAGCGGGTTAGGTCCTTATATAAACCATTTTCATGCAGGATGGTGCGCGCTCACACATGGCCACACTGTCGATCGTCTTGATGTATACACACACACACATATATATATACATATATATACATATATATATATATATATATATATATACATATATATATATATATATATATATATATATATATATGTGTGTGTGTGTAATATGGGCGAGACTCATTCAAAATCACGACACAGTTTATTTCTGGTAAGAAACATGAAATCCATACAACAGGCAAACACTTTTACAACCTCGTGCACATAGACAATGTGATCCCGCACATACACTTTTCAAGTAGGGATTCCTCAGGTAAAAAGACTACGAATAATCCCTATGCACAATTGATCACGTGATAAAAATACCCATGTTTAAAGAGAACGCTTTAACTATTGGCTAAAGTAGTACAGACAGAGGCTGAATTAAGTCTACAGCGTGTCTGGAGGGAAAAATCAGAAATAAGGCGCTAACTCCGAACTTACTTTATGAACAAAAGTTATTAAATTAATATTAAAATACGTAAAAAAGGGATTTTAATATTACATATATATTTATATATACCCAGATTCTGAAAGTTTCGAATTCGAAATTGTTTTCGAAATATTAAATTGCGTATAAGTGATTTCTTGTAATTTCTTTATGTTTTATAATGTTATAGAAATATACTACATTAAATAAGAAATTTTAATAATTTTAAGGTAATCTAATTAAAAGGAATTGTCCTAAATGGCGTAAAACACTTTCTTACGATAGCTAAAAAAGGTGTTCTGTTCAAGATTTTAAATTTCAAATTTTACAATGTACCCTTAAATTGATTTCAATAGTACAATTTTGACTTGAAAGAGAACAGTTTTACCAATTTATAACGGATTTATGCAATTAACTGGACCATGATATTTATACACCTAAAATCGAAATTTTCTATACTGGGAAATATTTCACAGAAAGCCAAAGAGCTTAAAGAACGGAAAGTATTGAAACATATTATGATTTATTTCAACGAATTTTCATGGTATAAAATAAAGTCTAGAAATCGATACTTTTTTCTCAGAGTATATTTGTTTAAGATTCGTAAAAGGAAAATATTTGTGTCGTAACATATTTACCTGTTAAAGAAGAGAAGATCTTAAACATGATTAAAACGGATACAAATATTTAGTTGCTTCTATTTGTAACTTTTTCTACGGACCTTTTCTAAATCAAGTTTAGCTCTTTGTTTTTGTTTCTTTAAGTAGATTTATTTACTGATACGTCCCGGATCTTATTTGTATTCTTCCTCTTAAGAGATTGAAGAATGTCTGTCATGAAAAAGTTGTTGATAAAATAAAATTATTTCTTTTAGCATTCGTATGTTTAATTTGGATTTTGAGGATATGTGTACATATATATGTAATGATAGTTTTAAGAAATTAATTTATTTCGATTTCCATTATTCTTCTCCAAATTTATATCTAAAATACAATTGCTTCCTGTCTTTTAGTGAAATTGCCCTTAAACTGTATTAAATTTGTGTAAAATTTTTCGTATCGTCAGTTTTTCTTATATAAAACTTCTGTGCATGTACTGAGATTATTGTCATTAATACATTTTTGCCATAAATCCAACTCATTGGCTTTTAACCATTTCAAAGGATCTCTAAAGAACTATATCATCTGTGGGACATATGCTGTCCCAGCCCGTGTAAAAAGGATAACTCGCTTATGAACGTTTGGAAACTTTTAACAAAATTTTCTATAGTTTGAGGATTGGCTGGAGATATGATGATAAAAAACATATAATTTCTAGGAAAATTTCAGTTTTCTCTGTTTCCAAATGGATTGGGCAGTACTATGTATTTAATGCATAATATCCCATATATATACGTATATATATATATATGTGTATATATATATATATGTATATACGTATATATACGTATACATTTATACACACACACACACACACACACACACACACACATATATATATATACATATATACATATACATATATACATATACATATATATAATCACATCATGATGATGCGCCTGCCCACTTTAGCCAAGATGTTCGAGAATACCTCTTTAGGACTTATCCTAATCGCTGGATCGGTAGAAGTGGACCACTAGCATGGCCGACCTGACTCCCTTTTATTTCTACCTGTGGGGACACATGAAATCAATGGTGTACGAGACATCCGTAACATCGGACATGGATCTTATTGCAAGAATCGCGGAAGCGGCAGCACATGTCCTTGACACTCCTGGACAATTTGAACAGGCTCGTGAATCCATGCCACGACGCTGTGAAACGTGCATTGTGGCTAAGAGAAACAATTTTGAGCATTTGCTGCGATGCAATCATCCTCTGTAGTAAAAATGATATTAACACAGTTGTTGATATCATTTTTTTCTCTTGCTTCACACGAGTGATCAGAACCATCTAGGGGTCACAGTTTGCATTTTCAGACATAATTTCCTATGTAAATCTTGTTCATCGTGATATGACAGACCAGCATATTAAGTTTGTAAACGACCTTTTGGGACACCCTGTATATATATATATATATATATATATATATATATATATATATATATATATATATATATATATATATATATATATATATATATATATATATATATATATATATATATATATATATATATATATATATATATATATATACGTATATATATATATATATTATTCGAAATATTTAGAGGAAATGTAAATGTTTAATATAATTAACGGTATAGGCAATTTGTTTTGCAGAAAATGGAAGAAGAGCGTCCTAAATGAATACGGTAAATCACTGATTTGAGATCAAGATTTTGTGGGTTCGAATAACACTATGACATGGATGTTTGTAAACGTTCGAACCGATCGAACTTACAAATCTTTTCTCATTAGCCATCGGGAGAAATAAAATACACTGCACCTCTCCAAATCAAAGCAAATGAATATAAATTTTAGGACTAGAATACATGATAAATGAGAGTATTTTATTTAAAATGTGTAAAGGGACGAGACTCTTATTTATGCTAAAGGCCGTTATTAAATAATGAGTCTAGTTTCAGGAACCATTTTTTATTCGTTGGTTACGTTCCACAACACAGTACAATGAAACATATCACAAGACTCAACACAAAACCAACACCATAAATAAACACACACAGAGGAAGTGAGTGGCGCCATGGGAAAACTAGATGGCTCTCGTAGCGCCACCTATCATAAAAGGAGAGGGCAGCTATTGTAACAGCTACAAATATATATTTAATTTTCCCTTTTAAATGAGTAGGAATTCATTTATTGTTTTGTTAATACACATTTTCTATTTATCACCAAAAGAAATTTTGTTGGTGTTTGGCTCAAAAAAGTTGCATTGGGTCACCGAGGCCCTAGGCGCTTTCTAGTGTAACTCTGGGAAGCACGAGTCTTCGTACGTTAAAACACTAAAATATCCCACCTCAAAACCCACATTTTTAAATTCCCTTTGGTGTAAATGTTTTTTAATCAGAAATGTATTAATTTACTTGTTAATCAGTTAGATATGCACAAGACAATCATAAAAGCCAATTTTAGAGTTAAAATAATCATTCTAAATTATTACTCCTCTTCACTGTATATGCAACACACCAATGTACAACTGGCAGTTAATTTGTTACTATGTGCTAAGCCCTGTGCTCTACACTTCTAGAAACAGAGGCAATCCTACTTCTTCGCTACTACATCTTCAAATCTAAACCTCTGCGTTGCGTAAACGATATTTTTATAGAAAAATACCTCACCAAAATTGATTTCAGTTCCGAGAAATAGAAAAGCACCTTACGTCCAAAAAATAAAAATAAAAATATACATTAAAAAAGAAATCTACTGTGGGAAATAAATACATCTAGGAAGAATGTTTAGTTTTCATCATGGTGAAGCTTTGAGCTTGCTGTATTAAAAAAAAGAATGTTTTGATTATTTAACATGCATTATACAAGTACCTAGTAGACTAAAAACTTTAAATGAATCTTATTTATATAATATACAGTTTCATCAATATCTGGTTACGTTATATAATTTAAAATTACGTGTACTTTAGAAATGTGATTGGTGTTAAAATATTTGATTTTCCAGTTTTCATGAATTATTAAAATTCAATAGTTTTTATTGAATAATACATAATTTCATTTCCGTGTTACTAAGATGCTATAACATTTATAAGAAGTATTTAAAATGTATTCGAAAAGAGTTTTTCAATATCCTTGTGTATGTCTGTAAAAGTACAAAATAAGTATTTATATTTATATTTATTATAGATATTTTACAACTATTTAATAGTAAAATAAAAATGTATAAAAAAATATTTAAGACTTTAGAACATAGATTTGAGGAAAGTACACTATTAACGTACATTTTATTCTACCGACTCCTGGTTAATCCTGGCATCTGGTTTCCTATTAAATCTAAAGGAACTGGATGTAACCTAAACTGGTTGTGTCAGTGCTGTATATTTCTATTTATTATAGATATTTTAAAACTATTTAATAGTAAAATAAAAATGTATAAAAAAAATTTAAGACTTTAGAACATAGATTTGTTGAAAATACATTATTACCGTACGTTTTATTCTACCGACTCCTGGTTAATCCTGGCATCTGGTTCCCTATTAAATCTAAAGGAACTGGCTGTAACCTAAACTGGTTGTGTCAGTGCTGTATATTTCTATTTATTATAGATATTTTAAAACTATTTAATAGTAAAATAAAAATGTATAAAAAAATATTTAAGACTTTAGAACATAGATTTGAGGAAAGTACACTATTACCGTATGTTTTATTCTACCGACTCCTGGTTAATCCTGACATCTGGTCCCTTTTAAATCTAAAGGAACTGGGTGTAACCTAAACTGGTTGTGCCAGTGCTGGCTCGTGATTTGGGTAGTGCTACAAAAATAAAAAAAATTTGGTTGATAAAATATAAGAAGGGTAAACAAGAAATTTGTTTCTAATGCCACTTAAATTTACAGTTTGGTATATGCTTCTAAAAAATTACATAAAAATAACCCTCTTGTTTACCTTCTACTAAGAAAATAAGTAGTTTTTTTTAGTATCTGTCAGACGTTTAACATTGTTTTCATTTAAAATCATTTCAAAAGCATTTTATCTAATATTATTTATAAAGGTTATTAAAAATACTTTTCTTTTTATCGTTTAAAAATGGTGTTCAAGCAGTGATATAAATGTAAGAAAAATTATGGAAAATTTCATATTTGTAGCGACAAATTAAACAGAATCCAAACTGTAAGCACTTTATAAAGTAAGAAAAAGAAGTACTTCATGCACAAGTTCAAGTAGTTCTCTTTATTTATTTATTTATTTATTTTTAGTTTGTGCTTCCTATGTTTGCGCTCGCATCTATATACCTTTTAAGATCTCGTACTGTAATTGAGTCTGATATAAATCTTCAAGGAGATAGCGTCATTTAGTGGCCCTATTTCTTATACAGTCTGCTGGATATGTTTAAAATGCTGCTGATGAAATATATTTTTAAGGGTAAAAATATATTAAATACTTATATGTATATCCATAAAAATAGGAAGTTTTGCAGTGCACATACAGGTATCATTCCTACAGCAGATACAGTTTGGTCTGATTTTGTTTCTATGCTATTTTAAATGAGTTAAATTTTAATGAAGGGAGTAAGGTTTGATTTATTGACTTGCTTGGTAGAATGTGTATGTACATAACAAATAAGGAAAAAAACCTGTATTTCCATAGTTCAATACCCTTTTCTAAAATTGTTCCCTAAAAATTTCCAAAAAGTATTTTGATTTTTCATTTTGTTTTAGATGAATTTAATCATATTTTAATTCCCAAGTTTTTTTATTGATAAATCGTATGCTATTTACTCATTCTTTAATCCTACATTTATGACATAAGAAACGAATTCCTTATTAAAAAATAAATTATGATACACATGGCAGTTTTACATCCAATGTTTTACTAGATATTAATATTTTCAAATTCCAACAAAATGAAAACAATATTAATTTAAAATAAAGAAACAGTTTTTGCTAAGCATTTAATATGCTCTATTTGGGGGCAAAAGTTATGGAAATAAAACGAAAAATAGTCATTCCGATATACTATGGGTGAATTTTTAAATATTTGTTATTTAACACTTATCTAGAGGTTATGTTTATGTGTGTAAAATTTATGTGTTTTAAATAGCCTTTGATAAAAATCATTGGGGATTGAAAAATTGTTAGTTATTTGGAATAAAAAACGGAAAATCAAAATACTTCATGGAACGTAGTTTCTATTGGGGTGATATCATCTATACTGATCTGAAAAACTCATAATTGAATATGTACACAAACACTGTATAAGCAAATCTTATAAAATCAAAATTTAAAAAAAATCAACAAATATCATTAAAAACAACGGAGATACAAAGCACAGCAGAACAACCTATGAGATGTTCATTATTTTAGAAGGATTGATTTTTAAAAAAGGCATAATCTGAAACTGACTTCTCAAATTTTATTTAAATAACAATTATATAATTTTGTACAAAATCTCTTTGCTATATTTCTAATAGTCTTAAGAATAAATTTGAATATTTTGAAGATGTATTTCATTAGGAAATGATAACAGTAAATCATGCTTTTTAATTTTAAAAATTGTTAATTTTTTGCAAAACACTTATTTACAAACTATATCGGAAAGTAAAATCAAAATACTTTATAACAAAAAATAAGATCAAAATATAATACACTAAATAACAATTCAAGAGTTATATAAAAATTGTCTTCCTAAATTATCAAACTTTAATTAAAATACTTAACATTTTTGAAAACTATACTGAAACGTATTATTCTCTATAAATACATATTTTTGATAAAATAGATTCATAATACAATATGCAAAAATAAAAAAATTAGAATTTTGTGTAGCGATCACCTTTAAACGAATGCACTCTTCAGCAGCTTTAATATAATAAGATACGAAAGATAAATCAACAGCTTTTTAACAAAACGTAATAAGAGAAAAAAAAAGTCAGAGTTTAACCGCATATTTTCAAGTTGCAAAGAATGGGTGTCAATAGGTTTGGCTTCTCATCCATCTCTTAAGTGTTCCTTCATTTTTCTTTAATCAACATTCCTTGAGAAAATGCAGCTGAACTAAATTTGATTCCAGAAGGAAAAATTCCGGGTTGTTAGAAAAAGGAAGGGAAAGAAATTGCATGGATGGAAAAAGTTTCTTCAGGGAATGTTTAGTTTGCTCCAGAGGTATGTGAGGAATTAATGTTTTGGGTTTTAATTTTCTTTGCAGAAAAGGTATAATTAGATGACTTATTTTTTTTACTGGTGTTGCTGCTCTGGGCAGCATATTACGACTGTTAAGCGAAATTAAATGTATAGTTTCGAAAATTAACTTTCATCTCAACACTGTTGTTCAAAAGTTGCTAGATGTTTAAGAAGTCTAAAAACAAACAAAAAAATGCAGTTTTTCCATAAGTTGAAGTCGTTATAAAGCTAAGATAAACGTTTTCTTAATAAGCTAGCTTACTGATAGCTAAATTTATATAAAATATGAATTATGGTTTTTACATAATTTTACACATTTTTTATGTGAGACTAAAAAATTACTTCTATATTAAGTAAACCATATGTATGTGTTCATGGAAGCTAATATTTTTAATTGTAAGCAAAAAATAAAGAAAAAAATTATATAAAGATAATACAGGAATTTTTAGTTTACATTAAAATTGTGCAAAGTCAGCGTTTGAGGAATACATTGGAATAAAAATATATCTTACATCATGAAAATCATCTTAAATAAACAAAGAGTGACCAATAAATTGGGCTACTGCTCAATAACGTCTTACATTGTGTAGAGCCATTACTGAACTATTTATGGTGTGACGAACTGGAGTAAGGGTATTCGAGATCGTCAATGATACAGGATGGACATCTATTTACTGGATTAAATACTTTATTCATGGAAATAATTATGTACTGCTATGTATAGGTTTCAGCAAATTCCAATTTTGAAATCTCGTGCTGAGATAAACGTTAACACAAATGCAACACGTGGGTACAGTGAAGCTAGTCCTTCTCGAACACAGGGACAGTTCGCTAATTATTGCCAGTAAGGGATGTGCACACTATAATCTCCGGGCTGACGATCAGTATAGTTGACTTACACACTGAGGCTCGAAAAGCTCAGAGTGCTTATCTCTCTGGAGTTTTTTGAGGAAACTAAGGATGCAGGACGATCCAAAATGAGATGAAGTGTCACTCCCAGCAACCTACTTCTAAGCACGAAATAAATAAAATTAAAGATAACGGAAATGAGATCCCAAACTCGTAAGTTGACTTCCTAGAAGAAAGTAGAAACGCTGGTGGTGTCTAAACAAAAGCAAAATCCGGCAATTGGGGAGACAAGTGGACTCCTCTCGAGCTCCACAAAAACGAACTCCTCCAAAGCAAATCTAAAAAAAAGCCCCTTTCTTCCCAGGATCACAGGACCACAGGATGGTTTTGGCACAGAACTGCCTGGGCCTAGCCCTCTAGTTCTGCAATTCTAATGGGATTGGCAAAACAACTCTATTGATATGATTTGGTTCTAACATGACAAAATAAGTATAAAAATAAAAAGAGAATAAGAATGCTTGAATTTTGGCAGGGAGGGTACGAGTAGTAGAAAATATAAGTACAATTACGTAGTGTAGAACAGGGTTCCAAAGAAAAGATTAGCCCCTTTCTTGGCTCAGTCAATCTTCTTTTCTATACAGGTCCGGTTGCCCCTAGCGTGATTCTTCCGGAAACTTCCAGAACCAGAATGACTCAATCTTGTTGTCAACCGCCCCACCTGGATTAGCTGATCCGTTTCCAGATGTGTCCGAAAGGTCGTCTTTAAGTTAACCGACCAAAACAACTTAAATTCATTAGCGGCACCGGTAACTGGGCCCATATGTGGACTCTACCTTCACTCGATTTATAATTGTTATCCGAGTCTTTTGACGACAGTAGACATCATAAAGGCGTTAACACAATGGCTCCAGTTCTTCATTTATCTCCGCTTAAGCGACTGCGACGGCTTTGTGTTGGAGATGTTAGTACAAAAACGGCTTTGTCCGGACCACGCGTGTCTACTTACTGCTAACCACAATGGTCCGCTGCTAAAATTTCATCTGCCATTCTTCTTTCGGTCGAGTCATGTAACGGATCGTTACAAAGGGTCTTCCAAAACAGTGCTGGTTTTACCCTATGCACCTTGGATTCTTGAAAATTATTGAAAACTTCTCCCATGGTACAATCCTTCTCTCAGAGCAGCTTAAAAGTAACTAAATTCTATAAATATTCACATTTTACTGCGTCTTTATCTTAAAAAAGTAATTGTTCAGCGAAAAAAAAGGGTTCAATAGATAAGGCTATCCGATGTCCAGTTATCCGATGTTGAGTGAGATACTGCCTGTTACCATATTAAATACAAAATTTACTTGTTCTTCTGTTCTATAATGCTCTCCAAAATTACTGAATTGACAAATACTTACAAAGAATTATTCAGAATCATAGGTGTTCAAACTAATGATCAGGTGTTGAATAAATATTACTCAATAATGGAAAATCGGATGTTTCACATGTTTGATTTATTTACAAAAATTATTGGTCATACCTTATATGAGTAAACCCAGTCTGTAATAAATGAAATAATGTATTTTTTTATTTACGTAACGAAAAATTATACCCCTCTTAAAGTTAGTTCACGTAATAGACTACTGACTGAAAATAAATTACAAAAGACGCTATAACCTCTTTCAGAAAGTAGATTAGCAGGGAAACAATTAGCAGAATATTGCTGTTAAATATAGTGAAAATAACTAAAGATTGCTCCTTTAAAGGATTATATTCAAGTGAAAGTATTTAATCTCTAATAAGATTTACTTATAAAAGTATGCATTTGTGTTCCAGTTAAAAGAGATTATTTTAATAATTCCTCTAGAGGCAAATTTTCATTTATAAAAATTATCTAAAAAACGAAAAAATATGTAACATTATAAACTCGAACTTCTTTAAATATGATTTTAAATTATATATATTTATATATATATATATATATATATATATATATATATATATATATATATATATATATATATATAATTTCCTTCTTAAACTCGTTATCATTTGTAGTTCGCGTTTGCTTACGTATAATTTTATTTGTGTAATGAGGCAATTATTTTCCTAAGCAGTTTTAACACACTTTAATTCATTGAATTACCTCCTCGAAAATTAAAGTTTGAAACAAAATGTTAGATATCATAACAAAATCGTCTCATTCTAAAAGTTTAGGATGTGAAAGTAATATAAAACGAGTTATTCATCACAATATATAATAACTTTTCACATTGATGATATTTCGATGAATTGGAGCTCTACAGTCTATTTCTTACTGACCTAGGGCTAATTAGACCAGGACCTAGTGCTTGAAGCCTAGTTAGTACAGCTATGACAATTCACACCAGCAGTGAGACTTGACATCAAGAAATGTAGATCCGAAAAAAAGAACCCTACCCACTCGGCGATCGAAATATTGAATCTTGTCAATAAAATTAAATTAATAATTTCTTTACTGTTTGAGCAATGAATTTTTAGTTAGCTACGGATTTTAATATTCTTCATACAAAACAAAATATAGAAACATATGTTTTGATAACAGAATGCATTTTTGTAATGTTCAAGTTGTAAATAATTTTTGTAAATTTTTAACTTTTGATTTATCCCAACACAACAAAATTATATTCTGTTTATTAAAAGAAAACGATATTTTTAATCGCTATCATTTAGCTATGGATTTTAATATTCTTCATACAAAACAAAATGTAGAAACATATATTTTGATAACAGAATACATTTGTTCAATATAAGTTCATCTTGTAAACATTTTTTGTAATTTTTTAACAGATGTATCCCAACACAATAAAAATATATTCTGTTTATTATAAGAAAATGATAATTATTATTCGCATAAATATATCTGCAAATTAGAAACGTTAAATGCAAAGAACATTACTAGGCAATTAAGAGAAAGTTCATGGATACCTCTAATTATACTCATTAACAATATGCTTCGGTGTATCCGGTAGGCTCCTCCTCTACAGCATTACACGTCAATTTTGTGTTTATTTCTCTCTTCAGATCGTTATTTGCTTAAAAGCGGAAAGGTATGGTTACATTTGCTGAATTTTCCGGAACGAAAATCTTCCCATTAGAGAAACAAGTGACACATGTTTAGTCACTTATTAGAGTGCATAGGATAAAGTACCTGTGTTCAATTACACAATTTCTATCTAACACAATATATTTATTCTCTTATACCTTTCAACCGAAATGCTGTTGCTTTATCAACATTGCTATTGTGACAGCTAAACAAATACTTTGCGTTTGGTGTCATTTGACACGATATAGTGGGCTTTCAAAGTTATTATTTGGAAAAATTCTATCTAAGTAATTAATTCTGTTACAAGTTTTGGCATACTTTGTTATATTGTTATGCTTCAACAAACAACTTTTCTCTCACAGTAGTTACTGTTCACTGTGCTAACTTTGATTTCATTGTAGTGAAACAAAATATAAAAAATTTACAAACTAGAGGGGGCTTGATATTTTTCTAAAGACATTCTAGAGTAAAGTATATAGTGTTATATCTTCTTGAAAGGCAATTTAATTAGTCAGGATATTACATAATCTTCTACATTTTATTCTTTTCATGAATATACGAGATCTAAATTACAAAGAGCCTCCTTTTCTAAAAAGACTTTATTATAATATATCTTAATGTATGAATCTATATACCCTTGATCAATGTAGTTCAAACATAATGAATTTGAATCCATACTGTTTCATAAGGGATAAAATATTAATAAAAATAGCAAACGGTAATAGATATTCCTAACAATAACAAACATTTATGGTTTATTAAAATATAATGTACCAAGGAAAGAGAGTGTCACAAACATGCTTAGTAAGCTGATTGAGAAATAAAGGTATTACCTTCAAGCACAGTCCGCTATATGTGTGGACCATGAACATTAAGAAACTATTGGAAACTTAACACCATCCTAATCGGCTTCTCGTCTCACACTTACGGTGATTTTGTGTCTATATCAGGGGTGTCCAAATTTCTTGATAATCCAAGCCACTATTCAGAATTTGAAATTTTTCCCGAACCGCAATTAAATGCGTATTTAAAAGGTATGCAAAACAGATATCAAAGATTTTTTAAAGAAATTATATTTAATGAATGTCATTTGTTCTTTGTCCTTTAATTGTGCAAGGAATTTTTTAATTGTCGACGATTTTTTGCATTGGTGCGAATGTAATTTACAATGTGTTACACTGTCTTCATAACATCAGCATATTTTAAATATTCTCTAACTTTAAGAGATGTTCTCGGTGAATTATGCAGTGAATCGGTATGAATTGTGGAATTTGAAAATCATCTCTTAAAAGGAAAATAAGACAGATTTTTTTTACCCGGCATTGCCGGATCTACATCAGTTGTAATAAATTTTAAAAATATAATAATACAAATATGAAAATGAAATTTGGGTAGATTTATCGAGAGCCATTAATATTTCTTCAAAGAGCCACATGTGGTTCGCGAGCTGCAGGTTGGCTACCTCTGGTCTATACGTTTCTCATGGCATACGACTAAGAGAAAAATTACATGGTAGAGAATGAATTTTACAGCTATTTAATCGACAGTTTAAATTCTGCGATACCTTTGTGTTTTTAAATACTGATAAGAGAGGATGAAACTGGCCCTATAATATTATTAAAAATTTGTCCGACTGTATTTTTAAAATGAAAACTTTAGAGTCTACAATAATAACTGTAGATTAGTAGATGGTAGATTCACATAGTTAACCTCAAGTAGGTCGATGAAAAAACTGCATCTACCAAAATATTTTAAATATTTGATTAATTTCCGGTAATAAAAATCCCTTATTTTGATGAAAAAATTCCATATATCTAGAATGGAGTTAATGAGACAAAAATATTCTATTAGGATTTAATGGTTTTATATTTTATTTGTAGAATCCTCAAAAAGTTCCAGGCTTCCTCTCTTCTTATATAACTAATCCTTAGGTAATTCCTTAGGGGTACTTATTGTTTAATTTATTTCACGAGACACGATAAGTAGGACAATTGTTATGAGGTAAGAAGGTAGTCATAACATCATTGTAAATGTCTTATAAAATGAAGAATAGGTTTTTATTCCACACTAGATTTACTAATGTTCAGGATTCACGAAACGTATGATTCTCAGAATTTATATATTTGATTTCATAGTAAGTAAAACATACGGTCACATTGAACTAGTTTTAATCTTTTACCGTATTTCCTTTACACAATGTCTACCATCTTGAAGACTTTTCGTATGATGCACGGAGCATGTTCTATATATTTAAAATATTGGAGATGTATTATATGATGAAGAGCTGTTATTACTTATTAAACAGGGAAATGTTTCAGACCAAATATGTGTAGAATGATGGGCGAATGGTATAACGGTACTCTTCGGTACCAGAGTCCGCGGGTTCGAATCCTTCTCCTCGAATGTTCGTTGCTGTTCCGAATCGGTTTTAAACAGTATGTGCCTGCCTCGTGATCAAAACAGTAGAACGTAGTGCCCAAAATAAAACCAGATCGCGTATGCAGCTCTAGATGCAGATATATTTGAAGTGCTTTTGATGGTGGTCTATTGAACTAAATAAAATAAATTGCCGACATTGAGTTCGCTCTTGCGATGAAGGGACCACATATGAAAATTCATTCATAAGAGTCGTAGAGCTTTTTCAAAATATCTAACCACTAATTTTTTAAATAAAAGCTTGTCTTATTTTATGTTAATTTAAAGAAAACTTATAATTTTAAAATCCAAAAAGAACATTGCGGAGAAAGTGTGTTGTTAATACAAAGGTGATACTCTTTTTTTTGCATTAGCTCGACAGATCTTTGTGGGATAAAAACTTTCTCACAATCGTCTTTCTTATTGTTCTCAGTTTTTCCAGAATTATTTCAGTTGAACCCTCCTAACATTTTTAATTTCTCATGAATACAGCTAAGGAACCTTATACTGGTACTTTTCTAATTTATGTATCAATTGGTTTGTAATTGAAGACGCTGAATATTACAATGGAGAGGTCCATTTCTCAGAGGAATCCAGCAATTTTATTGACATTTGTCTTACTATACAGCTTGTTTACTTTTATAGTGTATCTGTGTCTCCATGTACATTTTATGCATACAGATTTCCTAATATTCCTTAAAACCCTAACGTTAAATATCACTAGTCGAGTTTTATGTGGTTTTGTCTTTGCTCGGATTTTTAAACCAAACGTGAGTGCAGGTCTAATAATTCTTTTACATATCATAAATATTGTTTCAATTTTTATTGATTTTCATTGCATAGAGCTTTTTGGTCGGGTGTGAAAGAAAAACCCAGCGTAGCCTGTTGTAAGATGCTACTAAAACGGACACCGGGATGTTTAGCTATATATATATATATATATATATATGTTATATATGTATTATATCTGCCCTAGAGAAGGATATAAAAACTTTTTTTTCCAGTTTGCGGGATAGGTGTGGAACCAGAAACACCATCCGGTAACTACCTTACTGTTATGAAATTAAAATAATGAAAATTTGGAACTGATAAATAACGAATGCTCCAAAACGTCCCAGAACCTTACAAAAATTGTTGCCAGTTTAGTCGCAACAGAAATTTATGCTTTATTTTTAACAATATTTCATCGGATTCTGGGTCTCAATAATTAATCTCACATGTTATTACAGTGATATACATGTTATTGCTCTACATGCATTATTTCTTAAAACAATAAAAATTTAGTTGCTGAAGTTTTAAATGAAAAATATTATTCCGCATTATTTCCTGGTTTTCGTGAGGCATAAAACATTTTATTGAAACGTATTCAATAATCGAAATAATTCGATGATTTCGATGAATCCATGCATAGTTATATATATATATATATATATATATATATATATATATATATATATATATATATATATATATATATATATATATATATATATATATATATATATATAAGGGATTGTTTTCCCCGGCACTACGATGTCTACACTGTTGTGCCCTATAGTAGAGGAACAATATACCAGACAACCCGGTAACCTCACTGACGGCCAGAAAAATGACCGTC
>CM063504.1:46910151-46970151 GCA_032207245.1 Pardosa pseudoannulata | reverse complement strand
ATATATATATATATATATATATATATATATATATATATATATATATATATATATATATATATATATAACTGGTTTACTCTTAGATTATATTTACATTTATCAAGTCACTTAAGATAAAAAAGTGAAATGTGAATTTATTTTAAAAAAACCTTGGAGTAAATATAATTTGTCATGAATTTCAGTAGATTATAGTTTTCACATTATTATAGTTTAAAATAAATGCATTGCTAATGAAGATATATTTCAATAAAAATATGTATAACTGCAAGACATATAAATACCAAAATAGCAAAACTTGACGAATAAATACCTTATTCCCTGAAGGATTTCCCTAGGAAATATATGGAAAACTGATTGATTCCTTTTCTGATTCGATAACTATATATTTTTCCTTCTAGTTAGAGATTCGAAAATTTTATTTTCGGAAAAATTGAAAAGATAAACTGAAATGAATGGAATTCTGAGTAAAGATAGAAAATTTTGATGAATATATTTTGTTATGTAAATCTTGTAAATAGAAACATATAAAATTTGAAAAAATTGTTTCATATGCTAACGTTTTGCTGTAGTGCTACACATCGAGCTAAAGAAATAAAGATTTGTTCACAAAGCTGTAATATATATTTAACTTTATGTTACTAAGGAAAAAGTAGTTTCGTAAATAAATTAGCATGGATTGCTTTATGGAAAGCCTTTTTTGTCGATTTATAATAAAATCTATTTTGAACAGATTGTGTATCTTTTATTGTAACTCTTTACTTGTGATACGATTGCTGTTATACGAAAAATATTTTTATAGGCTTTAAAGTAACCTGTAACAAATTGTTTGTGTATATTATAGGTCTATATTTCGAAACATTTTTCATATATTCTTTAAAGTAAAATAAAATTAGATACTATTGTTTTAAAATCAACCTTTCTTCGACGTAGAAATTTTGAAATTGTTCTTCCTCTTAAAAATACTCTGTTACTTTTGATATATTGTATAATTTGTTTAGAGACACTTCTACTACTGGCTCAAATAAATTTGTGAATAAACTTTGAGCTTTCACTCCATTTAGATTTCTAAAACTGGATCTAAATTTAGTAGATCTAAAAGTTTTCTTAAAAAAAATAAGATTCCAATTAAAATTAGTTCCTATAATCTAACTAAATCGAGAAATTAATGCAAAAATACAGTTAACACGTAATTTAAATTATGAGGCAAATTTAGGAGAAAATTTTAAATTATTAAATGGAGAATGTTTTTTTACAATTAATTTAAAATTTTAAGATATTGAATTGTTGAAAAACCATAAGAATTAAAATTTAGAGATTAGTTTAGGTATATTGTAGTTTATATTTCCTAGTAATTTAAAATTTTTATAGTAAATCTAACTGTTAAAAAAAATTATTATTTTTTAAATAAATCTCTTCTAGTTTATGTATTTTTTGTGTTTCATATTATACCATGAATTTGACTGTATGAGGACATTGAAAGCCGCATTCATGTATATCGTACATTATAAAAATCTAACCTTCATGAAGTTTCCATTTATTTTAATGTATGTCTGAATTGTAACGGCCTGATTTAGAGGTGTGTCTACATTAAAGAACGTTGCTTTGAGAAATGAACTTCGATTATGTGGATACAAAGGGATTGTTTTCCCCGGCACCACGATGTCTAGACTTTTGTGTAATACACTAACGAAACAACGGGCCAGACACCCGGGTGCCAGACTGACCCACAGAAATATGACCATCGGAACTACAAAGGAATGCCGCGACATTGGATCTAGCTGACACGAATTCCACAGATACCTGGGTTTACAGCCGGTGATTGTCTAGCCCAGACTACTCCAGTTGGTTGAAAGTGAGGTCATCCCTAGATGATCCAAATATGAAAGTATGGGTGATGCCCCCATCTTTTAGAGGGCCCTTCCCTTGAAAAGAGACAAGAGAAGATTTTTTTAAAAAAGAAATTAGTTAGCTAGTAACCAGCTAATTCGGATGTCGCCTTGACCAGTCTCTTTATCGGTAAGTTTATTTAGCTATAATATCACCTTGGGAACTTTTCTTTTGAGAATAGCCATTGTCAGCTATATCAGAGGTCGTCTTGACCAGTCTCTCCATCGGAGAATTTTTTTAGCGAAAATCCGGCTTTGGGATATATCTCTTGCTGAGATTGAGAACGATACCCTGTGCCTTGGGTTTTCTTACAATATAATCCTCTTGAGGATTGATTGCATATTCCTCTTAGGAATTCTAACTGTGGTTTGATATTCTTCGAAGAAAACCAGGTGTTAATTCTACTTATCTCGTCTACTTCAGAGTACTTTCTACTTTATTGACTTCAGTGAACTTTCGCGCGAGCTACCGAATTGTTTTTTTTCGTCGGATCACCAATATTTTGGCAGAGGCAGATCTTAGATATTGCACGTCTGTTCTTAGGCCTACGTGTATCGAATCACATACCTGCGATCTGAATTTTTTTTTTGTGTGTATATAGAAGTGATATATACAGCAGAGGTGTAAATAAATCCGTTATACAAGAAACACCTGATTCTTCATTGTGTTACCTAAAGCAGGGACCGGATACGTTACAGTATATATGAAGGACAATTTTAATGAACTAATATTACTTCAACGAAATACTAATTAATTAAAATGAAATTATATAAATGGTTAACTATTAATATAACGTATACAAATATATGAAGGACAATTTTAATGAACTAATATTACTTCAACGAAATACTAATTAATTAAAATGAAATTATATAAATGGTTAACTATTAATATAACGTATACAAATATAAAATAAAATAACATTACAACTAAGGATTTTTTAAATTTTATAAATATAGAGTAGTGTCAGCAAAATTTCTATCGATTACTCCCCTTATAGCTAAATGTAATAAATATGCTTGAGTAATATTTATATACAGCATTTATCTAACACATACTTATGAGTAAACCGAAAGATTTTTAGTAATTTTTAAAGCTTGTAAAGTATTTCAAATATATAGTAAAAACACGTAATTTTCTTAAAAATCACTCGTAAATTTATCAAATATTTAAATAAATAAGTAAGACGACGTTAGATTTTAATTTATAACGTTATTCAAAATTGAATAACAATTTTATGAAATTTCGTTTCAAGACCTTGAAAACATTTTAAGAAATAATATTCGTCGTAAATATAAAAATTTTAAAAAATTATTCATCAGAAGATACATTAATATATTCTAATATAGATTCAGAGTGTAAATAAAGAACAAAAAAATCGAATGTTAACTAACCATGCCTTTCTTCTACGTCTATTAGCACATTGTATGCGGTACACGTACTAGTACGTTTTCTGACGATTGATACTTGAGTGAGGGTCACGTACTAGCACGGGTTAGTGTAACAATATGGTTTGTTTGTCGGTACAAATATAAGGGTGTATGCAGGAAAGCGAAACCGAATATTCTTGTCTACTACATACATTCTGGAAAAATTTTGGCAAATAAAAACTAGTTTTTACGGTCGATGCAGAACCACAGAACGGAAAGGTTAATTAATAAATCAATTTAGATTTAAAATTAACTTTTAATTATCCTTGCGAAAATGATATTTTATATATATATATGTATATTTATATATTAAATATATATTTATATATTATATATATATTTGTTTATATATATATATATATATATATATATATGTATATTTATATATTAAATATATATTTATATATTATATATATATTTGTTTATATATATATATATATTTACTTATTTGTCTATTTAGATAGTTGTTTATATATTTCAATATAAAAAAACAAAAGTTGGTCGAAAAATTAAATAGTTTTCGATGTATTGAGATTTAACTGAATAACTAAATTTACGCACAAAACGCCCGATCCTGGTACAATTCCTCTGCGAAATATACCTGCACACAATATGTTAATAGTTATACACGAGAATGCCAAATTTTCTGTAAAAAACAGGATGCGCAGTATTTACTACTAAATATAGTAGGTTATGTGTAGTAATTTATTTATATTATAAATTTGGCCATAATTATTGTAAGAGAATTTCTCTTGCCGCCCTAGCTGGAGCCATACGGACCATAATTATTGTAAAAACAAAAACAATATTAAACTAATTTGAAATTTTAACTCTAAAGAATATGAATAAATAATAATTATTTTCGAAAATGGTTCACCGCAAACAAAAAGTTTACAGATCTTCATTAATATGCTTATACATTTTCAGAAATCTAAAGACTTTTGCAGAAAACTAGGATTGAAAATAGGATTATCTAAATCATAACTATTATAAATTATAGTACACTGGAAAGATATAAACCATTACATTAATGAAAATGTATCTTGAAATCAACCAAAACATATGTACATATTGCTCATATTAAATTTTAAGTAGGCGTTATACACAAGATATAATTTTGCCATTTTTTCGTAAAAAAACAAAAGAACGAGTTATTTACTACTAAATATGGTACACCAGGGGTAGTTTGTTTTTTATATATATCATGATTTTATCTCTAGTTATTTTAAAATAATTAAAAATATAAAGCAGTTTGTAATTCTAATTACGTAGCCTCAATACAAATAATATTTTTTGAAAAAAAAATTAAGATTTTAAGGTAGATTTATAGTTTAATTTAACTTTTAACTTGTATTTTTTATGTAGAATCATTCTGCATAAAAAGAAAAAACAAAATAAGAATTTCAAAATAAAGGATTTTAGAACCTTAATAACTTAAATTATAGTAAATTGCAAAGATATAATGTATTAAAATAAAAGAAAATTTTCTATCACATTTCCTAAATACATTTACATATTAAGGAAAGATATCATTGCTATGTTAAGAATATTAATGCAAAAGTTTATAAAATTTACAACAGTAAAAGAAAAACTCTGATCAATACTTCGAAAATTATAGTAAAATTTAATAAAGCTGTTGTGGGGGATAATGATAAATCAACTGTGAAAGATATTTCTATTAGGATCGATTGAGAAAAATAAAACAATTGCAGGAATTGGTTTGACTAAAAATTATAATTACATAGCAGTTATCTTCCTCTTCACTTTACACATTTTGATTCTAGCACGAGTTTCTAAAATTGAATTATAGATTTCTTTCTTGCATTTGCATTACTTGATACTCTTTTATATCTAATAACTTCAACTCCCTAGGCACCTTTTCAACAAGAATTACTTGATGAATTATTGGTGGAGACCTCAGAAAAGAAAAATATATTAAAAAATAGAGATTTTTCAAAAAAAATAAATAAATAAATAAAATTTACTTTTACAGTTTTCCTTTACTCTTTTGAAAGAGGTAACTGATTAAAAACTTGCATCCTCTTAATAAAATCTTAAAACTGCAAACGTGATTCCACTTAATGAGAACGAGAAAACATTATCCATTTATCTGGCGATATACTGAATGTTTGACTGGCCAAAATATATTAAAACATTCCCTTTTTAATTATTCAACAAAGTAAGTTATACACTCTTAATACCAAAAATACGCATACATATAATTACGATTTACTTAAGAGCTGAAATTATGTTGATGAAAAATTTATATCCTGAAATGGAAAAAAAGATAAATTTTTTAACATTTTTAAAGGTTTTAGTAACATTTATTTTGCTATAAAAAAGAATCTAAATTGAAGGTTCAATTTGTGTAGATTGCATTTTACTAGTATCACGAAGTACTAAAAATGTTTTATTTCGTTATTTAAAAAAAATGTTTAAGGAGACATACTCTAGTAGACCTAAAGCATCCTCATTATAAAAACTGATATTTGATTTAATATGAAATAAAAAATTTGCCCTGTTCAAGAAAGTACTTGTCCTAGGTCGTTAAGACGGATCTCACTTTAGTGAAAAATAACTGTTTTATAAAGTAATAGGGTTTTTATAAGAGGAAATATTTACGTCTAGCTAAAAAAAATATTAAATCTACTTACTAACGAAATAACTTTTGACATTTGTAAATTAGAAAATACTAACTTCAATGTATATAAATATTGTCTTGAAGTATTTTCCTTCTTATTTTGGCATCCTCGAAAAAGAAAAGCGAGATGATTTGGCTGAAAAAGGATGATATATTATTCAAGCTTCAAAAGACTGGGTAGGATACAAGTCTGTATCGTCAAAAATCAATTTGACCTTCAAGGCCAAGAAACTGTGAGAATTAGAAGAAAGAACAAAGATAAATTCTGCAAAAGTACCATATATTATCTCACTGACAACCCCAAAGGTGCGATGTACGTGTTCTCCATGTAGTTACAAATCATGATTGCTTATAAGCACATCTTCACAGATTCCAAATTGTTGATAATAATATCTACCCCCTGTACTGCAGTGGTGCTGTTGTGAATACTCAATATTTCCTAGTTTTCTCAGCGCAGTATTTAATGGGAGTTTAGAGATCCTTTAACTCTTTAAGTCCCACACAGTAGAACTGTCCTCCGGTTTTCAGCCTAATAGCCTAAAGTTTGCATATTTTTCTTCCCCCAGTTTTATCTGTCAATCTAAGTTCAAATTAGAATATAATAGCAATGAACTCATGTTATCCAGCAACAACTAGTGTTTCTCAACGTGTTGTAAAATCTCAGGGATAAACACCTGCTAACATAGGACGTTTACATTGAGTCCTCTGTTAAAGCTATTAGCATAGCTCGTGGCTATCAGCAGTCACATTTCTAGGGAGGAAGGAAATTTTCTCAGATGGTTTTAGCTATATACCCAGACGTCTCGGCAATTGAACGCTATTGTGGAAAAGAAAGGGTTAAACATTCCGCAGAAATGATCCTGTTCTAGCCTTTTAATATTCTGAATTTTCCCATGCACTTTCTTCTAGTGTAATGTTTTCTAATGTAATTTTATTATAATTCTAATGCATTTATATATATATATATATATATATATATATATATATATATATATATATATATATATATATATATATATATATATATATATATTTCAAATCTCTGTGTGGAATAAAGGTATATGTGTGTATTGTCCGTTTCATAAGACATTTTAAAATGTTTTATATCAGTTAACAACCAATTCATGTTTCCACTCAATGAACCAAGTATATTAAAATAAGCATTATATTTTTCCTAAAGTATGATAAATTTAAAATATTTTAATGCTCTGTTTCTTAAGAGTTTCAATTTGTTTTAAATTTTAAAATATCAAATATACTTATAGTTTTGGATTTAAAAAAATTAACAATTTACAACGATGCGAAAGAAAAATTTAGTTCCTATAAGAATATTTCAAAAATATCCTTCCTAGAAAGCTCTCTCTCTCTCTCTCTCTCTCTCTATATATATATATATATATATATATATATATATATTATATATATATATATATATATATATATATATATATATATGTGTGTGTCTGTGTGTGTGTATATGTATATTTCAAGAGTCCAAAATAAACATTTGGCATATGCACTGCATGCTGCAATACGTGCTGCATTCCATATGGTATGTTTACGAGTTAAAAGTTAATTTTTAATCTGTAGTAAGAGGAACACATGTTCAAACGCACGCACTAGTATCCAATAGACGAACTATTCGGAATAATATCCAGTCTACGGAAGAAATTTAGGCCTTCTGCTAAGTTTGAAGAATTGTTGCAACATGTGAATGTGCATTATCATGTTGAAAGACAGTTACGAGAATACCTTAGAGGAAGTAAACGACGTCATGTTACGGCACTGCATGATATACACCTTATAGACTCTATACAATTCATAGCACATGAGATCATTGATGACGCTCAAACGGCTAAAAATATAACTCTCGGAGTTGGTTAACTATTACGTTTAATAATGCATAAGAAATGTAGTGTTCACCAACATAGTATCTAATGAAATACAAGCTTCATGGTACGACAAATCAAAGTGTAATTTGTCAGAAATCATCATATGTTTCCTAATTGCATGCCAATTTCTGTACCTATTACAGACGAAGGCGTCAATTGCAGTACGCTAGGGGGCAAATGTATAAAGAAGTTCTTACAAGCAGAGCACCGGTAACAGATGTCAACGAAGTGTCGAAGAAGATAGAGATGCATCTGTAGGAGTGTACAAATATGCTACCAACTCTAGCGATAACTTTGTTCGGTCCATCAGATCTATACGGATCTTACAATTGTCTATTAATCCAGGTGTATATTACCTCTCGTTGACGTCACCTGTTTCTGTCCAGTCTCGGAATTCCATGTGGTATGATTCTTATGTGTTCACCGCTTTCCCACTCGCATAAGTCTGCTCCTTTTATACTGCTCATGAGATACTATTGCATGATAGAAAATTCATCTTTCACGAAGGGCAATGAGTCCCACGAAAGTTTTTAATTTAAATGATTAAGCAGTAGTGCAGAAGGCGCAGTCGGGCAAGTCATGTTCTGAAATATTAGTCAGTTGTATTAAACACTATACATATCATTAGGTGTAAATTTCAAAGTAATTATACCATTCCTTCTTGGTATTGCATTTTTATAATATCAAGAGTTGTATCATTGATATGACATCTAATGACATCCAAAATAATTCATACGATGTTTGCATGTAGGGGGATAAATGTAGCGAACCGAATAGTTGTTAAATTAGACCTTATTTTGAAAGTAGAAAACATAATTTAATTTTTTTAATAAAATATGTAAAATATTCAGAAATACATTGTTAATTTACTTTTATCTTAATAAATGAAACTGTATCATTAGTATTATCTGTTAGATAATGAAAGTTATGTTAATACACAATGAAAGTATTTTATGCATCTTTTTCGATGTGCGAATGTTAATGAATTGAACGTCACGCTCGCATATTCTAAAAAGAGACGCTTCATTGGGGCTAACAAGAAAAATTTATAGGGTAGAATATATAACTCTTATAGAAACAATTCTTTTAAACTTCAATCAATAAACACTTTTTTAATACAATTAATTAATTTTTTCTGTACTTTTAAAAGTTTAAATTTGGAGTTTATTATGACTAAAAGTTTTTGAATTTTACAAAATCTAAAAATATAATGAATGCTATTATAAAAGTTTTTAAGAATATTTTTATAATGACACTTTTGGATAAAAACCAGTTTGGGATTTTCATTTTTTTGAGGATAAAATATTACGAATAAAAACAGGTTTACATTTATCATATACCAAAAACAATAATAATTCCAAAACACTAACCTTATCGAGATTCCATCTCAATCTTTTCCCTCGGGGATTTTTGGTCGAAGAAAAAAAGCCAATAACGTTACCCCTTTATGTGAACAGAAGCTCCACTTTTTGGCCTTATTTGACCTCAAATTTGATATTTTTGTTTCTCTTTTTATCGACAAAAAGGTAGCTTTTTAAGTGTTTTAATATGAGTGAAATATTTTTTATTATATCACAAATAAATTTGCTAGAGTATAATAATTATATTTCATTTATAAGAGAATTAATATACTAAAAAGAGATATATACTAAAAAGATTTTGAATCAATTTGACTTCGTGGAACACATGTGTTACTTTTGACAAGAAAAATCTGATGGGGTGTTAGTAGTACGCCTATTATATTATACAGATTTCTTTTATTTTGGTTGTATGATGTGTAATTAGAATTCTTATTTTTATTTCAAATATAAACTTATTTTTCAAAATAACGGTGTAATCTCACTAGAGCCTAAAAACTGCAATATGACACTCTGTTAATTTATCCTACACGAAGATTTTTTATAGTTGTATAAGCATTTCTAGGTAATCAAAAATATTTGACGTTTACTATGTTTATTACTCAGTAGTAAGAAATAATAAAAATTCAAATTGTTCTTTGCAATTAAGACACTAATATCCTGACTCAGCAAAAGCCATACGGGACATTCTTTGTAAGTCAATGATTTTTATGCTTTACTTAAAATGCAATTATTCCAACTGCATTTTGATATATGACTGTTGCATTGTGCTAGAGCTTAAGGACTGTTGTTTGATGAATCAGTTTTTCCACATAATTCTATTGCTGAGACATACTATAAAATACTATATACCTTTTGTTCATTGTATTAATCTCATCCTCTGATTTACTGTATGAATATTTTAATTTTGATCCAACTGCATTTTGATATATGACTGTTGCATTGTGCTAGAGCTTAAGGACTGTTGTTTGATGAATCAGTTTTTCCACATAATTCTATTGCTGAGACATACTATAAAATACTATATACCTTTTGTTCATTGTATTAATCTCATCCTCTGATTTACTGTATGAATATTTTAATTTTGATCCAACTGCATTTTGATAAATGACTGTTGGATTGGGCTAGAGCTTAAGGATTGTTGTTTGGTGAATCAGTTTGGCGAATGATACTTATAAAGCCTTTAATATATATTCCCTGTAACTTTACTTAATCTCAAATTGTTGTACATTACATCAAAATGACCATATGGGTACAAATGTGTCATAATTATTCATTTTCTTAAAATTTGGCTATAAATTTCTATTTTGGTGAGAATGAGTGTATATCAAAGCTCTTCAGTTATTCTTGTTCTAAGAATGATTGTATTTTAAAGTTGTTCTTCAATTAGTTGTCTGTAAACTATTTCACCAACAACTAATAAAAAATAGACTGTACTGTCTAATGCAAACACAATATATATTCCTAGTAACTTTCCTTAAGCTCAAATTGTTGTACACTACATCAAAATAACCATATGGGGACAAATATGTTATATTTGTTCAATTTACTAAAATTTGTCTATAAATTGAGCGAGAATGAGTGTATATCAAAGTTTTCAGCTAAGCTTGTTCTGAGAATGATTGTTTTTCAAAGTTGTTCCTCAATTAGTTATCTGTAAATTATATTATGTATAACTAATAAAAAATAAACTATACTGTCTGATGCAAACATAATATATATTCCTATTAACTTTAATTAAGCTTAAATTATACACTTAATCAAAATAAGAATATGTGGACAAATGTGCCATATTTGTCCATTTTACTAAAAATTGCCTATAAATTCCTATTTTGGTGATAATGAGTGTATATCAAAGCTTTTCAACTAAGCTTGTTCTGAGAATGATTGCATTTGAAAGTTGTTCCTCAATTAGTTATCTGTATATTATTTCACGAAAAACTAATAAAAAATAAACTATACTGTCTGATGCAAACAAATGTTGTTTGTGCAAAACATTTTGACATATATAATCATTTTTCTTGACATCATATATCTTGACATTTTTTGTATTAATTTCTCAACAATAAATTAATCTAAAATTTATTCTAAAATTCTTTATTGTTTACTGTGACAAATAATATATAAAAAATGACATTAATTGAGAATGTAGCATTATTTACTCTTCATTTTGCATTATGAAATTAAAAGATTTGCCTTTGTAACTGAAATGAGAACGATAGAAATATTACAGAATGTTATTTTAATTCAAAAAGAATATTTAAAAAAAATATTGTTGGAAAAGCTAATTATTTCTTCAGGGAAATTGATTAAAATTTTATTTTTAGGACTGTATTTGTTTGAAAGTTAAAGTAAAATAATTAAAAACTTTGAAACGAAAAAAGCATTTTCGTTTTTAAGAATAAAGAAAATAATTTTTTTATTACTACCTATAGAAATATTTTTAATAAGGTATGAAAAAATAAACGATATACTTGACATTTTATTTTGTTGGACAGTTTTGAAAATTATTAATTTGAATGCATAACGTATCATTTTAACAGTTTTGTAATAAAATCAAGTTTTTATTTGATGTAGAAATTTGCATTTTATTAAAGTTCTATTTAATATCTTTCCTATCTTGAATGACTTCCTCCATAATCAATGACTTAAAGCGATGAAATAAGTGAGTACCCAATTTACAAAGTATCTTGAACAATTCGATAGCGATATAGTATTTATTAGCTATAATTCTAAACTCCAACAAATTCTAGTAAAGTTAACAAAGGAAACATAACAAAATAAATACAGACACATTTCTTTGTTGGATTTTATCAACTAGTTTTCTTTATTAAATGTGTTTGTAAGCATGAGAAATGTAATGATATGCTTTGATATTTGTTAGGACTCGGATGTTTTTATTCGATTATTATAGTTTTGATATTTCAAGCCATAAATTTTTTTTCTAAGACAAACTTTTTACTGATACTCTGTCAGCATTGAATTTTGTGAACAAAGATTATTATTTAAACTGAAGAATATTTCTCATAGCTGAGATTATTTTTATTTTCCTGTTAACTTAATTGGACTACTGCAGTTTAATTACAATAATCCATAATCTTAAACGTGAAAAAATGTATCGTGCTCTGGAATCAGAGGGAAAATTTATATTTAGATATTATTGTATTTTATTTAACATTATTAGGTAACTACTAAAATCTTCTAAAGTTAAGCATAAAATACATTTTTAAGTATTGTATGCAGTAGGAAATTGGGCATGTTTTATAATGTAAACCTCACTTTTTTTCAAAATTTTTCATGAAATATTTTTTTTTTAAATTTCACTATTTATTTAGTTTTAAAATACAATTTTTGTCTGCTTATAAGTTATTCAGTGTTTATTACACTTCCAAGAATATGTCATTTTCGAGATTCTAGTTTAAATAAATTTCTCAAATTCTAGTTAAATTATACGGTTCGCATCCAGAAAATAAGTTTCTCGATGTTTTCCTCTATAAAGTAAATGAATCCCGATATGATATGGACGTTCGTAGCAGTTCGGAATCAGCTTTAAGCAGTAGGTCCGGGTCTCGTTAGCCCTCACAACCAAACCAAACCAAACCTCTATAAAGTACACTTAATTAGCCTTGTCAATTGTGCATGCATAAGAGATCTATGATGTACCAATCATATGTCAGCTGGACAGGTCCCGACTCGTGTCAGTGGCGTGATAGCAGTGGTTGGAAATGGAAAATCTAATTCCTTCGCCGTCTGCAAGGTTCGGTCGGTGATCTTTAATTCACAAAGCATTGCGCCAATTGAAATTCATTGTCAGCTCTGTTAGGTCTATGAGCCGAAACTGACATCCGAACACAAAATTCAAATTTTAGGAGCAGCACTGACATTTCTGCTACGACGGTATCACGACGAATTCTTCGACAGGATCGGTAAGATTTGAATTTCGCACTTTACCCCGGAAACCAAGCAGCAGTCAGTGCATTGGCGTCATAGTGGATCTTCGGTCAGGACCAAATTCAAACAGACGCAGATGCACGGTGTTCTGGGACAGGAAGGCTGGTTCCATTCACAGGCGGCAGAGTTCTATGACAGAGGGATACAAAAGTTGATCCCACAATATGACAAGTGTCTCAATTCTGGTGGCTGTATTGAAAAATATCTGAAACAGGGCTGTATTTGTTGCCAATAAATATATCCCTGAATGTGTGAGTTCTTTTTTATTTTAAATAGGGAAACTTACTTTCTGGATGCGCATCGTAGTTTCTCATTTTCAGTTACATTATAGGTTTAAATTAAAATAATATTTTTCCTTAATAATTGTTCGATTAGTTTTATTTCTATTTCGTGCTATAATAACTGCTTCATTTTGATCTTTAAGTAGGAGAAAAGCTAATGAAAGGAATTAGATATAATGAAAAATGCAATGCCATTCGGTTTATAAATTTGAATTGCCGTTTACCGTCCTCTTAAAAAGTAACAAAGAAATAGCATTGCGGAGATGACAAGATTGGTATCAAGTGTCAGATATGACAATATATCTTGCCAGGGATTACTTTGTATTTACATACATAGTTTTTATAGATTTCATTATCTAAATTTTATGAAATTTTTCACACTACAAACAAGTTATTTTCATGTGAGTTCTTATGAATATGTGATTTGTTTGGCTAATTTTCAGAGCAGAAGGTTATATTTTTTTTACTCTAACGCCTCATAACATTACATTAACGGTGAAAATAAAAATATGATGTTACTGTTAAACTACAAAATATTTTCGTGTTTATTTTTTATTTACTTGCATTGGGTGAGTTTTTTAAATCTAAGTTTATGTTTGTATATCTTTGGTGTACTTTTAAATTTTATATATTTGTCATAAAATGTCAAGGCTTTTTCTTTAGCATATAAATATTTGTATTTTTGAAGTATTCTATATCTCCTTTCAATTTATACTGATTTTGATATCTTAATTAGATCTCGCTCTGCTAAATAAAATTAATTGAAGTAAAACAAGTTTATATTTCTAGATGATAAATAAAGTTATAGAAGACGTGTTAACGGAAAAGTCTCTATTACTCTATTAAAGTTTAGTTTTTAAAAGGCATATTTTGCTGTTGTGTTTTTGTAGCCTTGTCGTAACAATTTCTATGACATGTTAAACGAGATATTAAGTTTTCGAATTTTTGGAATTTCTAAATTTTCTTCATATCCAAATAGAATGCTTTGTGCTTGATTTCCCCATTAAAATTCCTTATTTCTGTAAGACATGAATGCAAAGTAATGAAGATGTCCGTAGCATGTTAAATCACTGCTTTTTTCCCGCCAGTAACCAACTAATTTTATACATCTTGCAACTGAACCTTGTTAATAGCACTGAATTTTCATAATGTACACAAAATTAAAAAGAATCCCATTTGAGTTGCAAGCATTGAGTTGTTTGGAAGTTAATATAAGAGACCTAGTGAAATTCCGCTTCAAACATTTCAACTAAGTGTTCTGATTCGCTTAGGCAGCAACCAACTCATTTATATATCTTTCATCTGAATCTTCTTAAAAGTATTGTATTGGCCGAATGTACCCAAAATTTCAAATAAACCATATTTGTTTGGAAGTTAATATAAGAGATTTAACGAAATTCCGCTTCAAGCATTTCAACTAAGTGTTCTGATTCGCAAAGGCAGTAACCAACTCATTTATATATCTTTCAAATGAATCTGGTTAAAAACACTGTAGTTTCCAAAATTACTCAAATTTTCAAATAAACCATATGAGTTGTTTGGAAGTTAATATAAGAGATCTGATGAAATTCCGCTTCAAGCATTTCAACTAAGCGTTCCGATTTGTGTTAATATGCATATACTCATTGTTCTTTTAAATGACACTTAGACATTCTTTTTGCACTATCTACTAAACCAATTTTTAATACTAGGATAAATTTCATAATGTGATTATTGAACTAAATACATTTAGGAAAAAATTAATGGTTACATCCTTTTTAAACTAGCATGGAGATACATATTTTTGTTTAGGTTTTGTTTAGAGTGCTACATTTTTGCTACATGGAGGCTTATGAGACTGGGATCTACTACTTAAAGTCAATTCCCAACGTCTACGAACATCCTTGCCACAATAGAATTCGAACCCACAAATTTTTCCGCAGAACAGAAATCTGGAATTCGGTCATTATTGGTCAAGAAGTTAGCTAGTATTTCACTTGACTGGATAAATTTTTAATCATGGAAAGTCATCCAAAGAATGGGCTATAGAAAAATAAAATAATCTTTTAAATCAAACATTTGACACCCTTATGAGTATCCGTTCCTATCTTGATGTTTCAGAAATAAAAGATTTCTTTTTTAGTCAAATATTCTTCTTCTAAAGATCAGTTACACCCTTAACTACCATTTTGGGATACTTTTTAAACTCAATTTATGAATACTTCTATATATTATAGATACCAATAAAGAAAGAAAATGTGTATTAATATACAAAAAAACTTTGAAGACTAAATAAGAAATATATTTTCTTTTATAAAAAAATTGAACGTTCATAAGCTTAAAGTAACACTTTGTGATCATCCTTTATTTTCCTTCTCTCAAAGATTTTATTTGTGTAACAATCGTCAGATTATGGCTGTGTTTAAACCCCATGAAATTTTAATGAGAGTGTCTGATATTTTAAGTAATCCTTATTCTACCGGGTTCCAATTTTTCTGACATAGCTCCTTTCAGCTTTGTGGAAATTGTGTGGGAATAAATTTTCCTTTATAAGAAGCAAGATTATCAATATCCTTGTTTTCTTTCAAGAAATATTTAGGAAATGATTTTTGCTATACGGCAGAAAATATTTATTGATTTTATTGATAAAAGTTCAATGAAGTATGAATAAGATAGAAATTAAAAATTTTAAATCTTTATAAATTTCCTAAATAATAAAAATTGGTGATATTACTAATTGGAATTTCATTATTATTTACTAAACCTAGCTAGGCACAGTGGCTCCGACGGCTTATGGCACTTTTTGCACTCACATGCAATGTCGTCAGTGCAATGTTGTCTCATGCAATGTCTTTTGGTTGTGATAGGGCATAAGTACCTACAAATGTATAATTCGATTACTTATTTCCTTCCTCATTCTTCTTCTGCCGAACGCTGGCCGATTGGTTAGGGCGCTGATCGTCGGTACCGGAGTTCGTGGGTTCGAATCCCACTATGGCATGGATGTTCGTAGCCGTTCGGAATTGGCTTTAAACAGTAGGTCCCGGTCTCATTAGCCCTCGTGTGCAAAACAATAGATCGTAGCGCTCCAAACCAAATATTCTCATTATTCAATTACTTCATCTGCACCTTGGGAGGTTATATATTACTAAGACGAAGAACTTTCAATCAAATGTCACGAGGTGTTCAGAAATAATATACATGAACTACATTTTGAAGTAAACACGATATTCCTAAGTGTGGCAACAGGTTGCAAGTAAGAATATCATGGGTGATAAAATGTCCAACCTATGAATCGATACTTTACTGTCCGGGAAAATGCAATATTCTACATTAGTTTCGTATCAGAAATAAATTAAGACAATTGAAGTCTGTGAAAACAGCTAGTATGTTTCCTTTTATTTGTTATTAACAAAATACAATTTAATAGCAAGAAAATGCTATGAGGGTAATCCACAAATTGTATGAATAATGACTTGGCAATACAAATAAATTATTTTCATTGTTTCAAACCTATAGAATAAACATTAATACAGCTTAAAGCCGATTCCGAACGGCTACAAACATCTATGTCACTGTGGAAGTCGAACCCATGAATTCCGATACCGAAGACTAGCACCCTAACCAATCTGCCATCGTTCGGCACTATACTAAGAAGACTAAAAACTTTCAATCAAATGTCAAGAAGCGTCCAAAAATAATATACATGAAATATATTTTGAAGTAAACACATATTCCTAAGTGTGCCAACAGGTTGCACGTGAGAATATCAAGGAGGATACATTGTTCAACCTATGAATCGTTATTTTACTGTCCGGGAGAATGTAATATTCTACATTAGTTTTGTATCAGAAATAAACTAAGACAACTGAAGTCTGCGAAAACAGCTAGTATGTTTCCTTTTATTTGTTATTAACAAAATACATTTTAACAGCAAAAAAATGATATAAGGGCCACAAATTGTATGAATAATGACTTGGCATTACAGATAAATTATTTTTATTGTTTAAAACCTATAAAATAAACATTAATACTTAATAATACTTCCGAAGATCAATCTTCAAGGTTATCAAGGTGATGGTGAAACTGGATTCTATGGACCGAACCCTCTAATCCAGAGACTTCTGACAGTTAGCATAAAAATGACAAGCAGAAAATTAACATCTAAAAGAGGAAATAAATAGATAGGGGGGAGGATAGTGAGGTCATGACACAAAAACCTAGAGAGTAGAGAGTTTATACATAGAAAAACACATATTTTTCCTTGTGAAATCAGTAATGACGCTTGATTTAGAAATTTTGTGTTTTGTGCATGTTATGGTGGCACGTAACAAGATAATAACACAAGATAAAAAAATTCATTTTTTAGAATTAAAGCTATAGAAAAACACAATAGAAGCTACTACTCACAGGGACTCTAACCGATCAGAATAGTCGATTCTTTTGACTGGCTAGGTCATTATGACGAACATCCCCTCTAGAGTAGCAAAATCTCCCATCTTTGACATAAACCTACGTGTCGAAATTCACTTGTAATGACGTCATTAGATAATCTGGTAGTGTGGATCATCGTCGTGAGTAGCAGCCAAAAACTTACGTTTTTTACTTACAAAAAAACCTGAATGATGTTACTAGACTATAGAAACATCTCTAAAAATCGTTACTTGAAAAGGTACATATACATTTTAACTGAATTTGGCGCACGCAGTCATATATATTCTAATAAATTTGACATGTCGAAATAAATAATTGCTAACTCAACATGCGATACAGATTGGTTTCATGATTTTCTATAATGTTTAAGTATAATAAGAAATATAATATATAAACATTTTATTAAACGTAGGAAGTGATATAGAACATATGTACAAATCTAAGTATCTCTGTCAGAAAACTATTTAAAAAATATGTTTATGCATATTTTAGATCAAATCTCTTTGCAAAAGATTAACTGTTCCATTTGTATTACAACACTATGAGGAAATTTTAAAAATTTATAAAATCTGTAAAATTTACGGGAATGAAAAACAATATCTTTGATTTGAATCGTTAGAAGTTTTGATGTACTATATGTTCTTATTGCAAAATTTTGAAATTTTGATGAGTGTTTCCTATATTTTTATATTATTAGAGAAGTGATAGAGATTATTCATATATTTATCTATGTTTATGGTTTTTTTTAAAGTTTTATAAGTAAAACTAAACTAAACTCCTAACAGTCCCTGGGGGCGAGGGTCTACGGTGCCAATCTCCATTTAAGTGACCAAGGGCCCTGGGGTGCGAAGCATATGTTCCGGTTAGGTGGGCAATCTTAAGCGGAACCCCCAGTGTTTAGTTCCCAAGCACGCTTGATCCTCAGTTCATCTATCTACTGAAGGAATGAAGAGCTGAACCAACGTTGACAAACGCGGGGATAGCGCAAAGCGGGGCTTCAATTATTATAAGTTTCAAAGCTTAATTTTTTTGTCATTATATATTTTATTTTCTAGCGTTTTGTTTTACTAACCCATGTACTTATGCCACAATTTTGTCGACTTATTGACCACTAAGTATTAAACAGTCCTCAATAAGGACATAATCATCTATTTTTCGTTTAATCTTCTATTTCGTTAAACATCTATTTTTCTTTTCGATTTTTTGTTTGAATTTTAAAATACAAAAATATATTTAAAAATTATGAGTAGATAGAAATGATAGATGGAAGAAAATGTAAGCAAATAATGATATTAATTGACCCATGACAACTATCATGGGACATTATAACCCTCAGACAAGATCAAAATCCCATAACTACAAATGTATTAACTCTGGATGTTCATTTGACACCCCCTAAAGTGCTGCATCCTTCAGTGTGCATGAATTATTTCTAAATTACAAGTATCCCCAAACACAAATATTTCCATACTTTAAAATTTGTTGACCGAGGCTGTCGTGTAACCTCCAGTGCCTTTAAATGACTTTGTTTAATTCAAAACCTTGTAACAGAAATGTTTTGATAAAACTATTAGTTAAAATAATTGTTACAATCTGGTATAAACTTGACAGTTAAAAACCTATTTTGTTCATGCAGACATGAAGTTACCATTGAAATTCAATATTCAATAAATAAATGGGATATAGCTGCAGAAATATAACAGAAATGTTTTGATAAATGTACTAGTTAAAATAATCGTTAAAATCTGGTATAAGCACTTGACAGTTAAAAACTAATATTGTTTATGTGGACATAAAGTTACCTTCTTTGAAATTCAATATTCAATAAATAGATGGAAAACGGCTACAGAAATGTAACAGAACTGTGTTTATAAATGCATTAGTTAAAATAATCTTTACAATCTGGTATAAGCTTGACAGTTAAAAACGTATTTTGTTCTTGTAGACATGAAGCTAACTTCTTTGAAATTCAATATTCAATAAAAAGATGGAAAACATCTGCAGAAATGTAACAGTAATGTTTTGATAAAAGTATTAGATAAATTATTTGTTACAATCTGGTATAAACTTGACAGTTAAAAACTTATTTTATTCATGAAGAAATGATTCAATATTCAATAAATAGAACGAAAACGGCTGCAGAAATGTAATAGAAATATTTTGATAAATGTAATAGTTACAATAATTGGCACAATCTTGTATATGCTTGACAGTTACAAACTTATTTTGTTCATGCTCACATGAAGCTACATTCTTTGGAATTCAATATTCAATAAATAGATGGAACGCGGCTGCAGAAATGTAACAGAAATGTATTGATAAATGTATCAGTTAAAATAATTGTTACAATCTGGTATAAGCCTGAGAGTTACAAAATCTATTTTGTTCATGCAGACATGAAGTAACCTTCTTTAAAATTAAATTTTCTATAAATAGATGGAAAACGGCTGCAGAAATGTAACAGAAATGTTTTGATAAATGTAATAGTTAAAATAATCGTTACAATCTGGTATAAGCTTGGAAGTTAAAAAATTATTTTGTTCATGCAGACATGAAGTTACCTTCTTTGAAATTCAATATTCAATAAATAGATGGAAAACGGCTACAGAAATGTAACAGAAATGTTTTGATAAATGTATTAGTTAAAATAATTGTTACAATCTGGTATAAGCTTGACAATTAAAAAACTTATTTTATTCATGCAGAAATGATTCAACATTCAATAAATAGAGGGAAAACGGCTGCATAAATGTAATAGAAATGTTTCGATAAATGTAATACTTACAATAATTGGCACAATCTGGTATAAGCTTGAAAGTTAAAAACTTATTTTGTTCATCCAGACATGAAGCTACGTTCTTTGAAATTCAATATTCAATAAATAGATGGAAAACTGCTGCAGAAATGTAACAGAAATGTTTTGATAAATGTATTAGTTAAAATAGTTGTTACAATCTGGTATAAGATTGACAGTTAAAAATGTGTTTTGTTCATGCAGATATGAAGATACCTTCTATGAATTTCAATAAATAGATGGAATATATCTGTAGTAATGCACTGTACTATTTAACGTATCTGCACAAGAAAGTAGTGTGCAAAATAACCGTGCAAACATGCATTGCATCAAAAATGGAATTAGAAGCATTCTATCCTTTATTTACATGTGCTTGTATTTAGTTATAAAACATATATCGGTACAAATATCGGTAAGTTTCAGAAAGATTATTTTCTGTTCAAAATAAATAACGTCACCTTATAATGCTAACTCCTCACACCGCTTTTAATTTTTAACCTTTTTTCTGAGTTTTATAGCTATTGAAAAAGAGTCTTTTTACCAATCTGTAATAGTTAACACAGCTTAAAAAGATAAAGTGCATTACACCAAAACAAACTTTGAATTATGATTTACTTAACATAAGAAATATTTGAATTCGCAGTTAAATATATTCTAATGGGAATATTCAAAGAAGCGTTTATGCTACAATTAATAAAAGATTTATCCAAATAAAAAGTTTTATTTCAATTATTTCCGTTCGAAGATCCACATTCTTTCACGTTCGAAGAACAGCTTTTAATTTAACCTTGTTTCAAATTGATTATTTCTATATTTCAAGGAACAAATATCTTGCACATAAAATACAAAACAAGAATGAAAGCTTTAAAAATAATTATTTGAAAAGCTAGCTATACCATAACATTTTATTCTTGGAAAATCCAGGTCAAGTTTTTTCTTTCGTTAATTATTTCCAAAACAATCCTTTAATTCTTTTTCCCTCTTCTTAGAAACCACAGATGAATATATTATTCTCTATATATATATAATATATATATATAATACATACATACATATATATATATAAATATATATATATATATATTATATATATAATATATATATATATATATATATATATATATATATATATATATATATAATATATATATATATATATATATATATATATATATATATATATATATATATATATATATATATATATATATATATATATAAATCTGAAAAAATTCAAAATCTTACTGTTGCATTTCATTTAAAAATAATTTTTATAATAAAATACCTTTTAAAAATATTTAATTTATATAATAGTTACCTACCAGAACAACTTAAAATTAATATTACTTTTAAATATAACACTCCTTATAGTACAAATAGTTTAATTTCAATGAAGAATCAAAAAAATTAAGTACATTATCTTGTAATTGTAATTCAAACACTCAATCACTTTTAAAGATGTTTATCATGGTCATATAATTACTGGTGATTTTGAGCTTTCAAATTAATCAATTAAAACAATTAATGCAACTTTCTAATAAATTTTGTTTGGAAACTTATTATTATATTAAATCAATTCTTAAAAGTAATATTACTAATTTTATTTATAAAAAAACTATTAAACTTAATATTCCTTTGGCTGCTTTCCAGCAATGGAAAGTTTTAATCGAGTCCCATTTGTGTAGCTTTTATCAATCTTTAAGCAGTCAACTATATTCTCAGTCTAATCTACAATCTTCTAACATTCCTTTTCCATTCAAAAATTCATTATGGGAATTAAAAAAAGCTATGTAATTTGCTATGTTGGCAAAGTTGCCTCTAATTATGCTATAATCTGTAAAAAATTAATATCACTCAATAGTTAAAAGCTTTTATAATAACACCTCATTATATAAACCTTACCAATCCTCAGATATAACCCTGAAAAATAGGTTTAAAGCTTTACATAAAAAAGTAGGTATAAATATAAATAAATTTAATTTCCCCTACTTAATTGCTGTTCCTAAATTACATAAATCTCCTATTAAGTTTAGGCCTGTAACAGTAGGTTTTAATACTTATATTACTTATTCCTGTATAAAATTAATTTTCTTTTTAAAAGTAATACTTAAAAAAATTAAAAAACGGAGTCCACATATTATTAACAATAGCTATCATTTAATTAATCAAGTTAAACATGATTATAATATAACTAACTTTAAATATTTTGATATCGTAGACTTATTTAGTAATATTAATTTAGATTATCTATTTAAAATTATCATGGATTATTTTAATGAGTTTGATATATTGGTGTATGTTACCCGTTCTAATTTGAGTACTTTATTAAAAATTGTTTTATTTGAAAATTATCTTTGGAATGGAGAATCTTATTTTGTTCGAATTAATGGTGTACCTATGGGAGGGGGATGCAGTTCCTTATTAGCTGATATATTTCTTAATTTTATGAATCCCGATCATTAAATTTTAATCACTAGAGATTGTATCGCTATGTCGACGACATCTTAATTTGTATTTATGACACAGGTTTCTCAATTAAAAATCTAAATTTTTATCCGTCTTCTTTAATTTTTAGTAAAACAGTTAAAAATAATCAAGGTAACCTCCCTTTTCTAGATGTTAATTTAAAAATTGAAAATAATAAAATCTTATATTAACTTTATGATAAAAAATCTAACTACAACTTTACTATCAATAAAATCTGTAACTGGAATACATGCTTATCCACCCATATTAAAAATAATATATTATTAAATTATTTAAAGCGCAGTGAACGTCTTCATAGTAATCTAGTTATATTTCATTCTGATACTAACTATTATTTAGAATTAGATTTAAATCTAACTATCCCCTACCTTTTATTTATAAACAATTAAATATTTATTTTCAAGTAGATATTAATAGGATTAAGTTAATGTTTCTAATTCTCGATTAAAATTGTAATTTTAACTGACATAAATACTAGATGAGTTGGCTCTTACTATAGTTTTACAAGTGCTATGTACTTCTCATTCGTATTTTCATTTCATTTTCTTATGGTCGTTTGGGTGTACGGGAACGTTCAAACCTGATCAAACAATTGTTTAACCGTCTATGGAAGTCGTAAACCTTCCACACCCAATCCTCTTTACTTACTTCCCTTTTTTACATTACTCGGCTTATTAGAGTTATAAAGTTTGATTCTGATTATGGTTCTAATTTTCATTATTATATTTATCTACCTATCTATTGTTTTTTTAATCTAGTCAGGTAAATATAAACCGATCACTCTGTGTTTTATCACGCCAACTTGAGTAATTTTATGATGTTGCAAAGTAGTGATAGATAGGTCAAGATAGTTTGTCACTCGCGTTTAACACTAGATTTACGGACCGAGCCAATTTGACTCATTAAAAATTTGATCACTATATATATATATATATATATATATATACACACATATATATATATATACACACACATATATATATATATGTATAACTTTAGTATCACTTTTCAAAAACATATGTTGGTTTTTAATTAAGTAATAAAATATATGCAAACTTTCATTCCTCTTCCCCGCAGACCCTTTCCTCTTGCATTATCAAATGTGGTATACCTATTTTCATGGTTGTGAGCCATTTTGACTTATAGAATGGATATGAAAATAAAGAAATATAGTAATAAATATACTATAAAGTAAATATAAAGTATGAAGTATAAAGTATATAAGTATATAAAGTATAAAGTGTAAAGTATATAAGTATATATAAAGTGTAAAGTGTAAAGTATATAAGTATATATAAAGTATATATAAAGTATAAAGTATATATAAAGTATAAAGTATAGTATAAAGTTAATATAGAAAAGAAGTCGAGAACACATCCATTCCAATGACAGAAATGCATGCTACTCACGCACGGAAGAATTATCAAGTTCAACAATCATGCAAAAGAAACAGATGTAGAAACCATTGTGATAAATGTAATAGAAGTGTTTGCAGAAAATGTGTTTCAAAAACAGATTTTATATGTAAAAAATGTTTCCATAATTTTTTTGATAATAAGAATTTCATTTAAATTAATTTGGGCCTCATTTCTTTGCAAAAAACTTCAATTTTCTTGTATGAGTCAAATTGGCTCACTTTAGTAAAAATAAATATATGATCAGCATCCGTAAATGTAGTGTTAAATTGTGAGTTTAATCCTTAGAAATACTTTAATAGGTAAATATTGTTAAAATTATTTTCTTTTTGGTTATATTCTTTAAAATTATATTTTTTTTTTGTATTTTCATGTACAATTTTTTCTAAAACTTGTCACTGCAAAAAATTGGATAAAAAGATAGATTTTTTTAAATATGACTTTGTGAGAAACACGCGTAGTTTTTGCTATTTTAATAATTGTTAATAAACAAAAACTGTCAAATTATTGTAGTTTGAAATAAAAAAAAATTGGGAACCTGCATGCTAGGTACATCTATTACTTATCGAGTATTATGCTATTATCGAGTAATCATGTTCGAGAATTGGTTTAACTTTTTATTCAACTTAACAGGTACCAACTGGATAAAGGATTGAAAAAGAAATCCTGGTACTTTTCTAACTTCTAAAGCGCTCATACTGTGCCACATAAATGCGGAAAATAAAATAATCAGTTTATTGGTAGAAAGATACAACATCTGCTCCGCTAATCAAATTAATTTCTTAAAATTAAAAACCGAAATGAATTATTGGCATTTTATACGTAACGAAGTTTATGAACAAATACAGTAGTAGGATACCCAAAATAAGATAAATAAAAGTTAGACAACGGCGAGAATAGGAGAAGTAAAGTGTTAAGTTGGCGGAGTAAATTGCTCTGTTCTAAAGTCATAACAATCGAATAAGTAGAAGGTACTGGTGTTCATCGGTTTATTGGTAACCAGAAGCACATAGTAAGCGATAATGATATCAAAAATTGGGGTTTCTGATTTAATTATATGTGAATTTACTTGAACATAATTATTGGAGGTGCTATATATAAAACGGTATTTAGGATTCCATTGGTGACTTTTTTACATTTAGCATATTTATTTCTGAGTATTTAAAAGAATTTAAACTAGGAATAATTCAGCATTATTTTTTTTATATTTGTCGATAATTTCTAGATAACATTTCTCTCTATCTTCCATATTGCACCATTTAAAAAAAATATATGTATTATGGAAAATTAAATTTCAGTGCAATTAATACAACATAAACAAATCGCTGTTTGGCAAGGTTATAAAAATGTTGCCGATATAAAACATTGTCACTAGGGTCATATATGAGTAACTAAAAAACTCCCACATATTAATTCTCAACAACTTGGCAAAAAAGAGCCAAGACTTCTTCAGTAGCGATCGGTCTACTTCTATAATTTTACTTGTAATATTATTACTTGTAAAACTTTACTTTCTGGGATTTTCCCACATAATACTTTTTTTTTACCACGTAAATCACTATTAAAATCTTACTTACAAAATTAATTAATTGTGTTGTTAATATAGCTAACTCATTACTCTTTATTTAACACGTGAATTTTATTTCTAACTGTAGTATGGATGTGATATATGAATCTCTTGGCTTCTTTCCATAATTTTGCTCTGTTTTGCAATTTTATTGTAGGAAACCTGTTTTGTAATCTGCAGTGTGTTAGGAGTTATTTTAGTGCAATATTCTTTAATCGCAAAATTTAACTTCATTTTTAAACGACCACACGAATATTCTGTTGCCAAGAGGTGAATCGCATCTGTTATATATTTTTCTTTTACATTTTTATTAAATTTATTCCTTTCTATACTTTTAAAAATAGAAATTTCTTACATCATGAGTGAAAGAAATTTAGTCTTCCAGATATAATTAATTATTAAGCGCCGGTCTTACCAAAGTCGTTTAACGGCTAACCAGGATTAATCTCTGTTTCAGCGGAGATTTGCTTCCACCAATTGGTGGGTGCCATGGGTTAATCGCGGTTAGCCTTTGAGCGACTTTGGTGAGATGGGCCTTGTTATTATCCGATAGTTTTAGTAAATACTTTCATGCAACTTCTAAATTAACCTTCTATTTTAAGATGTTTTCATTGAGAAAATTTAGATACTTATGACAAAATATAGCTTTAGGTATTACATGCTGTGATACAGGCAATTATTTTTTTTATTATGCGGATGGTCCCCTAACTGCATATGTCACGCGAATATTCATGAGAAAGTGTGAGTTTATGCTCTTTATATAGGTAAAGTTAAAAAATGAATCGTTAATTAATAATTGAGAAAAAATAAAATAATGATTAAAATACAAATTTATCATGATGTTTTGGCTCTTACATGTATAAATCCCGAACTAATCTGTAAAATAAAATAGATATATTACAGATAACAAAGTAGTTAGGTTAAAATTTTCTGGTCTTACATAACGTGTCTTATAGCTACCATTTTCGTAATTTTTATTTATGACACAAATTCAAATTAGACACAGATCAACTTAAGTCGTTTACTATAAATTAACCTTAATATAACCTAGATAAGATGATGGTTGTCCCTGGCATTCATAGAACTTTCTCAGAGTGAAGGAGATTAAATACAAATTTAGATATTACTTTAGCAAAAGGCACCAAAAGTTTTGTTAATATAAATTATTAAGTCGTGTAAAATAAATCAGTAAATAAATACAAAGACGAACCCAGGTAGATGAGAAATTAGTTCCTTTGAAACTCTTTTGCTAAACATTTTATTTACTGATGAGCTATGATATTTTAAATTATGATGCAGCTTATAATCAGCAATCAAATGTTAAATAAAAATAAAATATTGTTATCTTTTGGTAATAATAGGTACATCATTTTCGGAAAGTGCAAGGAATGGTTATGAAAATATGTAAAGTATTATAGCTTAGCTTATTCTGCAACATCATTAAGCAAATATTCAAGGATATCGATCCAATGGTACAGGAAAAAGAAAAATACAAACAAATATATATATATATATATATATATATATATATATATATATATATATATATGTATGTATGTATGTATGTATATATATATATATATATATATATATATATATATATATATATATATATATATATATACATATATATGCATAGTTCTCACGTACGACACTGTTAAGGTGAAGACAGACTGAGCGTCTAGGTCAGCTGCACGTATAAGTGAAGTATCCGTGAGAAAATACAAAATAGGAAAAAAAATAATTCCTTCTGATGAATTTGGTTTATTTTGAATATATATATATATATATATATATATATATATATATATATATATATATATATATAGGAGGAAATAGGAAATAAAAATGTTAATTAGGCCATTGTGCAAAAGGGACCACACTCGGTCGAAGATATGCCAAACATGGCGTCTAGGTCTTAGAATAAAATGATGTTCGAACTGGGGCAGAGGAAATTAAGCTCCACACACCTTCTTTCTTGCTCTCTCTGAGGGACACGCAGACCTCCCGAGAAAGTTTGTTGGGCAGCGTTGCCTGGGCCGAAGATGGCTACTGCACGTTTATTAACGCTTCTTGACCAATGGCGTCGAAGGAGGATCATTCGCATCACTTTCGCCTCCAGGTCAGTTTCCTGCTGATGTTGTAGAAGTGTAACTCTTTGTTACAGGCACCTCAAGGAATAACGAAAATATACTACCTATATTTAACTTGAAGGCAAATTACCATACGTGGGAAAGAGTAACTAACGCCAAGTTGGACAACAGCAAAATATGCCACTGTCGACATCATTGGGTGAACGACTTGGAATGAGGCTTTATGCGACTGCTATATAATGAGTCTCAATATACGTATAAAGAGATAGAGAGATTATAATTATGGTCTTCTTCTTCTTCTTTCTTACTACTCTGAACTGAATCTGATCAAATTCGTGGTTTAAGTATACAAAACGAAATTAGGTCTCCTTAAAAGATCCAAATTAATGCAGTCGATCAGGTTGATCAGGCAATGGCCTCTTAAATATTATACTTTGTGCAAACGAAGAAGTTCCTAGTGTCATTAGAAAACTTGAAATTGATAACCCGTTTTTTAAATGCTATGAAGTCAGATGAGCCAAAGTAGCTTGGTCAATTCTGCCACGATTAACGTACCAGAACCCTCACTAGTATACTATGGGTGTGATAGTAATATCTTCAAAGAGATGTATATAATAGCAATCGTGAATATAGCTCAAGGTACGTAAGAGGATCACCAATGACCTGAGTCATCATTGAGTCCTCCTGAGTCAAACTATCTGCAAAATTATCATTATACCCAACATTTCCATGGGAGGAATTTTCTGTAAATGGAGGATTCTATAACTGGACAAGGACTTAAGTTTTTACATAATACAAATTCCCTTTTTATCCCTAATATGTAACCATTTTTGTAGATATTTTATTGCACATTATATGTCCGATAGTGATGTTGATATGAGATTAATTATTTTTCTATTTTCTCTTGTGTATAATAACAATTGAAAAGAAATATAATGTAATTTTTTCCGAAAAAAAATAAATTCTTTAGTTTAAAAGCTTTTAGAAAATTCGTTTAATGTTACGATATTATAACAGATGTTTCTTTCTGAAACTGTAAAATCGTTAAAGGTTCACAAACTTCAGACATATTCTGCTACCCTTTGATTAATGATAATTTATTTCTATCCCATAAGTTTAAAGTTGCGGAATCTGAAAAATATCGGTTCTCTATCCAATAAGCTGAAATAAGTAGGAAATTTTCCGCACGTATCGAAATCGAAAGAATCGGGGTCAATTGTTTTGACTTGTCATCGATTCTTCTAACTTTAATCATTTTTCATTCATCGACATTTCTTGGAAAAACACACACGACCGGATTTAATCTTATTGCAAAGTATATCAAAAGTTAATGGAGTAGAGAAAACAAACTGGCAGTGGTATAAATAAAGAAAAATAAATACTTAACATTTTTTTAGAGAACTTGCATTTTAGTGAGGAGTAAAATAATAGGTTATGGATTTAAAAAAAATAGGTATATATTTACACAAATTTTAAATATCCCAGGTTATGGTGTATATATATATATATATGTTTATATATATATATATATATATATATATATATATCGAAATTATTAAACTTTAATATTTCCTTAAACACCCCTTTCTCCCATTCTAATTTCTTAAAATCTTTTTCCCAGCCTCTAAATGTCTTAATGGGGTGTTTTCGACTTAAAATTCTTTCGATACAATTACCAAAAGGATTCTATAGGTATACATTTTCTGTCTATTCAACGCGTTTTCCAGCTGTCGCCGGCAAATGGCTCCGCGTTTTTTCCTGATCTTAACACTTAATTCGCTGTGTAAGTTTCTTCTACCTTGGGAAAATTTTTTCTGTCTTCTGTCCTCTGTTCGGGAAGAGTGATTTTTGAGTTTTTTTTTGTTGTTGTTGTTGTCTCCGGTTGACTAGTAAAGATGTCCGTTTTAACAGTTCTAAAATAAAGTTTTAAATAGACTTGTGCCCGTGTTTTTCACTGGCTCGACTGCATCATTATTACTGTTAGCTGATTTAGGCTTCTCCTTGCACAGTAGACCTGGCAAGTAAAAATAATAGGGGCAATAGTGGCAGGTAATGTAATTCTAAATTAGGCATTCACCTATGATCAAATTTATACTGGTTTATTTCTTTTAGTCACAAACACTAAATACTATTTGGGTTGCGTTGTGTAGATATTTTAAGTTTAAATTCAACCACAGGCTCTTAGAGACTACTGACTTAAAATAAAAAATAAACTAATACGCTAAATTAAGAACAACTGAAAACAGCTTTAAAGTAAAAATAAGTCAATTTATTACAATTATATATGCATTATTAATATACAAGATTTAGATTCAGTTTCATACGATTTACTTTTTAATATAATCAAAATAGGTGCCACACCAATTAAGATATAATAATAATTTCCTATCTCTTAGCTAACTCTATGTATATAGGAGAGAAGACTCAATTTCAAATATGTATAATAATGCGTACCTTTTTGGATCTTTTGGGTGTGCCAAGGCTGTACTCTTGGAAGTTCTTCTAGATACCTTTCGATTGACGTGATTATACTGTAGACTCTGTATCACAGCTGGTATGGAGCCTTCTAATATAACTCGGGGTGATACTGAAAAGCGGATGAGTTGGGAAATTCTGGTCTTTGAGAGATGTCGAGGTTTTCCTTGGGCCCAACTCCTTTGATCCTCGTATTCTGTCCTCGAGTCCTGACCACTTGCCGTCGAACTCTAGACCTCCGAACTCTGACTTCAACTCGACTCGACTCCCCGAATACTGACAGTCGGACTTGTCTCCTTGACTCGACTACTCGGCTCCCTTCGATTCGACTCCACTCTCGAACCTATCTCTCTCTTTCTAGACTTTTCTTCTTTTATATCAATTTCATCTTTGTCCCTTCTTCCTTCTGTTCGTCCAATCGGAATAGTTGTAAAACTTTTATTGGTCTTCTTAACCCCGCTTTGAAACCGCCAACTGGAAAAACCTTATCCCTTCAAATTGGGCACTTCCCATAGGGACTCATAAATAACTCCACTAAGGTACATTCTTATTTAGTTTCATGTATGGAGACGTGATTCTAATCTGGGACTGGGATCGGAACCTCGTCCAAGACTACCGCACAAGACGAAAAAAACCGTTGATTATATTTTATGATCCTCTATCCTTTACAAAAGGCCGAACGCTGGCCGATTGGTTAGGGCGCTGATCGTCGGTACCGGAGTTCGTGGGTTCGAATCCCACTATGGCAGGGATGTTCGTAGCCGTTCGGAATCGGCTTTAAGCAGTAGGTCCCGGTCTCATTAGCCCTCGTGTGCAAAACAGTAGACCATAGCTCTCAAAAGCAAACCAAACCATTTACAAAAGACGTGATGAGGTCAGATTTAGATCCCAAGCATTTTACTTCTCGTATGAACTAATCAATTAAATTACTTATCTAAATCGCCTCATCACGTATATATCCTTCTGTCTCACATTTAGATGTAAGTATTAACTTTCCCAAATGTTATGTTTAGATTTGAATTTAAATTAATTTTTAAGGAATATTACAACAGTAGTTTAAATAATTTTGAAATGAAAATAAATCAGTTTCAAACACGAATTACATATTTTATTTTAATTCTCTTTATATATAAAGCATTTGTGTAAAATTTAAAGATGAGTCTAAAATCAAGAAATTGAAAACACTGATTGAACTTACATCTCTCAAACCACCAACAGTTCATTATTTTGTTTCGCAATATGTTCAATTGATACAAAATTGGACATGCAAAAACAATTCTTGAAATTAATTAGCGGAATTAAATTCTATGTCGTTTTGAAATGATTTATAATCAATAAAGCATCATTTCTTAAGATGTACGTTATTAGTATACGTTTCACTCCAAAACTTTTATGTTGAAGGACTTTTAAAGGAGAAATTGATTAAAATTGAGTGGAAAATCAGGTCCTCGAAAGTAATATAAAATAATTCCTGTTATATTAATGAGAAAACAGTTCAAAGACGTTGCAATGATAAAATAGTTTCTTTGTGCATATTAGAAATCAGTATTAATTCATTACTCTAAAGTTTAATACATTTCATAAATCAAATAAGCTTTTAAGTAAGAGACTTTTCTTTCCGTTACTTATCACTCATTTTTCAAATATGTTTTTGAATTCTGAATTTACATGTGTTAGAAAGGTTTGTACGGTTAAATTTTGCTGAAATTATGTTCTATTGTCCATCAGCAAATAACGGAGAATATTATTTGCACAGAATTTCTAATTTATTTGAGGGACGTTTTTAAATCTCTAAAAAGCATTACACTGTAAGTTATAGAAGTTAACAATTAAAGAGGGGTAATATGAAGCAAAAGGAAAGTGTGGATATTTATATGGGCCTTAAGATTTTCCGAATATTTTGAAACATTAAATAAGCTTTTAAGTAAGAGACTTTTCTTTCCGTTACTTATCACTCATTTTTCAAATATGTTTTTGAATTCTGAATTTACATGTGTTAGAAAGGTTTGTACGGTTAAATTTTGCTTAAAGTATGTTCTACTGTCCATCAGTAAGTACCGGAGGATATTATTTACAGAGAATTTCTAATTTATTTGAGGAACGTATTTAAATCTCTAAAAAGCATTAAACTGTAAGTTTTAAGAGGGGAAATATGAAGCAAAAGGAAAGTGTGGATATGTATATGGGTTCTAAGGTTTTTTTAAATATTTCGAAACATTAAATAAGCTTTTAAGTAAGGGACTTTTCTTTCCGTCACTTATCACTCATTTTTAAATATGTATTTGAAATCTTTATTTACATGTGTTAGAAAGGTTTGTTCGGTTAAATTTTGCTTAAATTATGTTCAATTGTCCATCAGCAAATAACGGAGATATTATTTTGCACAGAATTTCTAATTTATTTGAGGGACGTTTTTAAATCTCTAAAAAGCATTAAACTCTAAGCTATAGAAGTTTACAATTAAAGACGAGAATTATGAAGCAAAATGAAAGTGTGGATATTTATATGGGTTCTAAGATTTACTGAATATTAAATAAGCTTTTAAGTAAGGGACTTTTCTTTCCGTTACTTATCACTCATTTTCAAATATGTTTTTGAAATAAGAATTTACATGTGTTAGAAAGGTTTGTTCGGTTAAATTTTGCTTAAATTATGTTCAATTGTCCATCAGCAAATAACGGAGATATTATTTTGCACAGAATTTCTAATTTATTTGAGGGACGTTTCTAAATCTCTAAATAGCATTAAACTGTAAGTTAAAGAGGGGAAATATGAAGCAAAATGAAAGTGTGGTTATTTGTATGGGTTCTAAGATTTTCTGAACATTAAGTAAACTTTTAAGAAAGGGACTTTTCTTTCCGTTATATCACTCATTTTCAAATATGTTTCTGAAATATGAACTTACATGTGTTAGAAAGGTTTATTCGGTTATATGTTGCTTAACTTATGTTCTATTTTCCATCAGCAAATAACAGAGAATATTATTTGTACAGAATTTCTAGTTTATTTCAGGAACGTTTTTAAATATTTAAAAAGCATTAAACCCTAAGCTGCCAATCCACGTGATCAAGGACCCTGGGATGCGAAGCATATGTTCCGGTTAGGTGGTAAATCTTACACGGAACCCCTGTGTTTAGCTCCCAAGCACGCTTGGTCCTGAGTTTATTTACTCACTGAAGGGATGAAAGGTTGGAAGTTTACAATTAAAGAGGAGAATTATGAAGCAAATTGAAAGTGTGGATATTTATATGGGTTTTACGATTCTCTGAATATTTTGAAAAGTTTAAGGTAAGTTCATTTGTAATTAGTTAAAAAGTAATAGAGGTTAAAACAAATCGTTAATTATAAATAATTTAGATTCATAAGCCATACATGAGAATTCATACTAAAGGTTTGTGAATTATTTTAAGAGTTCTAAAATATCTCTAATTTATATCAAAATATCTCTTAGCATTTGAACTGGCCTACAAAATACTTGTTAGGATATATTATCGGTAGCAAAGAAATGTAATCCCTCATTAAAATGTCCATTATTCATTTAGTGGAGGTTTGAGCTCACGATTTTAAGAGGTTGTATACTTGCAATCTCGAGCATCAGGTAAAAGAACGGGTAGCAGATCAGAGTACTAGTATGTTGGAGTGATGAGTATCAAGATGAGAGGATATGTTTGTCTTTGTTTATGAGCGTTCTCAAACTTTTCTAGAAATGGTCTTACGATGCACAAGGAAAGTAGAAAGATGTTTTGAAAATTTTTTTAAGAAAAAATATTTTGTTCTTAATCAGTTTATATATATATATATATATATATATATATATAATATATATATATATATATATATACAGGCCTATTTTTTTAATTTTACTATATTTTGTCAAATTTACTCTCCCTTATAATTAAATTTACCAAAATTCCAGTTTAAATGAAAAAACACAATACTTTTAAAATATATTATTAGACAACATATCCTACTGGGATACAGAAAAAGAAAAAAATTTTATTTTTTTAATTTTAAAGGAAAATTTTATGTTTTTATATCTCTATTCTATTATTAGAACATTGCCGTTTCAAGGGTTCATTTTTCATTTATGTGCAAAGCATTGTATGATATTGAAAACATTTTCTTTTGTAATCTGATAAGAATAGCAACTTTTCTTAATAGATAAATATGCAAATGGAAGCTGCAGTACTTCGAAAGGATTATAAGATTGGCACTTGAAAATTACATTCACTTTAGTAAAGTCATAACAATAAAAATAAATTATTTTTGATGAGGTGGCTAAACGTGTGTGTGGGGGTAATTTTAAAACTTTATTGTATTTATATACCCTTCTTTATTGTATTAATAACCAAATTTCAAGTCATTTGAACTATTCTTTCTTTATTTGGAGTTTAAACGGTTAACATTCTAAATAAATATAAATAACAAAAATGAATTATAATATGTATAATTGAATTGGTAATTATAAGTATAATTAAGTATTTTAATCAAGTTGAAAATAACAATTTTATTTTGATTATACGAAGTAACATTGTCAGCTTAAAGTTGTTTTATAAACAAAGAAAAATATAAATTAAAAAAATAACACCTATGCCATTTTTTTTAAATTTTATTTCAAAAGTGCCCAAGTACATACAATATGTTTTAAAATATTCTCTGTAAAATATACATAAAAATTCTTTCCTTTAATTTAGATTTATAAATAATAAACAGGGTGGAAAAGTATCATGAATAATTATTTTTAACATGTATCCAGGAAATAGGGAAAAGATTTATTTCCTAAGAAACACCCTTTTATTAAAAAAAAATTCTTTTTCAAATAACCAGTCTAAAACGCTAAATTATTATTAAACTCTGATTTGCAGATACCAGTTTCAAAGACCTATCCGTTGTACTACTGATTTCTAATTTTGAAATCTTCAGCTTTAAGAAAACGAAAGACAGAATCCTCCATATGCGAATTAGAAACTAAAATTTCAATTGATGAAGATTTCATGCACTTCTGAAAGTAAAGCCTTCATTCCAGATATTTAAAAGAGGCTGTATTTGAATTTAGGAAATCATCTTTTGTAAAGACTGTCACTACTAAAGTTTTCGATAAGAATTCATAAAAGTATTACAGTTATTTCAAAGATTTAAAAAATAAATCTATATATGCACAAAAAACATTAAAATCTAATGGAAAATGTTGTTTAACTACATTCTATATTAACGAAAATTTTAATTGGATGTAATCATTGAAACATGTTGGTATAAAATTTGTATATTCTTCCTGAATTCCTATATTGAAATATTTTTTCTATGTAAAACACTCCATACTCATTAAATAGTCCAAATTTAAATACGTAGCTAAATTTACCAAGTCATAAATAGAATATGATTATATTTCAAATTTTACAGGATGTAAAACTTAATTCTTAACCGTCCTATTTTTCAGGGTTGTAAGGTTTTGAAATATGCTTTAAATTTATAAAAATGTATCAAATAATATGAGGTAAAACGAGAGGTACAAATATTTAGATTTTGTAACTTTCCCGTAACAGAATTTTTAAAATTTAAATATACCATAAAATAAATTATTGTCTTATCTTACACTAAATTTGAAATAGAAGTTTGTTCTTACGATCAAGAAATTAAGAATTTTACTAGACAGTCCTGCATTCCGCATTAAATATCTCAAGAAAGCAATCGACTATTTTTCAAAATATGACGAAATGAATATATATATATATATATCATATCACAGTAATATAATTATATTTCAAATTTTACAATATCTATAGCATAGTTCTTAACCGTCTCGTTTTCCACAATCGTAAGTTGTTGAAATATGCTTTCAATTAATAAAAATGTAGCAAATAATATTATGAAAAACGAGAAAAGTAAGAATATTTAGATTTTGTAACTTTCCCCAAACATAATTTTAAAATTGAATAACCATAAAATAAATTTTTTATCTTAACTTAAACTAAATTTTTAAATAGAAGTTCAGGTCTACGAATAAGAAAAAATGTCAGTCGAGGACTATTCCAGGCATTTGTCTGTCTTTAATATCTCACGAATCCACTATTTTTCAAAATATAATGTATTAATAAAAATGCATCAAATAATATGATGAAAAACGAGAAAAGCACGAGTATTTAGATTTTTAACATTAGCCAAACATAATTTTTAAATTTAAATATAAACGTAAAATAAATTTAATTTGTTATAAAAAGAATATGATTATTCTTAAAATTTTACAGGATGTATAACATAGTTCTTAATCATCCTACTTTCCACAGTCGTAAGTTCTGGAAATATGCTTTAAATTAATAAATATGTATCAAACAATATGAGGAAAAACGAGAAAGTACGAATATTATATTTTGCAACTTTCCACAAACATAATTTTTAAATTTAAGTATAACCATAAAATAAATTATTATGTTACTTTAAACTGAATTTGTAAATACAAGTTTATATCTATCACTATGAAAAATGCCTTTTAAGGACTTTACTATGCACCTGTCCGTCTTTAATACCTCAAGAAAACAATCCACTATTTTTCAATATATAATGAAATGAATAAACATATCATAACATAAATACATGCAAGGAAATTCGCAATGAATTTTTTTTTTCAAAACTGCATATGTTAAAATCCACGGATTATTAAGAAGTTACCAGGAAAAGTATTTAACCAAGATAAAGTGGCTCGAGATCAGTAGACTGTTTTTCTGACAGACTCAGATATTTCGTGCACTAGTTCATGACAGGTCTTTGGCAATTTTGAAAATGTAATTTATCAGTTAAGTTTGGATGTTGCGTGAAAACGAGAGACAGCAAATTCTGATCTTAGGATGAAAGTTTTCTAGCATAGAAATATTCATAGTAGATGAAAGTTTTAAATTTCTTTTCGTGCTAGAATATTTCATTAAACTACTTAAAAAGTGACAGTTTAATTTTATCTTTGTAGTTTTATTTTATATGACGGTTTTAATGTTTTCCAAATTATTAACATCTGTATGAAAACAAATTCTTTAAATTTTGTGTATCGGATAAATGGATTTTGTAAAATTGAATTAATTGCCCAATGTATATACTTTAGTTGTTTTAAACCTCTAATATTTTAGTATAATACTTAATTTAAAAGGAAACAAAATTATTAAAATTACCAAATGTTTCATTTAGTGACAAATAATGAGTATTTAGGGAAATAAAAGATAAAAATTATATGTAAAATTTAATAACGGTTAATTTAGACACTATTCTGAATTTTTCTTCTTTTACACTACATACTAAATTACTTAGACTTTTAATTATTTTAAAGGAAACATAGTCATGAAAGTAACCACAATTTAAATTTTAATGTGAAAAAGAATGTATCCTAGCAAAAAAAATAATTAAGTTATATATATAATTTTGAATTTCTCATTATTAGACATTATTCTACATTTTTCTTATATTACTCTACATACTCAATTACTTAGATGATACCGGAAGATATATTCAGATAAGTACTACTGTATTTCTTATTGTATTCTAATTTATATAACTGAACAACAAAAAAAAAACACTAATTGGACATATAACCATTAAATTTAAGAGTAAAATAATTCTAGTTATGTCAGGGAGAACTATTTTTACTTAAAAATTTAAAATTTGTCAGTGGGAGAGGCAATAGTTTTAAATTACCAATTTGCCCATTAAAGATAAAAAGAAAATTATATTAATATTAAATAATCTATTATAAAAAAGGAAATATTAAATCTAATTAGTTACGAAGCTAGAAAATACAATATAATTATATTTAAAATTTTACAGGATGTATACCACAGTTCCTAACCGTCACGTTTTCAACAAACGTAAGTTTTTGAAATATGCTTTCAATTAATAAAAATTTATCAAGTAATATGATGAAAAACTAGAAAAGTACGAATATTGAAATTTTGTAACTTTTTCCAAACGTAGTTTTTAAATTTAAATGTAAAAATGAAATAAATTATTATCCTACTGTAAACTAAATTAGTAAATAGGTGTTCATGTTACAACCAAGAAAAATGCAGTTAAGGAATTTACTAGGCACCCGTCCGTCTTTAATATCTCAAGAAAACAATCCGCTATTTTTCAAAACATGATGAAATGAATAAACATATCATATCACAAATACATGCATGGCAAAGCACAGTGTATTTTTTTTATCAAAACTGCATGTGCTAAAATCCACGGATTATTAAGAAACTACCAGGAAAAATATTTAACCAAGATAAAGTGGTACGAGATTAGTAGACTGTTTTTCTGACAAAATCAGATATTTCGTGCACTAGTTCATGACAGGTCTTTGGCAATTTTGAAAATGTAATTTATCAGTTAAGTTTGGATGTTGCGTGAAAACGAGAGACAGCAAATTTCTGATCTTAGGATGAAAGTTTTCTAGCATAGAAATATTCATAGTAGATGAAACTTTTAAATTTCTTTTCGCGATAGAAGATTTCATTAAAGCACTTAGAGAATCCCAGTTTAATTTTCTCCTAGTAGTTTCATTTTATATGACAGTTTTAAAGTTTTCCAAATTATTAACTTATGTATGAAAGCAAACTTTTTAAAATTTGTGTAGAAGATAACTGAATTTTTGTAAAAACCAATTAATTGCCCAATGTATCTACTTTAGATGTTTTATTGAAATTCTAAATCACTAATATTTTAGTATAACATTTAATTTAAAAGGAAACAGAATCATTAAAATTAAAATATGTTTCATTTCGTGTCAAATAATGAGTATTTAGGGAAATAAAGGATAAAAATTATATGTAAAAATTAATAACGGTAAATTTAAACATTATTCCAACTTTTTCTTGGTTTACCTACATACTTAACTAGTTACATTGTTTAAAATTTTAAAGGTAACAGAGTCATGAAAGTTACTACAATTTGTATTTTAACGTGAAAAGTAATGCATTCTAGTAAAAACAAAAGATAATTAAGTTATATATAAATTTTAAATTTCATATTTTTAGACATTATTCTGCATTTTTCATATTTTCCCCTACATATTCAGATACTTAGATGATAGCTGAAGATATATTCAGCTAAGTACTACTGAATTTCTTATTGTATTATAATTTATATAATTAAACAGAAAACACACTAATTGGATATTTAACCATTAATCTGTCGAGTAAAACTAATTCAATTTATGCAAGGGAGAATTATTTTTACATAAAAATCTAAAATTTGTGAGTGATAGATGCAATAGTTTTAAATTAGAAAATTTCTTTTTAAAGATCAAAAGAAAATTATTCTAATATTAATTAATCTATTATAAAAACAGGAAATATTAAATTTAGTTACTTACAAAGCTAGAAAACACAATATATTGATAGTTAAAATTTTACAGAATAAATAGCATAGTTCTTATCCGTCCCGTTTTTAACAATCGTAAATGGTTGAAATATGCTTTCATTTAATAAAAATGTATTATATAATATGATGAAAACGAGAAAAGTACTAATATTTTGATTTTGCAACTTTACCCAAACATAATTTTTAAATTAAAATATAACCAAAAAATAAATAATTATCTTACCTTAAACTAAATTTGTAAACAGAAGTTCATGTTTACGCCCAAGAAAAATGCCAGTTAAGGACTTTACTAGACAGCCGTCCGTCTTTAATACAACAAGAAATCAATCTGCTATTTTTCAAAATATGATGAAATGAATAAACATATCATACCAAAAATACATGCATGTCAATGCGGAATGTATTTTTTTTAAATCAAAACGCCATATGCTAAAATCCACGGATTATTAAGAAACTAACAGGAAAAATATTTAACCAAGATAAAGAGGTTCAAGATTAGTAGACTGTTTTTCTGACAGAATCAGATATTTCGTGCACTAGTTCAGGACAGGTCTTTGGCAATTTTGAAAATGTAATTTATCAGTTAAGTTTGGATGTTGAGTGAAAACGAGAGACAGCAAATATCTGATCTTAGGATGAAACTTTTCTAGGATAGAAATAGTCATAGTAGATGAAAGTTTTAAGGTTCTTTTCAAACTAGAATATTTCATTAAGGCACTTAGATAGTCCCAGTTTAAATTTTTCTTTGTAGTTTTACTTTCTTCGACAGTTTTAATATTTTTCAAATTATTAAAATCTGTATAACAGCAAATTCTTTAAATTTTATGTAGCATATAATTGGATTTTTGCAAAATACAATTAATTATCCAATGTATCTACATTAGAGGTTTTATTCGAATTCTAAACCTTAAAATGTTAGTATAATATTTAATTTAAAAGGTAGCAGAATAATTAATTAAAGTTATCAAGGGTTTTATTTTGATGTAATAGGAATAAATATTAAAGAAAATAAAAGATTAAAAATGTTATGGTAAAGACTAAAAAGTAAATGATAATAATGAAAATTTTAGACATTTTCCGAATTTTCCTTATCAATAATTATTTATTTATAGTTTAAATGGAAACACAATTATGAATGTTACTACATTTTGTATTTTAAAGTGAAAAATAATTTATACTAAAAAAACAGATTAGTTAGCAAATTTCTGATCTGAGGATCAAAGTTTTCTAGCATAGAAATATCCATAGTAGATGAAAGTTTTAAATTTCTTTTCTTGATAGAATATTTCATTAATGTATTTAGAAAGTCTTAGTTTATTTTTCTCCTTGTAGTTTCATTTTATATGACAGGTTTAATGTTTTTCAAATGATTAACATCTGTATGAAAGCAAACTTTTTAAATTTTGTGTATGAATGTTTGTAAAATTGAATTAATTGCCGAATGTATCTAATTTAGATGTTTTATTCAAATTCTAAACCTATAATAATTTATTATAATATCTATTTTACAAGGAAGCAGAATTATTAAAGATACCGTGTGTTTCATTTTGTTACAAATAATGAGTATTTAAGGAAATAAAGGATAAAAATTCTATGTAAAATTTAATAACGGTAAATTTAAACATTATTCTGAATTTTTCTTGTTTTACTCTACATACTCAGTTAGTTAGATTGTTTAAAATTTTAAAGGAAATAGTCTTGAAAGTTACCACAATTTGTATTTTATAGGGAACAATAATGTATTCTAGTAAAAACAAAATAAATTAATTTATATATATATTTTGAATTTCATATTATTAGACAAATTCTGCATTTTATTATTTTACACTACATATTCGATTATTTAGATGATTCCTAATGATATATTCAGCTAAGTGATAGTGAATTACTTATTGTATTCTAATTTATATAACTGAACAGAAAACACACTAATTGAACATTTAACCATGAATTTTTCGAGTAAAAATATTTCAATTTACGTAAGGAAGAATTATTTTTACTTAGAAATTTAAAATGCGTCAGTAGGAGAGGCAATAGTTTTAAATTATAAAATTTCTATTTAAAGATCAAAAGAAAACTATTTTAATATTAATTAATCCATCATAAAAACAGGAAATATTAAATCTAATTACCAAGCTAGAAAACACAATATAATTATATTTAAAATTTTACAGGATGTATAGCTGAGTTCTTAATTGTCTCTTTTTCTACAATTGTAAGTTGTTGAAATATACTTTCAATTAATAAAAATGTATCAAACCAGAAAATTACGAATATTTAGATTTTGTAACTTTCCTCAAACACAATTTTTAAATTTAAATATGACCATAAAATAAATTAATATCTTACCTTAAACTAATTTTGTAAATAGAAGTTCATGTCTACGACAAAGAAAAGTTCCAGTTAAAGACTTTACAAACCCTCGTCTTTAATATCTCAAGAAAACAATCTACTATTTAAAAAAATATAATGAAACGAATAAACATATACCACAAATACATGCATGGCAATTCTCAATGTTTTTTTTTTATCAAAACGTCATATGCTAAAATCCATGGCATATTAAGAAACTGCCAGCAAAAATATTTAACCAAGATAAAGTAGTTCGAGACTAGTAGACTGTTTTTATGATACAATCAGATATTTCATGCTCTAGTTCATGACAGGTCTTTGGCAATTTTGAAAATGTAATTTATCAGTTAAGTTTTGGTGTTGAGTAAAAGGAAGAGACAGCAAATTTCTGATCTGAGGATAAAAGTTTTCTATCATAGAGATATTCATAGTAGATGAAAGTTTGAAGTTTCTTTTCGTGCTAGAATATTTCATTAAGGCACTTAGAAAGTCCCAGTTTAATTTTATCCTTGTAGTTTCATTTTATATGAAAAGTTTAATGTTTTTCAAATTATGAACATATGTATGAAACCAAACATTTTAAATTTTGTGTAGCCTATAACTGGATTTTAGTAAAATACAATTAATTACCCAATGTATCTATTTTAGACGTTTTACTGAAATTCTAAATCTTTAATATTTTAGTATAACATTTACTTTAAAAGGAAACAGAATCATTAAAATTACAATAGGTTTCATTTTGTAATACATGACTATTCAGGGATATAAAGGATAAAAATTATATGTAAAATTTAATAACGGTAAATTTAGACATTATACCAATTTTTCTTGTTTAGATTGTTTAAAATTTTAAAGGAAACAGAGTCATGAAAGTTACCACAATTTGTATTTTAAAGTGGAAAATAACATATTCTAGTACAAACAAAATATAATTAAGTTATATATAAATTTTAAATTTTACATTTTTAGACATTATTCTGCATTTTTCATATTTTATCCTACATCTCAATTACTTAGATGATACCTGAAGATATTTTCAGGTACGTTATACTGAATTTCCTATTGTATTCCAATTTATATAACTAAACAGGAAACACACTAATTGGATATTTAACCATTAATTTTTCGAGTAAAATTAATTTAATTTATGAAAGGGAGAATTATTTTTACATACAAATCTAAAATTTGTCAGTGGAAGATGCTATTACAAATTTTCCCTTTAAAGATCAAAAGAAAATTATTTTAATAATAATTAATCTATTATAAAAACAGGAAATATAAAATCTAGTTAGTTACCAAGCTAAAAAGCACAATATAATTATATTTAAAATTTTACAGGATGTATAGCATAGTTCTCTGTCCGTTTTTCACAATCGCTAGTTGTTGAAATATACTTTCAATTAATAAAAATGTATCAAACCAGAAAATTACGAATATTTAGAGTTTGTAACTTTCCTCAAACACAATTTTTAAATTTAAATATGACCATAAAATAAATTAATATCTTACTTTAAACTAGTTTTGTAAATAGAAGTTCATGTCTATGACCAAGAAAATGCCAGTTAAGGAATTTACAAGCACTCGTCTTTAATATCTCAAGAAAACAATCTACTATTTTAAAAAATATGATGAAATGAATAAACATATACCACAAATATATGCATAGCAATTCTCAATGTTTTTTTTTTATCAAAACGGCATATGCTAAAATCCACAGCATTTTAAGAAACTGACAAGAAAAATACTTAACCAAGATAAAGTGGTTCGAGACTAGTAGACTGTTTTTCTTTTACAATCAGATATTTCGTACTCTAGTTCATGACAGGTCTTTGGCAATTTTGAAAATGTAATTTATCAGTTAAGATTTGGTGTTGCGTGTAAACAAGAGAAAGTAAATTTCTGACCTCAGGATGAGAGTTTTCTAGCATAGAGATATCCATAGTAGATGAAAGTTTTAAGTCTCTTTACAATCAAGAATATTTCATTAAAGCACTTAAACAGTCCCAGTTTAATTTATTCTTTGTAATTTTATTTTCTTCAAGTTTTAATGTTTTTCAAATTATTAACATCTGTAATTAACTCTTTAAATTTTACTTTTTTATTTTTTATCTGTATTAACTCCTTAAATTTTATTTAGCAGATATCTGGATTTTAGTAAAATCGAATTAATTTTTCAATGTACCTACTGTAGATATTTTATTCAAATTCTAAACATATAATATTTTAGTATAATATTTAATTTAAAAGGGAACATAATCATTGAAATTACTATGTGTTTTATTTTGATGTAACAGTTAATAAATATTTAGGAAAATAGAAGATTAAAATGCTATAAGTAAATTGCAATAAAGAAAATTTTAGACATTTTCCAAATTTTCTTTGTGACTTATTTAATTTTTTTTACTTTAAAAGATAACAGAATCATGAATGTTACTACATTTTGTATTTAAAAGAGAAAAATAATTCATATTTGTAAAAAAAAAGGCTAAATAAGTTATATGTAACTTTTGAATTTGATATTATTAGACATTCTTATTTTACACTACATACTCAATTATTTAGATATACTTGAAGATATATTCAGCTAAGTGCTACTGAATTTCTTAATGTATTCTTTTTTATATAAATGAATTGAAAACATACTAATTGTACATTTAACTCTTAATTTTTCGAGTAAAACTATAGCTATTTATGTAAGAAATAATTATTTTTAATTAAAAATCTAAAATTTGTCACTGAGAGAATAAATTGTTTTAAATTAGAAATATGCCCTTTAACGATTAAAAAATATTTTAACATTAAATTAGTCTACTTTAAAAAAAACGAAATATTAAATCTAGCAAACGAAAGCAAAATAAAATTATTACATTTCAAAAATTCTTAAATATCTTCAAAATAAAATTTTAATTTACGCTTCAAGTTCTTTTTAGACATAAAATCCTGAGCTAGTAAAAATTATTAATCAAAAAGCAAAAATAAATTTATTTCATATTTTTTTATTTAACTAGACATTAGACTAACGGAAAAATATTAAATCTGAAATATTAAAGAGTAAAAGATTATTTCATTTTTAATAGACAATAAATGTGTTTTCAAATAACAAATAGTTTTAATGCTTGTAAGAATTATATAACAGATTAGATAATTTTTCCTTTATTTATAAAGTTTTCGTCTTTTCATGTAAAGAATAAACGAAACAGAAAAATAATATTGATAAACAGAAGTAGTGATATTTCGTAGAATGTTAAACACATTCTTTTAAATATGTGTCATTTTTTTCATTTACCGTTTTGGAAAATAATGTTATTTACAAAATTGTTTTCAACCTACAAGTGTAATTCGAACTAAATGAAATATGATAGCGATTTCAAAATCAATGTAATAATTTGTACTTCTTGTTAAATGCTCATGTCACCCAGACATACTCACATGCATTCTGTTAAATATTCGTCATATTTCTTTTATATATGAACTCCTATATTTATGAATTGGTATTTCCTTTATTAATTATTTGAACATTACAGACACTGTAGCATTAGGCCTAATTGTAGTTGGATACGAGGAATCTGAATATATGCATCACTTCCATTTAGATATTAAATAGTAAGACTTAATCTAATTAAAAATTATATGTAAAATATTTTAATATAGTTATGAAAAGTAAATAAGTATCTACAAATGTATCGTTAACTGCCACTCAAGTTTCGTAAGTACTATAAATGATAAATTCACCTCCAACTTACTTGTGTAGCGAGCGTTTTTTCGTGAATTGCGCGAAAGTTTAGTTATTTAGAAAAATCACAATAAATCGAACACTATTTTGTTTTTATGAGCGAAACTTTTTTTATTTTACACTTTAATATATACTGTATGATTATTAACAAAAACAATATTTTTACGAAATCACAAAAATAAACGATTTTTAAAATTAAATCTGATAATCTGTCAGCGAATATTACTTCATCACTATCTTTGTCACAATGGCTCATTTTATCAATACTGTATTCAACAATAAATAAACCAAGCTTCAAATTCACAAAACACGACTTGCACGTTTTGGATCTAGGAATTCGAATTTGTAGAAAGAAAACTTCACAGCGTTGCATAGCAAACGGAAACAACACGCATATAATGTACCACATACATATAATTATACGTATTTAGTAGATTTGTGGTGGTTAGCTGGTATCCACCACAAATGCACTAAATACGCATTTTTACGTGACCCGCGTTCCTGTGACAGACTGCAAAAAATGTAAAAATAAGTTCCCCGCATGTGAAGTGTTAAGATGAGGATCTCGTAGTTTTTATGATTCTTTCATGAAATGTATTAAAATTAGCTCTTTTAACTGTTTTGTAATACATGAAGCGTGTTAGAGATAAAAAGAAAAAAAAATGAAGGATAAACTAATGTTTTTAATTTTAAAAATTTTTTTACAGGTTTATCTTTAAAACATCGTAAAATAGTTTATCGTTAAATAGTTTGTGAACGTCAACATTTTTGACTATGCTACCAATTAAGCAAACAATATAACTAAGCAACTTTATAATGTTTGAATTTAAATGCAAAGTTTCATACTTAAAAAATCTTTTAACATATTACTGTAGCATTCATCTTGAAAAGGAAAAAGAATATTTTCTTTAACTGACATCTTTAAAGATTCATAACTCAGAAAATTTATAAAATTTTTCGTCCTATAATTAATGCAGAATAAATTTAGTTAAGTATTTGTATGTAATGCATTTCTTAATAATGAAACTTCATACATTGGTTTAAGTTTGAGTTTGTTTTTACGTTTCTCTTCGAAAACAACAAATATTACCATATTTTAAAAATGTTTATTGCATTTTTTGAGATAGACATTTATGTTAACAATTTCAGCAAACTTTACACTCTGTGTATACTCTAATTTTGAGAAATAATTAGCTAAATATTTCTGTCAAAATATTTTTTCTATTTGGAAGATTTTTGTTGTAAATTACAAGGCTACGTGTAAGTCTGTTTGTACAGCAAATACCTGAAAAATATTGTATTTTGTTTATTAAGTAATATTTGCATTATTACATCTGACCGAAGATTAAGTCTATACATTATCGATGTAGTTAAATTCAAATTATCTTCACTTGACTGTTATAAACAGGTGAAACTTGCTTTTAGATAATTCTAAATTATGTAAAATATCACTACTCCACATGAGAACAAAAGTTGAATTATACTTTCAAAAATACAGTGCAAATGAACGTGGACGAATCAAAAGTTTATACATAAACATGAATGTTCAAATTATGTAAGTTTTAATAACCTGTTAAATTTCAAACAAATATAAATACTTGAAAATATTAAATAATATCATAACAGGATGAGCAATAATTATTTTATCGAATAATTTTCATAAAAATATAAAACTTATACATTTCACTTTTTAATTTTTGTTCTTATAATCAAAAATAATTGACTATGGCATCAATATCTGTGTAAAGAATTTAACTAGTAGTGCGTTACATAGGCCTTTTAAAAATATATATTGGTATATTCTAAATTAATAATCCTCTCCTCAGCATACAAGCTCAGGCTTCTACTAATTATATCAACTTCAGCATCATATGATTATGACAATTATTTCTTCAAAGCGATATACGAAATGTGTTACATATTTATAAACTATACAATACACATGTATTTTGCAATAGACGTTTGTAGAAGCAAAATATATTTTCGTACAAGTATTATATTAAGTTAAGAAACTCCTTGTATGAAATAAATAAAAAATAATTAAAATTGCTTGGTCTCATCTCAGTTCTGGATAAGCAAATGGGAATCAAGCAATATATTTATTTAACACCTTCATTATAATTACATCTTCATAATATATAATGCTTTAATAAGTAGATTCTGTTAAAAATCTGATTGGGTTTTTTATGCTTCTTGTAGTAAAATATATAAAAGTATTCTTCTTATTAAAAATATAATTTTTTCTGAAAAATATTCAGCAAATGTGAAGCAAAAACAAATTATAAAATACATAAAATGCATAAACTATTTATTTATTAATCTTATTTACAAAACTTGTTTACTCGAATTTCAAGTTTTTAGATTAAATAATTAATTAGTTTTTATATACAGATTTTATTTGTGTATTTCTTTAAAAGATATATTTCATATATAAAATAATGCTGATGACAAAATTTAAAAATACTTTGTCATATTATATTTATAAGATATTTATTACTTAAAAAGAGAAAAGTAAATTACCATTTAAATCTTAAAATTTGCATACATATATATTAAACTTTTAAAGGGATTTAGTAGTATGTATTAAGAATGTTTTCTCTCTATTAGGATATTACCATAAATGTAAAAAAAATGTAAAGAACTCTATTTTTTTTAAATATACTCTACCGTTTCAAAAATTTCTAAATAGACTTAGTTATTGCGATTCATAAATTGAATTCCAATAATTGCCCTTCTTTCAATTTTACACTATAAATTTATTCATAATGCAGGTTGCAATAGATACATATTTAAAACTTCACTTAAAGAATGGTGAAAGAATTTAAAAAAAATCTATGAACAAAATAAGAGAAAGGTTCACATCTTTGTCAACTACAGAGCTTTAAATTTCCCATTATCATGCAAGATGCGCCTTCCATATCCCTAGCCATCAAGAGGATTTAGCCATTAAAAGGTATTGGTTAACTCAAAGCTATGATGTTTGTTTTCCTATTTGTATACAATACATTGTCTCTCCGATTTCAACGCAAATGACTAGATATAGTGTCGTATATTTTATTTCGTTTATTCTGGACGTGTTGCTACGATATAGAAACGAAAGGTCCTTATTGTTGGCTTATGAGGAAAATCTGTTTTAGAATAAAGTATATATTAACATGAAATAAAAACAAAATTAATAGTGGGCATTGTTTTGAACAGTATCTATAATTAGAAACATGATTAACATCTATTGATTTTTGAAGTTATTCAAATTCTTTTGAATCATTTGCTAAACTGATTTACTATTATTACTCTCACTGCATTCATCTGGACTGTGTTGAATTGACCGCAGCCCTGAATAGACTAGTGAAAAATGACTGTATAAAATTACGTTTTAAGGATGAACAAAGGATGAATATCCTAAAATATTTATTGAAAATATAAACGTTACTACAATCTACTACGTTACTATACTACTGCACATTTTAGTTGCAGTCCTATTTTTACAAGAAAAATTAAAATCCCTAAAATGCGAATCTAGATGATGAATCAAATGTCGATAATATTTTATGATATAAAAGGTTTTCCGTATCTTTGATATGTACAGCATTTTAAACAGACTAATAAAAGTATTGTATCTTATAAGGCTTTCTTTATTAAGAAATATATATGATTTCCGCTAATATTCAGCAGAATAATAAATAGATAATAAAATAATTCAAAAAAATGTAGTGTACAGGAGAATTTAAATTGAAGAGATTCTAAAATTACTCATATAGTAATTCAGCATTTTTACTTTAACAAAACCTCTCATATGATACGATTTTTCACAAAGTTTATTATTTTCATCATACATTTAGCTGGAAGTAGATGGCTAACTGCCGAGTACAAAAATCACTTGCTTATATTATTGGACTCTATAGGTTAGCATTCTACGGGAAGCATAGATCTTTTAAGGGGTCTGTGAAAAGAAAGAAAAATGAAAAGCTATTATCATTTTCGCATCCTCACATCTTAAAAACAGCCAGTTTTATAAACATAATTCTGTTAACGTAGATCAAACAAATTATTATTTTATACACATATCTCATTCATGTTTGAAACATAAAAAATTTTTTTGTTAGAAAGTTTTAAACGAGGGACATATTGTTGAGTACAAAAATGGTATCAAGACTAACGCGCATATTACTAAATGTATAATTATGTTTAACAGTTTTAGTGTTTATGTGTTTTTCTTGTTTTAAAAGATACTACAATATCTCAAAATTACTTTAAATCTAAATTTGTATATATTTAAGATACATACATATTTTAAAAAATATTTGAAAAAGTGAAGTTTATTCCTTAAAAATTAAAAATTTATCATTGAAATAAAAGTCATATTTTAGGGAAATATACATTAAAATTTACGTTCAATAGGATTGATATTATATTGTATTCAACCTGCAGAAATTTCATGATAAAATATTAAAACTATTGAGAAAACATGTCTGTTCCATGAAAATAAAAACACAATTTGAGAAAAATCAAGTTAAAGTTTTATAAGTTTAAATTTCTTTACAGTATACATCTGACACATTTGTCTTCCTAACTCCTAACAATATTCCAATATTTTAATAGAATTGTTTTCAGATGTTCAGAACTAAATTAATTTTCACATCTATTTTTCTAAAAAATATAATTTTTCGTCAATTTAACAGTCGTATGATCCCTTAACAATTCAAAATCAACTAGAAGTACCTACGTACTTAAACGAAAAAATACTAAATTTCAAATAACATATTCAAAATGAAAGAAATCTACGATATCTTTAAATACAAACTATATACAGTGTAGATCTTGTAAAGTTCATTGTTTTAAATAATAAAAAAATGAATGTTCATCTTTATCATACCCATTTAATAATTTCATTATCCCTGTACTTTTTATGGTAGATCAAATATATTTAGGGTAAATATTTTATATTCAGAAACTGCTAGTTTAAATTGAGCAACGATGCCCATTATATAATATTGTACATAACTCTAAATTGCTTCCAATTTAGAAAATAATCAAATCCCATTTTAAACCTTAAATAAATTAGTTCTTGTCTTACGTTTGCAATTTATTTGCTTGATAATAACAAAAAATACTTTAATTCATCGCTTTCAAACATCTATAATATTTCCAGATGAGATAATTGTGCTTTCTAAACAGTTTTTCGTAATCTAACAGATTATTTTATCTCGCTAATTTTCTGCATTGATTATAAAAATCAATTAAAAGAAATGATGCCAAAAGACATAAAAATTAATCTTTAAAATATATTAAACGTCCTAAATAAATACTCCGTGTTATTTTTTAGTTGTGTTAAATTTGTTTTTTCTTGAAAGATTATATTCATTAGATACTTTTAAAATAAATAGTTTACATTAATCTATTTTGCATCAGGTGCAGTAGGAAATGTTAAAATATGATTAAAAAGATCAAAATGCAATCATAATTTAATTTGTAACCTAGCTTCGGATATTATTGTAAATATTTATTTTTATGTATTTATGTCAGATGAAATAAAGTTATAAAAAAACTATTTATATTAATTTTTTAAAGTGCAATTATTTTAATGTTTATCAATAAATGCAATTCAATCTTAAAAATTGTTTACTAGATTTTTATTTGCAGCTTAAGATTTGTTGTTACCCTCGTAAAATTATGTATTTTTTTATCATAAGTTTACATTTAAGTGTCATGTATCATATTCAGATTTTAATTACTTGAATATTATTTTCATTCGAAACTGTTAAGATGATAAAGAAAACACAATTAGTAAATAATCTAAAAATTTAATTAAATCTATATGTATATATATTCAGTTATGTCTCTGGTATCGCCATTAGTTTGTAACACAGTATGTGGAAGTCGTGATATACGAAAATCCAAATTATGAGAAATCTAAAATTGCACTCCATGGAAAGCGGGTTATAGTTTTGGTTTGGAGAGCTAAGGTCTACTTTTTGGTAAAACTAGGGTTAATGAGACAGGTACCTAAAGTTTAAAGCAGAGTCGGAACTGCTACGACTATCCATGCTACAGTGGGACTCGAAACCATGAACTCCGGTTCCGAAGGTCAACACACTAACAAATCGGCCATCATTCGGTTATGGGAAACGCAAATAAGACAAATTACATCAATTTTTACTGTGCTGTATAAAATTTAGAAATAATAGAAATTAAACGAATTTGTATGATTTGTGTTATGTAGAATCTTAAAAACCAATAAGTTGTACATAGACCATGCATATTATGAAGAAATTATAAAAGATACGTTTAGATGTTTTCGCATGAATCTAGGTCACAAATAGCAAAAGTTATCCTTTTATTATACGGATTAATAGAAAGTACAGATTTATTGTGCTTTTATATTTAGGGAAATTACCGGATAATTAGAACTGTAAGTACTCCACACATGCCACGTACAAAGTTTAAAAAGTTAAATAAATCCTGCCACATATAAAACTTTAACCCTTTGAAGATAATGATTACAAATTCTTTGGTATTTAATGCAATTAGGTTATAAATTTTATATAAGAGCCTTAATATGAAATATATGAAAAAATTTTTTACATTTCTTGGGGGGGGGGAGATTTAGGGAGAAGGATTTAACTGTTAAACGCTCCCCTTGTACAGTAAGAAAATATTCCTTTCTTAAAACTTTACTTAAATTGTTACATCAATGAACAATTAATCTTAAAATAATGTAATTAATAAAAATCTAAACAATTTATAAGTACTGTTTTAAATAAGTATTTTCATATGAGATCAGGAATAAAATTGAACTCTTGATTATTCCATGTAAAGTAAGATAAAAAAATTGTATTTCAAAGAGAAATAAATTAATTGTAGTGATACCATATATTTATAGATTAAAGTATCAAAAACAAAGTAAATATTGTTTAAAACAGAGACAAAGTATTAACAGGTGGTTAAGCTGCCAAACCACTGTCTTTAAACTTTTCGTGGGCCGTGGGAAGATTACTTCCCACCTACATGATCGTACAAAATAGACTTGTGGAAAGCACAAAACCCATTATAATACATTAGTCTTGTTAACGATGGGAAGTCTGATTCCCGCTTTGGTTTTGTGCTGTCATCAATTGTTCGGTATACTGAATAAAATTAGAAGCTCTGTTTTGAAAGTTTGGAAACGTGGAGTGAGAAATAAATGGCCCGCAAAAGGGTTAATAGGGTGAAGACTATTTCAGTTCCTGTGCGAAAATCGTGTTCTATGGAGACAACATCAATAAATAAAGCTGTCGCAATTCGCTCTGTATTACACACGCACACAAATATATGTATATATATATAAATTATATATATTATATATATATATATATATATATATATATATATATATATATATATATATATATATATATATATATATATTATATATATATATATATATTTATATTTATATATATATATATATATATATATATATATATATGTCGTGGTCCCAGTAAACACACTAGAGTCCTGACATCAGCTTCATATCTTTATTTAAATTCACCCACACTCTACTCAACAATGGAGTCTCATCTTGGCGCTCAACTGATAACAAAGGCAGTTTTTACTGCTTCGAGGAGCCACAGGTCTGCCTATAGTAATTGCTTATCGCTCTCTGCCCATATCACTGCGCGTGAGCCGTATGTATGTGACTAATAACGCGAGGCTCGTTACTCCCATTAAAAGAATCCCTAATTAAATCTCTTAAATTACTCTATATTTTAAATCTTGACATATATATATATATATATATATATATATATATATATATATACATATATTGTATATATATATATATATATATTATATACATATATATATATACATATATATATTATATAATATATATATATATATATATATATATATATATATATATATATATATATATATATATATAAATATATATATATATATATATATATATATATATATATATTATAACATATATTGTATATATATATATATATTTATATATATTATATATATATATATATAATATATATATATATATATATATATATATATATATATATATAATATATATATATATATTATACATATATTGTATATATATATATATATATATATTTATATATATACTATATTTTATATATTTATATATATATTATATATATATATATATATATATATATATATATATATATATATATATATATATATATATATACATATATTGTATATATATATATATACATATAACACCATTCCATAGATAGGAAATATTTTCTGCGAGATATTCTCTCCCGAGACAAAATATTAATTCCTCAACTGTTTTAGGTGTCATCTTCCATTTAGTGAACACTACGTTCTGTTAAGGTGGGTTGAAAACAAAAATGAGGTTGTATTTAACCTTTTTGTTGTAAAATTATCTTTCCTCCCTTTGTTATATTTAAAATCAAAATATTGTTTAAGTTGTTTGTAATGCTTTTCAGTACTTGCTGTGATGTAATGCAATGCTGTTATTACTTCTATTAGTCTACGTTAAAATAACAACCCAAGTTTGCTTTATATCGTCTTTAATATTAATTATAGCGAATAGCCACTGATCTATATTACAGTATACAAATATATTTGAGAGACGAAAAGATAAGGAAAAATGTCAAAAATAATTAAAAAAAAAAATATAAAGTAAAAGAAGTACTCCACGTGCTACACCTGAAAGAAAAATTGTCTAAGAGCATGCTGCATTCTTTTCCTTCCTTCTAAACTACTCCAGCAACACTATACTGTTTCCATTATCCTGTGTTGATGCGTCCGTTATTCCATTGTCTTGTACACAATGCGTCCTTTCTTGGCTTTCACCAGATTGACCGAGACTCCAAGCATCTTTCTCTATCGCCTCCTGTCTACCAATCACAACTCTTCAAAACTTGGTGAAGTTTAAGTGCAGTCGTTATCCCTGGCCACACCAAACGCCTCCTGGAGTTGCGAAAAAATAACTGGGCATGCAACCCACAACAGAATCAGTTTCGCAACATAGCTGCACTCTCACAGTACTCAATAGCAGAAATCTAATTATCTGAACTATTAAATATCACTGATTCATATCACTACCGGGATGGCCAATGCTTTTCCCTCTTTTCTAACTGTGTTAAACGTAACTCGTTCCGATTATCATTCTTGAACCCAATTAACAACACCAATTATAGGAAATTGTTTTAGATTTTGTTAGAACTTTAAAATAGTTTCGCTAGATTTAACCTCTTTGTTTTATACATCAATTCTATAAATTGCTAGCATAATACTTTCCTTTTACCTGGAATTTGATTTAGTTCATTTATAAAAATAAATAATTATAAACAATCAACATTAATCAGTAATGACTCATGAGTATTTTCTTATGATTTTTTTCAAATTTGTTTTCCTGTTGCAAAGTAAACTGTTTCGTGGTAAATATATATATGTCTGATCCTTAGGAAAATCTGTTTTCCATAGGTTATAAATAAATTAAAAATAGTTTTATCAATTAATAATTTCATGTTCATAAAAAAGACTTTAAAAATATGTTATCATAATGTCCTATTTACAGAAGCAGGGTAGAATTAACACATTGTTGACAATTTTACTGAAAATGTATCTCATGTCACTGGCTATTATTTCGTAATTGGATGTGAAAGTAACAGATACTCACTCGGACAACCAGATAAAGCATCCGCGTATAATTCATTGAAAGATTCTTCATTACGTTCTGTCATCGTTTTTAAAAAGTTTTTTTAATTATTAAATATTTTTTTACAACAAAAGATTTGGCTGGTCTTATAAGGGAGAGAAACAGCTTGTGTTACACTGACCAACAATTGCACTGTATGGTCACCAACAGAGGAAACAACAGCGATGCGAAAAAAAAACTCATCACGAGTTTACTCGTGGCCGGTCAGCAACATAGCAACGTTCAGTCATAAAAATACGAGTTAACTCGTGACTGGTCAACAATGTGTTAAGTAACTCTTGGTCCAATTGTGTCCAGGCATTTTAGCATTAGGATGAAAATATGATAACTTTAGAACGAAACCGCTGCTAAGGTAAGATCTCAGTCGTCATCGTAGCTTCATCCGTTCCTTAAACGGCTTGTTTTCGTATTTTTTGAAGCTAAAGCCCACTGCCTTCCTAAAGTGATTGTGCACGTTACAAAGCCATTTTGTAAATTGCTAACATATAGTTATAGCCATTTTTCCACATATAAATTAAAGTATAATTATATAATTTAAACTACGATTTACTAAATAGGTAAGATTAGAGATTTTTTAATATCTAATTTTATTGGTTCCCTTTTAGAAGTTTTATTTTTAGTATATTTTCTTATCTTAAAAAACTATTTTGACAAATTCGATTTACATTTTAATGGCTTACTGTTAATTTAATGCAAATATGTTTATATCCAACGTTCAACTTTCATTAACTATTCGGTAATAATTTTAATTATTTAAATTGATTTCTGAGAACGCAAATGAAGTGAATATTAACTTGTATACCTTGATTAATTAGACATCGAGAAGGATTTGGTAAATATTTTGCTTGAATACAGAAAAAGTAGCCCACAAGAAGAACTTTAAAAATCAACCAAAGGTTAATTAAAAATTGTTTGTTTAAAATACAACTTGATTTATTCAGTTAAAAATCAATATTATGTGTAAAGTGTTTCATATTTCTAAGAATTTGCATAAAGAAAAACCAAAGTGACTTTATATGCAAGAGTTATGAGATGATGATTCATGAAGTTTGTAAAAGTAATGTGAATGAGAGAAAAAATCATGTATTACTTTTTATTCCAGTGGTTAAGTGAAGGCCAGGATATATTTAATTAAGACTTAACATATTTTTCTGAGAGAGGATAGCTATTTTTTGCTACAAGAATAACTAGGGCCATTACTCTGGACGCTGCTGATCTCCGTTGTGCCTTCCGTTATGCCTTCACTTTGAGGTCAGCTTGTGGACATTATGCGAGTAAACGATCAAACTGAAGTCACATTGACGTCACAACGAATGACCTAACTAAACAACAATGTCCAGAATAAGCCCCTTGGTTTGGAATCATAAAACATTCGGTTTCTAATATTTACTTTTATTTACAAACTTTCATCTTTTTGTACTTGTTTCAACCTATAAAAGCTTGAGTCAATTCAGCTAAATATATATTGGTGAATATTGTAACTGTTACAGTCTAGTAAAACGATTATAAAATTAATACAAGTGTGAATATTAGAGGCATTTGTTATTCTTCATCAGATTTGAAACGATATAATGTCATAAAATACCAATTATTAAAAAAATATTTCGTGATTAGAAATTTATTTTGTATAATACATAAAAAAAGATTAAAAATATATAAAACTATACTTCTTGATTTTTATTCGATGGAATTAAAAAAAAAATTTATGTTTGAAGTTCGAAAAAATGTTGTTCTTCTTACTTATTGCTTTTGCACAAGCCAAGGACCTGTGACATAGGTTACTCAAATAAGGGGAAGGGTGCACATTTCTTTATTTACGAAGAGTACTAGGGTGAAAGAATGAATTTGCTCAAAGTGGGTCCTTGTAATTTAGAAGCAGAGACCAAGATTGGACCCCCAGGCTTGCAGAGGTATTGTATCAGAGCTTTGAGGATATTGTTACTATGACCCCCAGGCTTACAGAAGTATTGTATCATATATTGGAGGATATTGTGACTATGAACATATTTTACGTGCCTCAGTTACCCTTAACGAACCCCCAGGACCCTTAGAACCACCAGGCGTACAGAGGTATTGTATCAGAGCTTTGAGGATATTGTGACTTTGAACATATTTTATGTGCCTCAGTTACCCTTAACAAACCCTCAGGAACCTTATGACCCCCAGGACCCCGATAAGTACAGAAATATTGTATTAGAGATTGGAGGATATTGTGACTATGAACATATTTTACGTTCCTCAGTAACCCTTAACAAACAGGGAAGATGTTAGGCCGGTTTGAGCCCCGAACCCGCAACCTGTTAGTTACGAGATCGCTGCCTTTGCCGACTGAGGTAAAGCGTCTTCTGAAAATAAAAAATGTACAAGGATCAAGAATCATATGCATATCACAAAATTATGAATAACAGCAACTACAACAAATCTGCTTAGATTGCTCATACAATTATCATGTACTTTCACTGAAAAGGGAAAACTTAGTCCGAAAAATCATAAACAATCGAAAAAAATATTATTAGATGTATTTATAACGTACTTAGTTATTCGTTAACCCAGGAACTGATTTCGAAATAAGTTTCTACTGTGATGTAAAAAAATCCACTTTGTTCACTACAGATGAAGACAATATATATAAAGATACATTAAGAAGGAACGAAATAGAAGAAGGATACGAATTTTGAAGAAATTATAGGTATCAAGAAGAAATATACGATTTATAAATTTTGCATATTTTCAGTTAATATCTCCTTGTCAAAATTTCGGATGGATGTATCATGCAAATTTTGTTTGTATAAATTTCCTTACGCAACCAAACCAAACAACTATTTCATTGACCTAAATGTACAGATTTTATTTTAAAGTTTTATTTCAACTATTAAATTATCCTACAGTTCCACCGTAGGTTTTAATTTTAAAGGTATTTTCTAATACTTAAGGTAGAATGTAATTTGCAATCCTGCCATGATTTATCTGATACCTACTGATGAAGATATTTATAAAGCAACCGAATATTAATAAAATAAATGAGATTTAAATTTTTAAAATTTCATTTGATCATGAATATATTTAAACGAAATTTCAAATTTATATGTCTCTTAATTTCTACTCAAATATTTTAATTACTTGATATAATATTTTCTTATTTTAATCAAAGAAATTGTATAATTTATAAGATAACTCAGATTGAAAAATTCACCTTTAATTATTCATTATTTTTTTATTTTATTATATTTATTTTAAAGACTAAAGTAACTAATAGATGTTAAATGTTTTGCCATAATTATAGTTAAAGCTTACTTACAACTAATGTCAAACTTAATTAAGATGACTTTTTGAAGTTAAAAGAGAATAGTTAAGCGTCTTTACATTTTTTACGTGCGTGAATATTATATTTAGAGGTGTGTGCTTTTAAAACTATTTAGTATAGAATAAACATTTATAACTGAGTAAATATTTTAGATTTCTTGCTAGAATGAATTACAAATGCACTTGTAACGATATTACGTAACTGAGAAATATATATGGGATGTATAGAAAAGAAATAAATTTTTTAAAAATTTAGTTACAGAAGCTCATAAAATATTTTAAAAATTTATATTATAAAAGCTTTTCTCTCAATATATAATTTAAAAGTACACAATTAAATCAAAAATTCTAAAATGTTCTTTTTTCTTTCCAAAATTGAAATTTCTTAGGTTATCTAGAAAACAAATTTAGAGTTATGTAGGAGATAAAGAACGTAAACAAAACGTTAAACACACAAATTTTTCTCTGAGAAAGTGAGGTAAAATATATTGTTTATTGTAAATTTTTAATTCAAAGCAAGTTCTGCAATAATTTTGGAACGAGATTCTTCCTTTGAATTATGCAACAGACACAGCTACTTTTGTAAATTATAGTGGCTAAATTAAACGGTGTTTTTATTCTAGAAGCATCCATGTACAAGTAATCAAATTGTTAATAAATATTACCTGCCTCCCTAATTTTATATTTAAGTTTCATTTTTTTGCTACGGATATTTTTAAATTCTAATCATGTTATGACACAAATTATAATTTTTAATTAGCTTTACTTATTTTTAGCGATTTTAGGCTGCTTTGTAATACATTTCGTGCTATAAATAAATTTGTAATAAAGCTTCACAAATTATTAGAAAATTACGCTTCAAGCT
>CM063504.1:46880597-46910051 GCA_032207245.1 Pardosa pseudoannulata | reverse complement strand
AATACAAATTCCCTTTTTATCCCTAATATGTAACCATTTTTGTAGATATTTTATTGCACATTATATGTCCGATAGTAGTGTTGATATGAGATTAAATGTTTTTTTACTTTCTCTTGTGTATAATAACAATTGGAAAGAAATATAATGTAATATTTTCCGAAAAAAAATAAATTCTTTAGTTTAAAAGCTTTTAGAAAATTCGTTTAATGTTATGATTTTATAACAGATGTTTCTTTCTGAAACTGTAAAATCGTTAAAGGTTCACAAACTTCAGACATATTCTGCGACCCTTTGATTAATGATAATTTATTTCTATCCCATAAGTTTAAAGTTGCGGAATCTGAAAAATATCGGTTCTCTATCCAATAAGCTGAAATAAGTAGGAAATTTTCCGCACGTATCGAAATCGAAAGAATCGGGGTCAATTGTTTTGACTTGTCATCGATTCTTCTAACTTTAATCATTTTTCATTCATCGACATTTCTTGGAAAAACACACACGACCGGATTTAATCTTATTGCAAAGTATATCAAAAGTTAATGGAGTAGAGAAAACAAACTGGCAGTGGTATAAATAAAGAAAAATAAATACTTAACATTTTTTTAGAGAACTTGCATTTTAGTGAGGAGTAAAATAATAGGTTATGGATTTAAAAAAAATAGGTATATATTTACACAAATTTTAAATATCCCAGGTTATGGTGTATATATATGTTTATATATATATATATATATATATATATATATATATATATATATATATATATATATATATATATATATATATATATATATATATATATATATATATATATATATATATCAAAAAATTAAACTTTAATATTTCCTTAAAAACCTCTTCTCCCATTCTAATTCCTTAAAATCTTTTTCGCAGCCTCTAAATGTCTTAATTAAAGAAGTGTCTTCGACTTAAAATTCTTTCGATACAATTCCCAAAGCTTTATGTCCTATAGATATAAATTTTCTGTCTATTCAACACATTTTCCAGCTGTAGCCAGCAAATGGCTCCGCGTTTTTTTCCTGATCTTAACACTTAATTCGCTGAGTAAGTTTCTTCTACCTTGGGAAAATTATTTCTGTCTTCTGTTCCTCTGTTCGGGAAGAGTGAATTTTTTGAGTTTTTTTTTTTGTTGTTGTTGTTGTCTCCGGTTGACTAGTAAAGATGTCCGTTTTTAGCAGCTCTAAAATAAAGTTTTAATTGGACTTGTGCCGGTCTCTTTCAATGGACTGACAACATTGTTATTACTGTTAGCTGATTTAGACTTCTCCTTGCCCTGTACCCCAGGAAAGTAAAAATAATAGGGGCAATAGTGGCAGGTGATTTTATTCTAAATTAGGTATTCATCTATGATGAAATTTATACTGGTTTATTTCTTTTAGTCACAAACACTAAATATTATTTGGGTTGCATTGTGTAGATATTTTAAGTTTAAATTCAATTGCTCTGACAGACTACACACTTAAAATAAAAAATAAACTAATACGTTAAATTAAGAACAACTGAAAACAACTTGAAAGTAAAAATAAGTCAATTTATTACAATTATATATACATTATTAATATACAAAATTTATATTAAGTTTCATACGATTTACTATTTAATATGATCAAAATAGATGTCATACCAATTAAGGTAGGATAATAATATTTTCCTATCACTTAGCTAACTCTATGTATATAGGAGAGAGGACCCAATTTCAAATATGTATAATAACGCGTACCCTTGTGGATCTTTTGGGTGTGCCAAGGCTGTACTCTTGGGAGCTCTTGTAGGTACCTTTCGATTGGCGTGATTATACTGTAGACTCCGTATCACTGCTGGTATGGAGCCTTCTAATATAACTCGGAGTGATACTGAAAAGCGGATGAGCTGGAAACTTCTGGTCGTCGCGAGATGTCGAAGCGTTCCTTGGGCTCAACTCCTTTGATCCCCGTATTCCGTCCTCGAGTCCTGAACACTGGCCGTCGAACTCACGACCTCCGAAGTCTGACTTCAACTCTACTCGACTCCCCGAATACTGACAGTCGGACTTGTCTCCTTGACTCGACTACTCGGCTCCCTTCGATTCGACTCCACTCTCGAACCTATCTCTCTCTTTCTAGACTTTTCTTCTTTTATATCAATTTCATCTTTGTCCCTTCTTCCTTCTGTTCGTCCAATCGGAATAGTTGTAAAACTTTTATTGGTCTTCTTAACCCCGCTTTGATACCGCCAACTGGAAAAACCTTATCCCTTCAAATTGGGCACTTCCCATAGGGACTCATAAATAACTCCACTAAGGTACATTCTTATTTAGTTTCATGTATGGAGACGTGATTCTAATCTGGGACTGGGATCGGAACCTCGTCCAAGACTACCAAGACGAAAAAAACCGTTGATTATATTTTTTGATCCCCTGTCATTTACAAAAGGCCGAACGCTGGCCGATTGGTTAGGGCGCTGATCGTCGGTACCGGAGTTCGTGGGTTCGAATCCCACTATGGCATGGATGTTCGTAGCCGTTCGGAAACGGCTTTAAGCAGTAGGTCCCGGTCTCATTAGCCCTCGTGTGCAAAACAGTAGACCGTAGCGCTCAAAACCAAACCAAACCATTTACAAAAGACGTGATGAGGTCAGATTTAGATCCCAAGCATTTTACTTCTCGTATGAACTAATCAATTAAATTACTTATCTAAATCGCCTCATCACGTATATATCCTTCTCTCCCACATTTAGATCTAAGTATTAACTTTCCCAAATGTTATGTTTAGTTATGAATTTAAATTAATTTTTAAAGACTATTACAACAGTAGTTTAAATAATTTTGAAATGAAAATAAATCAGTTTCAAACACGAGTTACATATTTTATTTTAATTCTCTTTATATATAAAGCATTTGTGTAAAATTTAAAGATGAGTCTAAGATCAAGAATTTGAAAACACTGATTGAACTTACATCTCTCAAACCACCAACAGTTCATTATTTTGTTTCGCAATATGTTCAATTGATACAAAATTGGACATACAAAAACAATTCTTGAAATTAATTAGCGGAATTAAATTCTATGTCGTTTTGAAATGATTTATAATCAATAAAGCATCATTTCTTAAGAAGTACGGTATTAGTATACGTTTCACTCCGAAACTTTTATGCTGAAGGACTTTTAAAGGAGAAATTGATTAAAATTGAGTGGAAAATCAGGTCCTCGAAAGTAATATAAAATAATTCCTGTTATATTAATGAGAAAACAGTTCAAAGACGTTGCAATGATAAAATAGTTTCTTTGTGCATATTAGAAATTAGTATTAATTCGTTACTCTAAAGTTTAATACATCTCATAAATTAAATAAGCTTTTAAGTAAGAGACTTTTCTTTCCGTTGCTTATCACTGATTTTTCAAATATGTTTTTAAAATCTCAATTTACATATGTTAAAAAGGTTTGATCGGTTATATATTGCTTAATTTATGTTCTATTGTCCATCAGCAAATAACAGAGAATATTAATTGCACATGGTTTCTCACTTATTTCAGCGACGTTTTTAAATCTCTAAAAAGCATTAAACTGCAAGTTATAGAAGTTAACAATTAAAGAGGGGTAATATGAAGCAAAAGGAAAGTGTGGATATTTATATGGGCCTTAAGATTTTCCGAATATTTTGAAACATTAAATAAGCTTTTAAGTAAGAGACTTTTCTTTCCGTTACTTATCACTCATTTTTCAAATATGTTTTTGAATTCTGAATTTACATGTGTTAGAAAGGTTTGTACGGTTAAATTTTGCTGAAATTATGTTCTATTGTCCATCAGCAAATAACGGAGAATATTATTTGCACAGAATTTCTAATTTATTTGAGGGACGTTTTTAAATCTCTAAAAAGCATTACACTGTAAGTTAAAGAGGGGAAATATGAAGCAAAATGAAAGTGTGGATATTTATATGGGTTCTAAGATTTACTGAATATTAAATAAGCTTTTAAGTAAGGGACTTTTCTTTCCGTTACTTATCACTCATTTTCAAATATGTTTTTGAAATAAGAATTTACATGTGTTAGAAAGGTTTGTTCAGGGTATGAGAGGGAGTTTTTACATCAACCGTTGATCTGTTGTCTCTGGGGTGCGGCCGTACAACTTAGTGCAGGAAACTTTCTGGCGGATTTGGCTGGAGTATATGGCAACTTTCTTTTCGGACCTCCAAAACGAACTTCTCTTCTGGGATCTTCTATCCAAACTCTCTAGGGCCTTCTCATCCAATTCTCTTGAGCCTTCCGATCCAACTCTCTGGGGCCTTCTCTCCAAACACTCTGGGGCCTTCTCCTCTAATTCTCTAACTTAGTCCCCTCCTTCTTCTTGACTCCCAATCGGGATCGTTGCCAGAAAGTCATTGGTCTCAGCAAACCCCGCCCTGAGACCACCAACGTGAGTAACCTTATCACCTCTAATTTGGCCCTGTCCCTTAGGGACTCATAAATACTCCACAAAGGTACATTCTTATTTAATGTCAAGTACGGAGACAGGATTCTTATCTGTGACTGGAATCAGACCCCCGTACAAGACTACAATATTCCGTTAAATTCTGGTCCTCTATCTCTGACGATGTGATGAGGTCAGATTTAGATCCCGAACATTTTACTTTTTTATGAATGAAACAATTATATATCAGATCTAAATCGCCTCATCACACTTATTAGCGTTCACAAAGTTTTTTAAAACTGGTCTTACGATGCATATGGAAACAAGAAAAAAATTTTTTGAAATTTTTTAAGAAAAAATATTTTCTTCTTATCACTTTAAATATATGTATAGGCCGTATGTTAAAATAACCGTTTACCCGCCAATGTTCCAATAATGGAACATGATTTTTAAAATATAAGAAAATCTCATGTAAAAAAAAAATCTTATCAATATCGCTTTTACATACAATTAAATACGACATTTTAAAGTATTTTTAAAATAAGTTTTATTTTATTTAGATAATTATTTATTTTTTGCGATTTTTTGAATTTTACTATAATTTGTCTATTTTACTCTCCTTTGCAATTAAATTTACCAGAATTCCAGTTTAAAGGGAAAAAACACAATATTTTAAAGTATTTTATTAGACAACATATCCTATAGGAATACAACAAAAGCAAAATTTCATTTTTTAATTTTAGTATAATTCTTAATTTTTTATGTCTCTGTTTCATTAATGGAACATTGGCGTTTCAAGGGTTCATTTTTCATTTATTTGCAAAGCATTGTAAAATATTGCAAATATTATTTTCTTTTTACTCAGATAAGAATAGCAACTTTTCTAAAGAAATAAAATACATAAAGTTGCAAATGGAAGCTGCAATACTTCGAAAGGATTATAATATTGGCACATGACATTGATGTTCACTTTAGTAAAGTCATAACAATAGAAAGAAATTGTTTTTGATAAAGTGGCTGAAAATGTGTGTGGGAGTAATTTTAAAACTTTATTGTATTTATATACTCTTCTTTATTGTATTAATATAATAACGACATTTCAAGTCATTTGAACTATTCTTTCTTAATTCTTTTTAAAAGGTTAACATTCTAAATAAATATAAATAACAAAAATGAATTATAATTTGTATAATTAATTGGTAATTATAAGTATAATTAAGTCTTTTAATCAAGTTGAAAATAACAATTTTATTTTGATTATACGAGAACATTGTCAGCTTAAAGCTGTTTTATAATCAAAGAAAAATATAAATTAAAAAAATTACACCTATCCATTTTTTTTAAATTTTATTTCAAAAGTGCCCAAGTACATACAATATGTTTTAAAATATTCTCTGTAAAATATACATAAAAATTCTTTCATTAATTTAGATTTATAAATAATAAACATGGTGGAAAAGTATCATGAATAATTATTTTTAACATGTATCCAGGAAATCGGCAAAATATTTATTTCCTAAGAAACACCCTTTTATTAAAAAAAATTCTTTTTCAAATAACCAGTCTAAAACGCTAAATTATTATTAAACTCTGATTTGCAGATACCAGTTTCAAAGACCTATCCGTTGTACTACTGATTTCTAATTTTGAAATCTTCAGCTTTAAGAAAACGAAAGACAGAATCCTCCATATGCGAATTAGAAACTAAAATTTCAATTGATGAAGATTTCATGCACTTCTGAAAGTAAAGCCTTCATTCCAGATATTTAAAAGAGGCTGTATTTGAATTTAGGAAATCATCTTTTGTAAAGACTGTCACTACTAAAGTTTTCGATAAGAATTCATAAAAGTATTACAGTTATTTCAAAGATTTAAAAAATAAATCTATATATGCACAAAAAACATTAAAATCTAATGGAAAATGTTGTTTAACTACATTCTATATTAACGAAAATTTTAATTGGATGTAATCATTGAAACATGTTGGTATAAAATTTGTATATTCTTCCTGAATTCCTATATTGAAATATAAGAGGGAAATATGAAGCAAAAGGAAAGTGTGGATATTTATATGGGTTCTAAGGTTTTCTGAATATTTTGAAACATTAAATAAGCTTTTAAGTAAAGGACTTTTCTTTACGTTACTTACCACTCATTTTGAAATATGTTTTTGAAATAAGAATTTACATGTGTTAGAAAGGTTTGTTCGGTTAAATTTTGCTTAAATTATGTTCAATTGTCCATCAGCAAATAACGGAGATATTATTTTGCACAGAATTTCTAATTTATTTGAGGGACGTTTCTAAATCTCTAAATAGCATTAAACTGTAAGTTAAAGAGGGGAAATATGAAGTAAAATGAAAGTGTGGTTATTTGTATGGGTTCTAAGATTTACTGAATATTAAATAAGCTTTTAAGAAAGGGACTTTTCTTTCCGTTATATCAATCATTTTCAAATATGTTTTTGAAATATGAACTTACATGTGTTAGAAAGGTTTATTCGGTTATATGTTGCTTAACTTATGTTCTATTTTCCATCAGCAAATAACAGAGAATATTATTTGTACAGAATTTCTAGTTTATTTCAGGAACGTTTTTAAATATTTAAAAAGCTCCCAATCCACGCGACCAAGGGCACTGGGGTGCGAAGTATATGTTCCGGTTAGGTGGTCAATCTTACTCGGACCCCCAGTGATTAGTTCCCAAGCACGCTTGGTCCTCAGTTCTTTTACGCACTGAAGGGATGGAAGGTTGGAAGTTTACAATTAAAGAGGAGAATTATGAAGCAAATTGAAAGTGTGGATATTTATATGGGTTTTACGATTCTCTGAATATTTTGAAAAGTTTAAGATAAGTTCATTTGTAATTAGTTAAAAAGTAATAGAGGTTAAAACAAATCGTTAATTATAAATAATTTAGATTCATAAGCCATACATGAGAATTCATACTAAAGGTTTGTGAATTATTTTAAGAGTTCTAAAATATCTCTAATTAATATCAAAATATCTCTTAGCATTTGAACTGGCCTACAAAATACTTGTTAGGATATATTATCGGTAGCAAAGAAATGTAATCCCTCATTAAAATGTCCATTATTCATTTAGTGGAGGTTTGAGCTCACGATTTTAAGAGGTTGTATACTTGCAATCTCGATCATCAAGTAAAAGAACGGGTAGCAGATCAGAGTACTAGTATGTTGGAGTGATGAGTATCAAGATGAGAGGATATGTTTGTCTTTGTTTATGAGCGTTCTCAAACTTTTCTAGAAATGGTCTTACGATGCACAAGGAAAGTAGAAATATGTTTTGAAAATTTTTAAGAAAAAATATTTTGTTCTTAATCAGTTTATATATATATATATATATATATATATATATATATATATATATATATATATATATATATATATAAATATATATATATATATATATATATATATATATATATATATATATATATATATATATATATATATATATATATATATATATATATATATACAGGCCTATTTTTTGAATTTTCCTATATTTTGTCAATTTTACTCTCCCTTATAATTAAATTTACCAAAATTCCAGTTTAAATGAAAAAAACACAATACGTTAAAATATGTTATTAGACATTATATCCTACTCGAATGCAACAAAAGCAAAATTTTATTTTGAATTTTAAAGGTGAAATTTACGTTTTTATGTCTCTGTTCCATTATTGGAACATTAGAATTTCCAGGGTTCATTTTTCATTTATGTGCAAAGCATTGTATAATATTGCAAACATTGTTTTCTTTTGCATTCAGATACAAACAGCAACTTTTCTAAAGAAAAAAATAAAGCTGGAAATGTAAGCTGCGATACTTTGAAAGGATTATAATATTGGCACTTGACATTGATGTTCACTTTAGTAAAGTCATAACAATAAAAATATTTTTTTTTTATGATAAGGTGGCTAAACATGTGTGTGGGGGTAATTTTAAAACTTTATTGTATTTATATACCCTTCTTTATTGTATTAATATAATAACCAAATTTCAAGTCATTTGAACTATTCTTTCTTTATTTGGAGTTTAAACGGTTAACATTCTAAATAAATATAAATAACAAAAATGAATTATAATATGTATATTGAATTGGTAATTATAAGTATAATTAAGTATTTTAATCAAGTTGAAAATAACAATTTTATTTTGATTATACGAGTAAATTGTCAGCTTAAAGTTGTTTTATAAACAAAGAAAAATATAAATTTAAAAAAATAACACCTATGCAGTTTTTTAAATTTTATTTCAAAAGTGCTGAAGTACATACAATATGTTTTAAAATATTCTCTGTAAAATATACATAAAAATTCTTTCCTTTATTTAGATTTATAAATAATAAACTTGGTGAAAAAGTATCATGAATAATTATTTTTAACATGTATCCAGGAAATAGGGAAAAGATTTATTTCCTAAGAAACACCCTTTTATGAAAAAAAATTCTTTTTCAAATAACCAGTCTAAAACGTTAAATTATTATTAAACTCTGATTTGCAGATACCAGTTTCAAAGACCTATCCGTTCTACTACTGGTTTCTAATTTTGAAATCTTCAGCTTTAAGAAAACGAAAGATAGAATCATCCATATGCGAATTAGAAACTAAAATTTCTATTGATGAAGATTTCATGCACTTCTGAAAGTAAAGCCTTCATTCCAGATATTTAAAAGAGGCTGTATTTGAATTTAGGAAATCATCTTTTGTAAAGACTGTCACTACTAAAGTTTTCGATAAGAATTCATAAAAGTATTACAGTTATTTCAAAGTATTAAAAAATAAATCTATATATGCCTAAAAAACCTTAAAGTCTAATGGAAAATGTTATTTAACTACATTCTATATTAACGAAAATTTTAATTGGATGTAATCATTGAAACATGTTGGTATAAAATTTGTATATTCTTCCTGAATTCCTATATTGAAATATTTTTTCTATGTAAAACACTCCATACTCATTAAATAGTCCAAATTTAAATACGTAGCTAAATTTACCAAGTCATAAATAGAATATGATTATATTTCAAATTTTACAGGATGTAAAACTTAATTCTTAACCGTCCTATTTTTCAGGGTTGTAAGGTTTTGAAATATGCTTTAAATTTATAAAAATGTATCAAATAATATGAGGTAAAACGAGAGGTACAAATATTTAGATTTTGTAACTTTCCCGAAACAGAATTTTTAAATTTAAATTTACCCATAAAATAAATTACTTTATCTTACACTAAATTTGAAATAGAAGTTTGTTCTTACGATCAAGAAATTAAGGATTTTACTAGACAGTCCTGCATTCCGCATTAAATATCTCAAGAAAGCAATCGACTATTTTTCAAAATATGACGAAATGAATATATATATCATACCACAGTAATATATTTATATTTCAAATTTTACAATATATATAGCATAGTACTTAACTCGTTTTCCACAATCCTAAGTTGTTGAAATATGCTTTAAATTTATAAAAATGTATCAAATAATATGAGGTAAAACGAGAGGTACAAATATTTAGATTTTGTAACTTTCCCGAAACAGAATTTTTAAATTTAAATTTACCCATAAAATAAATTATTATCTTAACTTAAACTAAATTTTTAAATAGAAGTTCAGGTCTACGAATAAGAAAAATGCCAGTCGAGGACTATTCCAGGCATTTGTCTGTCTTTAACATCTCAAGAATCCACTATTTTCAAAATATAATGTATTAATAAAAATGTATTAAAAATATTATGAAAAACGAGAAAAGTATGAATATTTAGATTTTATAACTTTAACCAATCATAATTTTCTATTTTAAATATAAGCATAAAATAAATTTACCAAGTTATAAATAGAATATGATTATATTTAAAATTTTACAGGATGTATAACATAGTTTTTAATCATCCTATTTTCCACAGTCATAAGTTTTTGAAATATACTTTAAATTAATAAAAATGTATCAAACAATATGAGGAAAAACGAGAGTACAAATATTTAAAACTTGTAACTTCTCCGAAAGAACATTTTTAAATTTAAATATAACCACAAAATAAGTTATTATCTTACCTTAAACTAAATTTGTAAATACAAGTTATGTCTACGACTAAGAAAAATGCCTTTTAAGGATTTTCTAGCACCTGTCCGTCTTTAATATCTCCAGAAAAAACAATCCACTATTTTTCAAAATATAATGAAATGAATAAACATATCATAACACAAATACATGCATGGCAATGCACAATGTATTTTTTTTTATCAAAAATGCATATGCTAAAATCCACAAATTATTAAGAAACTACCAGGAAAAATATTTAACCAAGATAAAGTGGTACGAGATTAGTAGACTGTTTTTCTGACAGACTCAGATATTTCGTGCACTAGTTCATGACAGGTCTTTGGCAATTTTGAAAATGTAATTTATCAGTTAAGTTTGGATGTTGCGTGAAAACAAGAGAAAGTAAATTTCTGACCTCAGGATGAGAGTTTTCTAGCATAGAGATATCCATAGTAGATGAAAGTTTTAAATTTCTTTTCGTGATAGAATATTTCATTAAAGTACTTAAAAAGTGACAGTTTAATTTTCTCTTTGTAGTTTTATTTTATATGACAGTTTTAATGTTTTCCAAATTATTAACATCTGTATGAATTCAAACTCTTTAAATTTTGTGTATCAGATAACTGGATTTTTATAAAATCCAATAAATTGCCCAAAGTATCTACTTTAAATGTTTTTACTGATATTCTAAACATATAATATTTTAGTATAATATTTAATTTAAAAGGAAACAGAATCATTATAATTACCATACGTATCATTTTGTGATACATATTGAGTATTTAGGGAAATAAAGGATAAAAATTTATATGTAAAATTTAATAACGGTAAATTTAGACATTATTCTGAATTTTTCTTGTTTTACTCTACATATTCAATAATTTAGTTGTTTAAAATTTTAAAAGAAACAGAGTCATGAAAAATACCACAATTTGTATTTTAAAGAGAAAAATAACGTATTGAAGTAAAAACAAAAGATAATTAAGTTATATATAAATTTTGAAATTCATATTATTAGACAATATTCTGGATTTTTCTTGTTTTATTTTACATACTCAATTACTTAGATGATATTTAAAGATACATTGAGCTAAATGCTGCTAAATTTCTTATTGTATTCTAATTTATATAACTGAACAGAAAATACACTAATTGGATATTTAACCATTAATTTTTCGAGTTAAACTATTTCAATTTATGTAAGGAAGAATTATTTTTAGTTAGAAATTTAAAATTTGTCAGTGGGAGAGGCAATATTTTTAAAATTTAAAAATTTTCTCTTTAAAGATCAAAAGAAAATTATTTTAATATTAAATAATCTATTATAAAAAAGAAATATAAAATCTAGTTAATTACCAAGATAGAAAATACAATATAATTGTATTTCAAATTTTATAGTATAGTTCTTAACTATCCAATTTCCACAATCGTAAGTTGTTGAAATATGCTTTAAATTAATAAAAATATATCAAATAATGTAACGAACAATGAGAAAGTAAGAATATTTAGATTTTGTAATTTTCCCTAAACATAATTTTTAAATTTAAATATAACCATAAAATAAATTATTATCCATCTTAAACTAAATTTGTAAATAGAAGCTCATGTCTACGACTAAAAAAAATGCCAATTAAAGACTTTACTAGGCACCCGTCCGTCTTTAATATCTCAAGAAAGTAATCCACTATTTTTCAAAACATGATGAAATGAATAAACATATCATACCACAGATACATGCATGGCAATGTGCAATGTGTTTTTTTTTTCTTATCAAAATGGCATATGCTAAAATCAACGGATTATTAAGAAACTACCAGGAAAAATATTTAACCAAGATAAAGTGGTTCGAGATTAGTAGACTGTTTTTCAGACAGAATCAGATATTTCGTGCACTAGTTCATGACAGGTCTTTGGCAATTTTGAAAATGTAATTTATCAGTTAAGTTTTGGTGTTGCGTGAAAACGAAAGACAGCAAATTTCTGACCTCAGGATGAGAGTTTTCTAGCATAGAGATATCCATAGTAGATGAAAGTTTTAAATTTCTTTTCTTGATAGAATATTTAATTAATGTATTTAGAAAGTCCCAGTTTATTTTTCTCCTTGTAGTTTCATTTTATATGACAGGTTTAATGTTTTTCAAATTTATAACATATGTGTTAAATCAAACCTTTTAAATTTTATGTAGCAGATAACTGGATTTTATTAAAATCCAGTTAATTACCCCAATGCATTTCTATTTTAGACGTTTTACTAAAATTCTAAATCTCTAATATTTTAGTATAACATTTAGTTTAAAAGGAAAGGAAACAGAATCATTAAAATTACAATATTTTTCATTTTGTGCCAAATAATGTGTATTTACGGAAATAAAGAAAAAACTAATGTAAAATTTAATGGTTAATATAGACATTATTCCGAATTTTTCTTCTTTTACCCTATATACTCAATTACTTAGATTGTTTAAAATTTAAAGGAAACAGAGTCATGAAAGTAACCACAATTTGTATTTTAATGTGAAAAATAACGTATTATAGTACAAACGAACGATAATTAAGTTATATATAAATTTTAAATTTCATATTTTTAGACATTATTCTGCATTTTTCCTATTTTACCCCTACATTCTCAAATACTTAGATCATACCTGAAGATATATTCAGCTAAGTGTTACTGAAATTCTTATTGTATTCTAATTTATATAACTGAACAAAAAACACGCTAATTGCATATTTAACTATTTAGTTTAAGAGTAAAAACAATTCTATTTATGTAAGAGTGAATTATTTTTAGTTGAAAATTTAAAATTTGTCAATGAGAGAGGCAATTGTTTTAAATTACTAATTGCCCATTAAAGATAAAAAGAAAATAATTTTAATATTAAATAATCTATTAGAAAAAAGGTAATATTAAATGTACTTAATTACGAAGCTAGAAAATACAATATAATTATATTTAAAATTTTGTATGATGTATAGCATAGTTCTTAACCGTTCCGTTTTCCACAATCGTAAGTTGTTGAAGTATTTTTTCAATTAATAAAAATGTATCAAACCAGAAAATTACGAATATTTAGAGTTTGTAACTTTCCTCAAACACAATTTTTAAATTTAAATATGACCATAAAATAAATTAATATCTTACTTTAAACTAGTTTTGTAAATAGAAGTTCATGTCTATGACCAAGAAAAATGCTTCATAAGGTCTTTATAAGCCCTCGTCTTTAATATCTCAAGAAAACAATCTACTATTTTAAAAAATATGATGAAATGAATAAACATATACCACAAATATATGCATAGCAATTCTCAATGTTTTTTTTTTATCAAAACGGCATATGCTAAAATCCACAGCATTTTAAGAAACTGACAAGAAAAATACTTAACCAAGATAAAGTGGTTCGAGACTAGTAGACTGTTTTTCTTTTACAATCAGATATTTCGTACTCTAGTTCATGACAGGTCTTTGGCAATTTTGAAAATGTAATTTATCAGTTAAGATTTGGTGTTGCGTGAAAAAAAAAGACAGCAAATTTCTGATCTGCGGATGAAAGTTTTCTATCATAGAGATATTCATAATAGATGAAAGTTTTAAGTTTGTTTTCAAAGTAGAATATTTCATTAACTCACTTAGATAGTCCCAGTTTAATTTTTTCTTTGTAATTTCAATTTCATCAAGTTTTAATGTTTTTCAAATTATTAACATCTGTATAAAAGGAAACTCTTTAAATTTTATGTAGCAGATATCTGGATTTTAGTAAAATCTAAATAGTTATCCAATGTATCTACTTTAGATATTTTATTCAAATTCTAAACATATAATATTTTAGTATAATATTTAATTTAAAAGAGAACAAAATCATTAAAATTACTATGTGTTTTATTTTGATGTAACAGTTAATAAATATTTAGGAAAAATAGAAGATTAAAATGTTATAAGTAAATTGTTAATAAAGAAAAGTTTAGACATTTTCCGAATTTTTCTTGTGACTTACTTAATTTTTTTTACTTTAAAAGATAACAGAATCATGAATGTTACTACATTTTGTATTTAAAAGAGAAAAATAATTCATATTTGTAAAAAAAAAGGCTAAATAAGTTATATGTAACTTTTGAATTTGATATTATTAGACATTCTTATTTTACACTACATACTCAATTATTTAGATATACTTGAAGATATATTCAGCTAAGTGCTACTGAATTTCTTAATGTATTCTTTTTTATATAAATGAATTGAAAACATACTAATTGTACATTTAACTCTTAATTTTTCGAGTAAAACTATAGCTATTTATGTAAGAAATAATTATTTTTAATTAAAAATCTAAAATTTGTCACTGAGAGAATAAATTGTTTTAAATTAGAAATATGCCCTTTAACGATTAAAAAATATTTTAACATTAAATTAGTCTACTTTAAAAAAAACGAAATATTAAATCTAGCAAACGAAAGCAAAATAAAATTATTACATTTCAAAAATTCTTAAATATCTTCAAAATAAAATTTTAATTTACGCTTCAAGTTCTTTTTTAAAAACAAAATCCTGAGCTAGTAAAAATTATTAATCAAAAAGTTAAATAAATTTATTTCAGGTTTTTGTATTTAACTAGACATTAGACTAACGGATAAAATATTAAATCTGAAATATTAAAGAGTAAAAGTTTATTTCATTTTTAATAGACAATAAATGTGTTTTAAAATAACAAATAGTTTTAATGCTTGTAAGAATTATATAACAGATTAGATTCTTTTTCCTTTACTCAAAAAGTTTTTTTTCTTGATTTAAAGAATAAAGGTAACAGTAAAATAATATTGATAAACAGAAGTAGTGTTATTTCGTAGAATGTTAAACGCATTATTTTAAATAATTGTCTCCTATTTTTGTTTATCGTTTTGGAAAATAATGCTTTGTACAATTGTTTTAAACCTACAAGTGTAATTCGAAGTAAATCAAATATGATGGCGGTTTCAAAGTCATTGTAATTATTTGTACCTCTTGTTAAATGTTCATGCTACTCAAACATACTCTCTTTCATTCTGTTAAATGTTCATCATATTTCTTTTAGATATAAATTCCTATATTTATGGATTGGTATTTCATTATTAATCATTTGAACAATAAAGACACTGTAGCATTAGGGCTAATTGTAGTTGGGCAAGCGGAATCTGAATATATGCATCACTTCCATTTAGATATTAAATAGTAAGACTTAATCTAATTAAAAATTATATGTAAAATATTTTAATATAGTTATGAAAAGTAAATAAGTATCTACAAATGTATCGTTAACTGCCACTCAAGTTTCGTAAGTACTATAAATGATAAATTCACAGTGGTTAACACTTGGCATGCAGGTATATTTTTCGTCAACTTACGCGTTCAGCGGGCGTTTTTCGTGAATCGCGCGAAAGTTTAGTTATTCCGAAAAATCGAAGTAAATCGAAAACTACATTGTTTTTATTAACGTAACTTTTTTTTTTAATTTTACACTTTAATATATACCGTATGATTACTTAACAAAAAGAAAACAATATTTTTACGAAATTACAAAAATAAACGAGTTTTAAAATGAAAGTCTGATAATCTTTCAGAGCCTACTTTTTCATCACTATCTTTGTCACGACAACTCATTTTATCCATTTTGTATTCAACAATAAAAACCGAGCATCGAATGGACAAAACGCGACTTGTACGTTCTGGAGCTAGGAACTCGATGGAAGACGAAATAATGCTACAAAACACGAGTCACTCGACAATCCTAACTTGCGGAAAGAAAAAATGCAAAGCGTTGCATAGCAACGCAAACAATACGCATATAATGTCACACATACATATAATTATACGTATTTAATAAATTTGTGGTGGTTAGCAGGTATCCACCACAAATCTGCTAAATACGCATTTTTACTTCCCCCGCGCTCCAGTGACAGACTGGAAAAAATGTAAAAATACGTTGACCACACGCGAAGTGTTAAGATGAGGATTTCGTAGGTTTTATGATTCTTTCATGAAATGTATTAAATTTAGCTCTTTTAACTGTTTTGTAATATATGAAGCCTTGTTAGAGATAAAAAGAAAAAAAAATGAAGGATAAACTAATGTTTTTAATTTTAAAATTTTTTTTACAGGTTTATCTTTAAAACATCGTAAAATAGTTTATCGTTAAATAGTTTGTGAACGTCAACATTTTTGACTATGTTACCAACTAAGCAAACAATATAACTAAGCAACTTTATAATGTTTGATTTTAAATGCAAAGTTTCATACTTAAAAAATCTTTTAACATATTACTGTAGCATTCATCTTGAAAAGGAAAAAGAATATTTTCTTTAACTGACATCTTTAAAGATTCATAACTCAGAAAATTTATAAAATTTTTCGTCCTATAATTAATGCAGAATAAATTTAGTTAAGTATTTGTATGTAATGCATTTCTTAATAATGAAACTTCATACATTGGTTTAAGTTTGAGTTTGTTTTTACGTTTCTCTTCGAAAACAACAAATATTACCATATTTTAAAAATGTTTATTGCATTTTTTGAGATAGACATTTATGTTAACAATTTCAGCAAACTTTACACTCTGTGTATACTCTAATTTTGAGAAATAATTAGCTAAATATTTCTGTCAAAATATTTTTTCTATTTGGAAGATTTTTGTTGTAAATTACAAGGCTACGTGTAAGTCTGTTTGTACAGCAAATACCTGAAAAATATTGTATTTTGTTTATTAAGTAATATTTGCATTATTACATCTGACCGAAGATTAAGTCTATACATTATCGATGTAGTTAAATTCAAATTATCTTCACTTGACTGTTATAAACAGGTGAAACTTGCTTTTAGATAATTCTAAATTATGTAAAATATCACTACTCCACATGAGAACAAAAGTTGAATTATACTTTCAAAAATACAGTGCAAATGAACGTGGACGAGTCAAAAGTTTATACATAAACATGAATGTTCAAATTATGTAAGTTTTAATAACCTGTTAAATTTCAAACAAATATAAATACTTGAAAATATTAAATAATATCATAACAGGATGAGCAATAATTATTTTATAGAATAATTTTCATAAAAATATAAAATTTATAAATTTCACTTTTTAATTTTTGCTCTTATAAACAAAAATAATTGACTACGGCATCAATATCTGTGTAAACAGTTTACCTCATAGTGCGTTACATAGGCCTTTTAAAATATATATTGGTGTATTCTAAATTAATAATCATCTCCTCAACATACAAGTTCAGGCTTCTACTAATTATATCGACTTCAACGTTATATGATAATGGCAATTGTTTCTTCAAAGCTATATACGAAATGTGTGACATATTTATAAACTATACAATACACATGTATTTTGCAAAAGACCTTTATAGACGCGCATATATATTTTCGTAAAAGTATTATAATAAGTTAAAAAACTCCTTGTATGAAATAAATAAAAAATAATTAAAATTGCTTGGTCTCATCTCAGTTCTGGATAAGCAAATGGGAATCAAGCAATATATTTATTTAACACTTTCATTATAATTACATCTTCATAATATATAATGCTTTAAGTAGATTCTATTAAAAATCTGATTGGGTTTTTTATGCTTCTTGTAGTAAAATATATAAAAGTATTCTTCTTATTAAAAATATAATTTTTTCTGAAAAATATTTAGCAAATGTGAAGCAAAAACAAATTATAAAATACATAAAATGCATAAACTATTTATTTATTAATCTTATTCATAAAACTTGTTTACTCAAATTTCAAGTTTTTAGATTAAATAATTAATTAGTTTTTATATACAGATTTTATTTGTGTATTTCTTTAAAAGATATATTTCATATATAAAATAATGCTGATGACAAAATTTAAAAATACTTTGTCATATTATATTTATAAGATATTTATTACTTAAAAAGAGAAAAGTAAATTACCATTTAAATCTTAAAATTTGCATACATATATATTAAACATTTAAAGGGATTTAGTAGTATGTATTAAGAATGTTTTCTCTCTATTAGGATATTACCATAAATGTAAAAAAAATGTAAATAACTCTATTTTTTTTAAATATACTCTACCGTTTCAAAAATTTCTAAATAGACTTAGTTATTGCGATTCATAAATTGAATTCCAATAATTGCCCTTCTTTCAATTTTACACTATAAATTTATTCATAATGCAGGTTGCAATAGATACATATTTAAAACTTCACTTAAAGAATGGTGAAAGAATTTAAAAAAAATCTATGAACAAAATAAGAGAAAGGTTCACATCTTTGTCAACTACAGAGCTTTAAATTTTCCATTATCATGCAAGATGCGCCTTCCATATCCCTAGCCATCAAGAGGATTTAGCCATTAAAAGGTATTGGTTAACTCAAAGCTATGATGTTTGTTTTCCTATTTGTATACAATACATTGTTTCTCCGATTTCAACGCAAATGACTAGATATAGTGTCGTATATTTAATTTTGTTTATTCTGGACGTGTTGCTGCGATATAGAAACGAAAGATCCTTATTGTTGGCTGAGGAAAATCTGTTTTAGAATAAAGTATATATTAAAATGAAATAAAAACAAAATTAACAGTGGGCATTGTTTTGAACAGTATCCATAATTAGAAACTTGACTAACATCTACTGATTTTTTCAGTTATTCAAATTCTTTTGAACCATTGGCTAAACTGATTTACTATTATTACTCTCACTGCATTCATCTGAACTGTGATGAATTGACCGCAGCCCTGAATAGACTAGTGAAAAATGACTGTATAAAATTAAGTTTTAAGGATGAACAAAGGATGAATATCCTAAAATATTTATAAAAAAATATAAAAGTTACTACAATCTTATACTACTGCACATTTTAGTTGCAGTCCTATTTTTGCCAGAAATAATAAAATCCCTAAAATGTGAATCTAGATGCTGAATCAAATGTCGATAATATTTTATGATATAAAAGGTTTTCCGTACCTTTGATAAGTACAGCATTTTATACAGACTAATAAAAGTATTGTATATTATAAGGCTTTCTTTATTAAGAAATATATATGATTTCCGCTAATATTCAGCAGAATAATAAATAGATAATAAAATAATTCAAAAAGATATAGTGTACAGGAGAATTTAAATTGAAGAGATTCTAAAATTACTCATATAGTAATTCAGCATTTTTACTTTAACAAAACCTCTCATATGATACGATTTTTCACAAAGTTTATTATTTTTATCATAAATTTAGTCCGCATTATACGGCTAACTACCGGTTACGAAAACCACTTGCTTATATTATTGTACTCTATAGATTAGCGTTCTACGGAAGGCATAGATATTTTAAGGGGTCTGTGAAAAGTTGAAACAATATAAATTTATTATCACTTTTGCCTCCTCATATCTTAAAAACTGTCAGTTTTACAAACATAATTTTGTTAAAGTAGTTCGAACAAATTATTATTTTTATACACCTATCTCATGTTTGAAACATAAAAAATATTTTTGTTAGAATGTTTTAAACGAGAGACACATTGTAGAGAACATAAATGGTATCAAGGCTAACGCGCATATTACTAAATGTATAATTATGTTAACAGGTTTAGTGTTTATGTGTTTTTCTTGTTTTAAAAGATATATATCAAATCTACAATATCTCAAAATAACTTAAAATCTAAATTTGTATATATTAAGATACATGCATATTTAAAAAAAATATTTGAAAAAGGTGAAGTTTATTCCTTAAAAATTAAATATTTATCATTGAAATAAAAGTCATATTTTGTGGAAATATACATTCAAATTTACGCTCAATAGGATGGATATTATATTGTATACAACCCGTAGAAATGTCATGATAAAATATTAAAACTATTGAGAAAACATATCCGTTCCATGAAAAAAAAAACACAGTTTGATAAAAATCAAGTTAAAGTTTTATAACTTTAAATCTGTTTACAGTATATATCTGATACTTTTTTATTCATAACTCCTAACAATATTGGAATATTTTAATAGAATTGTTTTAAGATGTTCAGAACTAAATTAATTTTCACATATATTTTTCTAAAAAATATAATTTTTCGTCAATTTAACAGTCGTATGATCCCTTAACAATTCAAAATCAACTAGAAGTACCTATGTACTTAAAGAAAAACTACTAAATTTCAAATAACAAATTCAAAATGAAAAAAATCTACGATATCTTTAAATATAAACTATATACAGTATAGAGCTTGTAAAGGTCATTGTTTTAAATAATAAAAAAAGGAATGTTCATCTTTATCATACCCAATTAATAATTTCATTATCTCTCTACTTTTTATGGTAGAACAAATATATTTAGGGTAAATATTTTATATTCAGAAACTGCTAGTTTAAATTGAGCAACGATGCCCATTATATAATATTATACATAACTCTAAATTGCTTCCAATTTAGAAAATAATCAAATCTCATTTTAAACCTTAAATAAATTAGTTCTTGTCTTACGTTTGCAATTTATTTGCTTGATAATAACAAAAAATACTTTAATTCATCGCTTTCAAACATCTATAATATTTCCAGATGAGATAATTGTGCTTTCTAAACAGTTTTTCGTAATCTAACAGATTATTTTATCTCGCTAATTTTCTGCATTGATTATAAAAATCAATTAAAAGAAATGATGCCAAAAGACATAAAAATTAATCTTTAAAATATATTAAACATCCTAAATAAATACTCCGTGTTATTTTTTAGGTGTGTTAAATTTGTTTTTTCTTGAAAGATTATATCAATTAGATACTTTTAAAATAAATAGTTTACATTAATCTATTTTGCATCAGGTGCAGTAGGAAATGTTAAAATATGATTAAAAAGATCAAAATGAAATCATAATTTAATTTGCAACCTAGCTTCGGATATTATTGTAAATATTTATTTTTATGTATTTATGTCACATGAAATAAAATTAAAAAAAATTATTTATATTAATTTTCCAAAGTGCAATTATTTTAATGTGTATCGATAAATGCAACTCAATTTAAAAAAAAATTGTTTACTAGAGTTTTATTTGCAGCTTAAGATTTGTTGTTATCCTCGTAAAATTATGTATTTTTTTTATCATAAGTTTACATTTAAGTGTCATGTGTCATATTCAGATTTTAATTACTTGAATATTATTTTCATTCGAAACTGTTAAGATGAAGAAGAAAACACAATTAGAAAATAATATAAAAATTTAAACAAATCTATATGTATATATATATATATATATATAATATATATATATATATATATATATATATATATATATATATATATATATATTCATTTATGTCTCTGATATCGCGATTAGTTTGTAACACGTTATGTGGAAATCGTGATATATTAAGCTCCAAATTGTGGGAACTCAAAAAAATGCACTGGATGGAAAGCAGGTTATGGTTTTGGTTTGGAGTGTTACGGTCTACGTTTTGGCAAAACGAAGGCTAATAAGACCGGTATCTACAGTTTAAAGCCTGAACGGCTACGGATATCCATGCAACCGTGGGATTCGAACCCATGAACTCCGGTACCGAAGGTCAGCACCCTAACCAATCGGCTATCTTTCGGCATAAACTGGTTGTGAGAAACATAAATAAGACAAATCCGATTAATTTTTACTGCGCTGTATAAAATTTAGAAATAATAGAATTTAAACAAATTTGTATGATTTGTGTTATGTAGAATCTTAAAAACCAATAAATTGTACATAGAACATGCATATTATGGAGAAATTATAAAAGATACTTTTGGATGTTTTCGCATGAATCTCGGTCAAAAATAGCAAAAGTTATCCTTTTATTATACGGTTTAATAGATAGTACAGATTTATTGTACTTTTATATTTAAGGAAATACCGGATATTTAGAACTGTAAGTACTCCACACATGCCATGTACAAAGTTTAAAAAGGTAAATAAATCCTACAGATAAACCTTTAACCCTTTGAATATCACGATTACAAATTCTTTGGTATTTAATGCAATTAGGTTATAAACTTTATCTTTGAGCCTTAATATGGAATATATAAAAAAAAATTACATTTCTTCTGGGAGGAGATTTAGGGAGGGTGATTTAACTGTGCAACGCTCCCCTTGTATAGTAAGAAATTATTCCTTTATTAAAACTGTACTTAAATTAGGAGAGCAATGAATAATTAACCTTTAAATAATGAGTTTTAATAAAAAGATAAACAATTTATAAGTACTGTTTTAGATAAGTATTTTCACATGAGATCATGAAGAAAATTGAACTCTTTATTCTTCCATGTAAAGTAAATTCAAAACAATTGTATTTTAAAGAGAAATAAATTAATTGTAGTGAAACCATCTATTTATAGATAAAAGTATCAAAAATATGTGTTTAAAACAGAGAAAAAGTAATAACAGGTGGTTACGCTGCTAAACCGCTGTCTTTAACCCTTCCGTGGGCTGTGGGAAGATTACTTCCCACCTACATAATCTTAAAAAATAGACCTGTGGGAAGAGCGAAACCCATTATAATACATTGGTCTTGTTACTGAAAGGACGGGAAGACTGATTAAAGCGAAGTGAGAAATCAATGACCCACGAAAGGGTTAAAAGCGTGAAGACTATTTCAGTTCCTGTGCTAAAATCGTGTTATATGGAGACCGGATTTCATTCTGTATTACACACACACACACACACACATACACACACACACTTATATATATATATATATATATATATATATATATATATATATATATATATATATATATATATATATATATATATATATAACACCCTTCCATTTCGAAAGCGCGTTATAAAAATACTTTAGTCGTCTTATGAGACTTATGCGATTTTCTCTCTCGAAACAAAATATTAATGTCTCATTGTTTTAGGTTTCACTTTCACTTTAGACAACACTACGTTATTTTAAGGTGGTTTTAAATCAACAATGAGTTTGTATTTATCATTTTTGTTGTAAAATTATCTTTCTTCCCTTTGTTATATTTAAAATCAAAATATTGTTTAAGTTGTTTGTAATGCTTTTCAGTACTTGCTGTGATGTAGTGCAATGCTGTTGTTACTTCTATTAGTCTACGTTAAAATAACAACCCAAGTTTGCTTTATATCGTCTTTAATATTAATTATAGCGAATAGCCACTGATCTATATTACAGTATACAAATATATTTGACAGACAAAAAAAAAGGAAAAATGTAAAAAAAAAAATATTTAAAATAAAAAGTAAAAGAAGCACTCCACGTGCTACTCCTGAAAGAAAAATTGTTAAAGTCTAAGAGCACGCTACATTCTTTTCCTTCCTTCTCAACTACTCCAGGAACCGTATACTTTTTCCGTTATCCTGTGCTGATGCGTCCATTGTTCCATTGTCTTGTACACAATGCGTCCTTTCTTCGCTTTCACCAGATTAACCGGGACTCTAAGCATTGTTCTGAATGGCTGCTGGTGACCAATCACAACTCTATAAAATTGGTGAAGTTTAAGAGCAGTCGTTTTCACTGGCCACATCACATGCCTCCTGGAGTCCCGAAAAAAATACTTGGGCATGCAACCCACAACGCAATCAGTTTCGCAAACCTTATGTAAAACATAGCTGCACTCTCACATTACTTAATAGCAGAAATCTAATTATCTGAACCATTAACCGTCACTGATTCATATCACTACCGGAGATGGCCAAATGTGTTTCCTCTTTTCTATATGTGTTAAACGTAACTAGTTACAATTATCACTATTGAATGCAATTAACAACACCAATTATAGGAAATTGTTTTAGATTTTGTTAGAACTTTAAAATAGTTTCGCTAGATTTAACCTCTTTTTTTATACATCAATTCTATAAATTGGTAGCATAATACTTTCCTTTTACCTGGAATTTGATTTAGTTCATTTATAAAAATAAATAATTATAAACAATCAACATTAATCAGTAATGGTTCATGAGTATTTTCTTTTCATTTTTTTAATTTTGTTTTCCTGTTGCGAAGTGAACTATTTCGTGGCATATATATATATATATATATATATATATATATATATACATATATATATATATATATATATATATATATATATATATATATATATATATATATATATATATATATATATATATATATATATATATATGTATATATATATATATATATATATATATATATATATATATATATATATATATATATATATATATATATATATATATATATATATATATATATATATATATATATATATATATATATATATATATATATATATATATATATAATATATATATATATATATATATATATATATATATATATATATATATATATATATATATATATATATATATATATACGTCTAATCCTTATTGAAATTTGTTTTCCATCGAATATTATAAATAAATTAAAAATAGTTTTATCAATTAATAATTTCATGCTCATAAAATAAGGCATTAAAAATCTGTTATCATAATGTCTTATTTACAGAAGCAGGGTAGAATTAACACATTGTTGAGAATTTTACTGAAAACGTATCGCATGTCACCGGCTATTATTTCGTAATTGGATGTGGAAGTAATTGACAATCACTCGGACAACCAGATAAAGCATCCGCGTATAATTCATTGAAAGATTCTTCATTACATTCCGTTATCGTTTTTTAAAATTTTTTAATTATTAAATAATTTTTTACGACAAAATATTTGGGAAGTCTTATAAGTGAGAGACACAGCTAGTGTTACACTGACAACAATTGCACTGTGTGGTCGTCAACAGAGAAAACGGCAGCGATGCGAAAAAAAAAACGCATCACGAGTTTACTTGTTGCCGGTCAGCAACGTTCAGTCATAAAAACATGAGTTAACCGGTCAAAAATGTGTTAAGTAACTTTTGGTCCAATTGTGTCCAGACATTTTAGCATTAGTATGAAAATATGATAATTCTAGAAAGAAACCACTGGTAAGATAAGATCCCAGTCGTCATCGTACCTTTATCCGTTGCTTAAAGGGCTTGATTTCGTATTTTTTGATGCTAAAGCCTACTGCCCTCCTAAAGTGACGGTGTACGTTACAAAGCAATTTTGTAAATTGCTAACATATAGTTATAGCCAGTTTTCCACATATAAATTAAAGTATAATTATATAATTTAAACTACGATTTATTATACAGGCAGGATTAGGGATTTTTTAATATTTAATTTTATTGGTTCCCTTTTAGAAGTTTTATTTTTAGTATTTTTCTTATCTTAAAAACCTATTTTGACAAATTCGATTTACATTTTAATGACTTACTGCTAATTTAATGTAAATATGTTTATATCCAACGTTCAACTTTCATTAACTATCCGGTAATAATTTTAATTATTTAAATTGAGTTCTGAGAACGCAAATGAAGTCAATATTAACTTGTATACCTTGATTAATTAAATATCGAGAAGGATTTGGTAAATATTTTGCTTGAATGCAGAAAAAAGTAGCCTACAAGAACTTTAAAAATCAACCAAAGGTTAATTAAAATTGTTTGTTTAAAATACAACTTGATTTATTCAGTTAAAAATCAATATTATGTGTAAAGTGTTTCATATTTCTAAGAATTTGCATAAAGAAAAACCAAAGTGACTTTATATGCAAGAGTTATGAGATGATGAATGATGAAGTTTGTAAAAGCAATGTGAATGAGAGAGAAAATCATGTATTACTTTTTATTCCAGTGGTAAAGTGAAGGCCAGAATATATTTAATTAAGACTTAACACATTTGTTTCTGAGAGAGAATAGCTATTTTTGCTACAAGAATCACTAGGGCTATTACTCTGGAAACGCGTTCCGAACCTCCGTTGTGCCTTCACTTTGAGTCAGCTTGCGGACATAATGCGAGTAAACGGTCACGCTGAAGTCAAATTGACGTCACAACGAACGTCCTAACCGAACCGCAATATCCAGAGTAAGCCCCTTGGTTTGGAAGCATAAAACATTCGGTTTCTAAAATTTAGTTTTTTTTTTTACAAATTTTCATCTTTTTATACTCGTTTCAACCTATAAAATATTGAGTCAATTCAGCAAATGTATATTGGTGAATATTTTAACTTTTACAGGCTAGTAAAACAAACATAAAATGTACACAAGTTAGAGTATTAGAGGTAGTTGTGATTGCTGTTCACTTTTGCAAACCATATGATATCATAGGATACAATTTAAAAATAACGTCAACTTCGTGATTAGAAATGTTTTTTGTATAATACATAACCACATAGATTTAAAATGTATACTTCCTGATTTTTCATCGATCGACTTAAAAAGAAAATTTAAGTTTAAGGTTTGAAAAATTGTTGTTCTTGTTACATATTTCCCTTGGACAAGCCAATAATTTGAGACATAGGTTACTCAAATTAAGGCGAAGGGCGCACATTTCGTTATTTAAAAAGAGTACTAGGATGAAAGAATGAATTTGCTCAAACAGAACCCTCCTAATTTAGAAGCAGAGAGCAAGATTGGACCCTCAATTTTGTAGAGGTATTGTATAAGAGCTTGGAGAAAATTGTGACTATGAACATATTTAACGTGCTTCAGTTACCCTTAACGTACCCGCAGGACCCCCAGGCATACATATGTATTGAATCAGAGCTTGGATATTGTGACTATGAACATATTTTAAGTGCCTCAGTTACCCTTAACGATCACGTGGAATTTAGGTTGGCTTGAGTCTCGAACCCGCAACATGTCAGTTTTAAGATCGCAGTCTTTGTCGACTAAAGCGTCGTGAACAAAAAATGTAAAATAATCAAGAATCATATGCATATCACAACATTATGAATAACAGCAACTACAAGAAATATGCATTGATTGCTCATAGAGTTGTCATGTACTCTCACTGAAACAGGAAAACTTAGTTCGAAAAATCATAAAAAATCGAAAAAAATATTATTAGATATATTTATAACGTACTCAGTTATTCGTTAACGCAGGAACTCATTTAGCTGGGATGTAAAAAAGCCACTTTGTTCACTACAGAATAAGAAAATATATATAAAAATAACACTAAGAAGAAACGAAATAGAAGAAAGATACGAAATATGAAGAAATTATATGAATTAAGAAGAAATAAATGAGTTATGAAATGTTGCATATTTTCAGTTAATCTCTCCGTGTCAAAATTTCGAATTTTAAGTATCATGCAAATTTTTTTTGTATAAATTTCCTTATGCAACCAAACCAAACATTTATTTCATTAACCTAAATGTACTTTAAAAAAAAATATTTCAACTATTAAATTATTGTATAGCTTCACCGTAGGGTTTAATTTTAAAGGTATTTTCTAATATTTAAGGTAGAATGTAATTTACAATCCTGTCATGATTTATCTGATATCTACTTATGAAGATATTTATAAAGCAACCGAATATTAAATAAATAAATGAGATCTTAATTTTTTAAATTTCATTTGATCATGAATATATTTAAACGAAATTTCAAATTTATATGTCTCTTAATTTCTACTCAAAAATTTAAATTACTTGATATAATAATTTCTTATTTTAATCAAAGAAATTGTATAATTTATAAGATAACTCAGATTGAAAAATTCACCTTTAATTATTCATTATTTTTTTATTTTATTATATTTATTTTAAAGACTAAAGAAACTAATAGATGTTAAGTGTTTTGCCATAATTATATTTAAAGCTTACTTACAACTAATGTCAAACTTAATTAAGATGACTTTTTGAAGTTAAAAGAGAATAGTTAAGCGTCTTTACATTTTTTACGTGCGCGAATATTATATTTCAGAGTTAGAGGTGTGTGTTTTAAAACTATTTAGTATAGAATAAACATTTATAACTAAGTAAATATTTTAGATTTCTTTCTAGAATGAATTACAAATGCACTTGTAACGATATTACATAACTGAGAAATATATATGGGATGTATAGGAAAGAAATACATTTTTTTAAAATTTAGTTACAGAAGCTCATAAAATATTTTTAAAATTTATATTATAAAAGCTTTTCTCTCAATATATAATTTAAAAGTACACAATTAAATCAGAAATTCGAAAATGTTCTTTTTTCTTTCCAAATTAAAATTTCTTACGTTATCTAGAAAAAAATATAGAGTTATGTAGGAGATAAAGAACGCAAACAAAACGTTAAACACACAAATTTTTCTCTCAGAAAGTGAGGTAAAATATATTGTTTATTGTAAATTTTTAATTCAAAGCAAGTTCTGCAATGAATTTTGGAACGAGATTCTTCCTTTGAATTATGCAACAGACACAGCTACTTTTGTAAATTATAGTTCCTAAATTAACGGTGTTTTTATTCTAGAAGCACCCATGTACAAGTAATCAAATCGTTAATAAATATTATCTGCCTCCCTAATTTTATATTTAAGTTGTCTTTTTTTGCTACGGATATTTTTAAATTCTAATCATGTTATGACACAAATTATAATTTTTAATTAGCTTTACTTATTTTTAGCGCTTTTATGTTGCTTTGTAAAATATTTCGTGTTATAAATAAATTTGTAATCACGTTTCACATTTTATTAGAAAATTACGCTTCAAGCTACACATTAAATATGCAAAAAAGTTACACGTTTTCAAAGATACCTTTACATGTGTTAGGTAACTTATAAAAGAGGAAGAAATGAATACTAAATTAGCTTTATAATATATGCATTTAAGGTTAGGAAAGTCATTTTCCGAATTCAAAACAGAATATATATATATATATATATATATATATATATATATATATATATATATATATATACATATATATATATTACAAGTGGCATGGAATACACATTTGATTTCATGTCCAAACACTTCTTCATTTTAATCCTTCCATCCATAGCTATGCCATTTAGACATCCTTTGTTATCATAATTTCCACTACAAGCATGAAGAATTTTACCAGGCCAAAATCCCTCCCAGAAATTATCTCTTTTGGCGGTGCTACCTAAGCATCCTCCTATGT
>CM063504.1:46850597-46878097 GCA_032207245.1 Pardosa pseudoannulata | reverse complement strand
ATAAGTGAAACTTCATTTCTTAAAAATGTGTACAATAACTATCTCCGAGACGGAAAGAGGAATATTGTGGTGGAACAGTCATTCGGCTTAATTAGCTCCTTTACCGTTGCTTGAGATAATATATTTTCCCTTCTTATTTGAAATGGAATTAGAGGAATATATATAGAAACAATATGATACAAAGGACATTTTAATTGCACCGATGTTCACCATATCCGGTGATCAGATATTTAAAAGAGATTCGGAGGGGCATTGTCCAAAAAAATGTTGAGAAGCACTGGTCTAGAGAAGGAGTTAGTACGTTCACATTATTGTCAACGTTTGATATTAATATTATTCAAGAAAATCCGCAAATTTATAGTTTTATTTTTTTTTTTGTTTTTGCAAATTTTTATTTTTGTTCTTTGCCTTTTTTACCTAAAAAAACCATGATTTTTGCATTTGATCTCCTTGTTATTACATCAATAAGCTACTGTCTTGAATAATCTTTAAAATAGATTGATGCCATGGAAGATATTAAACATGCATAACAATAGGTATACTTCTCAAATTAAGAAAACATTGCAATTTGGATTTCAAACTACATTGTTTCATTCAAGTGAAAAGTTCATCATTCATCCTCTGTAAAGTTTTATTTAAATAAAATATTGTAGTTTAACTTCAAATTCTTCGTATTCTAACAAAAGAAATATTGTGCCAGTCCAAAGAGAAAAGATATTATTCAAACGTAGAAAATTATAGCTCATGATTGATTCTTGAAAATCTAGAAAATATAAGGAACCACAAGCTTTTGGGCGATTTTAAATAATTTCTTTTTAACTAATTGTAATTCTGTAATTTGTAAACTTCCTATAATTTGAAAATTCAGGGGATAATACAATAACTAAATCAGAATTTCGGAGTAAGACAATAGTAAATATGCATCATACATTCATAAAATTATGTATATTTAGATACTTTTGTTTACGCCCGAATTTTAATAGGGTCAAGGAATGTATGTTACACAGAATACTAAATACTTCTTTTTCTATAAGACAACGACATGTAACAAGAAGAGAATGCTCATATATTCTCGTCAATTCAACAATGGAAATGAATATGCTAAATAATTAAACTGATATTTGGTTGGTTTATAAGGAAGCACAGGACTATCGAAATCCTAAAAATGATCGATAAGTAGAATGTGATGAAGATAAATATTTTTCTAATAAATTTAATTAAAAAGTTTTCTATCGAAATCCTAAAAATGATCGATAAGTAGAATGTGATGAAGATAAATATTTTTCTAATAAATTTAATTAAAAAGTTTGAATGCTGTATATATCTAAATAATAAACTTTAATTTATAATATTTAGATAAAAATAAAATTTACAGTATGAAAATAACATTACCATTAAAGGTTTTAAGTATACGTGTACCATATAAAGTACAAAATAATTTACATATAATATACAATATAATGTACGTATAATGAACAATAACTTAAAAATTATCCGTATAACTAGAGCTGATATGATTAGCAAACCTTTACTTCTTTTCGTTTATCTAAACAAAAAAAATAGTCTATAAGCATAAACAATTTTTTAGCTAAGAAGTAAATTTGTTTATCTGAAGTAAATACGAAGAACTGAAAAAAATAATGTTACTGTTTTGTAATTTAAGCGAAATTCCATTTTTAAAAAGAAATAAATTCGAATAATTTAAAATTCAAATGAAAAGCAATTATTTTAATTACCATCTAATTTTAATTCTGAAATATGGCTCTTAAAAAGATTGACATCATTTTATTAAAAAATATTAAGTAGAAAAATTCTAGTTTTCAGTATTATACTTTTTATTTCAGATTTGCTGAGATCAAGAATAGCTTGAAATCATTGTATGGAACAAAGTTTATTAAAAATATTGTTTTGAAAATAAATCAACTATAATAGAATTTGTCTTTTCAAAGCTTTCCATGTTAAACTGTAAAAGAAATATTTGGAAATATACTTTGAAGCAGGAAAAAATTTTCGAAAATTATTTTAGAGAATTTAGGATTGCTGTCTCATGACGATGCTGATTCTTTAACAAAAAAAAAAAAAGAGTTACGTTATTAAAAATTGAATATATCTTTATAACGTCTTTTGTTTAAAGCATGGAGTTTTCTATCTATAAATTAATTTAAATGAGGAAAGTATTTTACATGTTTAAAAAAAATAAGAGTGATAATATATATATATATATATATATATATATATATATATATATATATATATAAGAGAGAGAGAGAGAGAGAGAGAGAGAGAGAGATACACACACACACACACACACACACATATATATATATATATATATATATATATATATATATATATACCGGGTGAATCAGTCCGTTAAAGATGTATAAAAACGCAAGGATAGTGAAACATAAAGCGCATTTTGTTTAGAAGCTTTTGTTTAGAATGACTCAAAACTCAATGAGCTACATTGCCTTTTTTTATTCGTCAATTACAAGTATTCAACATGACCGCCAGAACGTTCTAAGACCGTACTAAGACTTACAACACCCGTTACAACAGCATGCAACATGTAGGAATAAAAAACAGAAACTTCTCTTGAGATAAAATCTTTATTTCGGTAAATGCTGAAGGAGATGAACAGAATACAAGTGATTTCAAATATTTTCACAGTCGTGACTTTAAGCTGTTGTGGAGGTCATGCGTTCTTGCAATCGCTAATGATCACTCTGTATTAAAGGCAAGTTTTCAACAAGAATAGTTTCACTGGATTACCACAGTGTAGAGGTGCGGTATCCTGCATAAACGTAGTTACTGATAACATAGCTCTTTGATATAATGTGGGCACGATTTTGCCTCGCAAAAGAGTTAGGGAACACTCACCGGTCACTGGGCACTAATTCAGCTAGATTCTCAAAGAAAAATGGTTGAAAGGTAAAAGATGAAGTAAAACCACACGACTGTCAACTTGGGGGACTGTATTTGCTACTTCGTGTGAATCGACATTTTCTTTATCCGAGTATTCTGGGTTTTGTCATTCCAGTCAATTTCATCTCATCCTTCTAGAAAATGTTGAACAACCATTCAGGGTTGTTATGCCTTCTTTCTAAAACTATTTGGCAAAAGCTTCACTCATAGCTGTGCCACTCGACTTACACTCCTGCATTTATTGCAGTTTGTAGGAATAGAGATGCAATATACCATGGAATATTCTTAGAATCGATGAGTGAGGCACAACCATGATCCTAAAAACATTGCGAGAGCTGCTACTCTCCGTGTAGGATTTCGGCACCATATCATTCACAGTCATTTCCGCTGTAGTAATGCAGCATTTCGACTGTCTTCCACAACGTGGCCGCTCTTTCAGCAATCCAGTTTCAGCAACCGTTTAACAAGGTTCAATACCGCAGTACACGATATAATCTTCTTCTTGATTCGTTTCATCATTCGAAACTTTTGTAATGCAACATTTGCGTACTCTCCATTCGCATAAAGCATTATTACCAATAATTGCCAATTGAATAAAGATAACGTTCTGAAATAGAAGGAGAAATCCTCGAGTAACACGGTCTTTTATTGCAAGATTTATTTGCATCCTCTGAATCGACTGAGTTTATCGCATGTCATCACACCCTGCGGACACTTTTAAAGCTTTTTTACTTTAATTTAATATAAATCTGCCTTCTATTTAACTCCTTATGCAAAAATCTCACATCTTTATAATCATTACTTCCGTTTTTATACATTTTTAAAGTTTTAATGGACTTTTGACTCAACCGGTGTGTGTGTGTGTATATATATATATATATATATATATATATATATATATATATATATATATATATATATATAATATATATATATATATATATATATATATATATATATATATATATATATATATATATATACATATATACATATATACATATGTATATATATATATATATACAAATATATATACATATATATATATACATATATGTATTTATATATATATGTATATATATGTATATACATATATACATATATACTATATATATATATATATATATATATATACAATATATACATAATATATATATATGTATATATATGTATATATATGTATATATATGTATATATATGTATATATATTCTATATATATATATATATATTTATATATATATATATATATATATATATATATATATATATATATATATATATATTAATATATATATACATATATATACATATATATACATATGTGTGTGTGTGTGTGTGTGTAAATTTAAGAATTCTATTGTTTAATTTAATCTCTTAGATTAGTAAAAATTTGCTACATTTCCATTTCAGGTAATGTTATGCCAATACATGATATTCTTATATTTTAGATATTTAAAGTTCTTTTCTTCCTTTTAGTATAAAACATTTTATCTGTATTAGATACCTCTGATTTTGATAATATAAACAGTAGACATTCTCCCAATATTCTATTTTATTCTAATAATTAAAATTAAGCTACCTCAGTATTAGTTAATTTATAAATTTTATGAATATAATATTACATTACTAATACGAATTATTAAATAAGGTACAATTTGACGACACGCAAAATAATTCTAAGCCCATTCTTTTATATTCTACAGTTAATAAGTGTTTAGTTTAATATATACTTAGATTTTTTTTATGTTTTATTTTTAATTTACATAAAGATATCAATCTTTTAATTACTTCTTTATATTTAATCTTTTAACGTATTGAAAGTTCAGTAACACTAATAATGTTACAAATAAACAAATTACATTGAATTTCTTAAAATAAAAATTTCTTTTTAAAGTATCTTCTTTGTAATATTCTTTCTTTTTATATCAGAATAATCAAATTTCTCTGTTATTATGCTCTGTTATTTCTTTGTTACATGCTATTTCTCTGTAATACATTTCCTTGAAAAAATTTGCTCTGAATGAATAATTAACCATTATTACATTGGTTATTTTTCCTGAAACACGAATTTCGTTGACAAATGAAGAAATTATAGTATTTTAATTTTTTGTTTATCTATGTTTGTTTTCTTAGGAAACAATTTGAATATTTTATATTGTTTTAAAAGGAAAACACTAAAGTTTTCTAAACAATCTAATTATTTTATATTTTATCTAAAATATAATTTCTTACAATTACTTATGAATAATATTTTACTAAGTGAATATTGTTTATTCTATGATATATATTTGTATATATAGAGAAATGAAAGTTGAAGAATATTTGAATCAAAATTATAGCATTTAACTTAAAAAGGTCCATTTTAATACCATTCAAAATAATTATTCAAATTTGCATTGAGGAAGAAAAGAGCAGATGTAACAAATATATGATAAACATATATAGGTATTAAAGAAATAAATAAAGTTTAATATATTTGACAAAGTAAAGAAAATATGCAAATAATTTATAATATTAAACCTCTAAAGTTTCAATAAAACAGAATTTAAAAAATATTCTCTTAGATTTAAAATTATGTCTTTCCAAGATATTATAAACAATTTTAAAGAATGTAAATAAATATAAAATTGAAAAAATTTATAGAATAATCAGTTTTCTAAACAAGTACATATACCTTATAATATTGTAAACTTTTTTCCTCAATATGTATTTTTATAAATTTTTTGAACTACTTATAAAAGAAATTCTGCTCTTTCGTCCGCATAATATTTTATTTTACGTAGTAAAATTTTGTTTTTGTTATTATCATGTACACCTGATCAAACGATGTAAGACATATTGAGAGAAAAATAGAATTTAGTATAACCACTTGCTACAGATTCTAAATAACTGTTATATTAATACATTGTGTGCGGGTACATTTCACAGCTCAATTGTACCGGGAGAGAGCGTTTTGAGCATTTTAATTTAGTTATTTAGTTATGAAATTTTGTTATTCATTTATATCTCAGTAGATCGAAAATTATTTAACTTTTTAACCAACTTTTCATATTTGATATTGAAAAACAAATATATATATAGATATATACGTACATATATATATATATATATATATATATATATATATATATATATATATATATATATATATATATATATATATATATATATATATATATATATATATATATATATATATATATATATATATATATATATATATATATATATATATATATATATATATATATATATATATATATATATATATATATATATATATATATATATATATATATATATATATATATATATATATATATATATATATACCAAGTGACCATAATTAAACTGACAGTGCTCACAGTGTTATGTAGCGCGATCTATTTGTGAGAATGATGCCACATTTTGTAGGAAGGAAGATTAAACAAAACGGGGAACGAAAGAACGAGAGAAAAAACAAATTAGTTCCAAAATTCACCGCTGGGGGAATATTTGGCGCTGTGTTATGGAAAATAGAGTGTTAACAAATGCAAATCAATACGTAAATTACCTTCTGTCAGTGTGCCAATGGATGTAACACGAAATTTGAATGAAGAACTTCTTCTGCTCAGCATACGTCATATTGAATATCACGAGACTTTATCGGTGTTATGTAGATTTTACGCTTTTTTAAAAGTGTTGCCATATTGCACTTTAAATAAATCAGAAAATGTGGATAATAATAGGTAATTTTATTCCGTATTAACTCTATTTTCTATTACACAGCTCCAAATATTTCCCTAGTGGTAACTTTTGGAATTAATTTGTTTTTTCTGGGAATGTTTTGTCCCCCGTCTTGTTTAATCTTCCTACAAAATGTGGCGTCATTCTCGCAAATAGATCGCGCTGCAGAACACTGTGAGCAGCACTGTCGGTGTAATTATGGCCACCCGGTATATATATATATATATATATATATATATATATATATATATATATATATATATATATATATATATATATATATATATATATATATATATATATTTATATATATATATATATATATATATATATATATATATATATATATATATATATATATATATATGTATATATATATATATGTATATATATATATATATATATATATGTATATATATATATATATATATATATATATATATATATATATATATATATATATATATATATATATATATATATATATATGTGTGTGTGTGTGTGTATAGATATGTATACACATTATATATATATATCAAATACCAAGCACAATGTGTAAAATATTACAATGAGGTAAATTATTAACTTAGAAAAATTAACATTTTCTTAGACATTATGTAATAAATTTTCGAGAAAATATAAGAATTATGATTTTTTTAAAATTAAATTTCCTGACTAAGGAGTTTTCAAAGTATGTTTGAAATCAACATACAGTGAAATGCTAAATACTTCATTAATACTCTATATTACAAAGATTATGCTAATAGTATAATTGGTCTAGATTTATCAATGCTGAAATAAATCAAATTATCCTAATTGCTTAAAAAATAATTATTTTCAAATTCTCACATTTCCTCAATATTTATCCATTATAAGATCTATTAACAACTATTTAAATAAGGATTATTTTTATTTTTCTCCTCACGGTAAACAGCTGTTTTATAACAGAAATAATTTTTACGAATTAAATTGCTTTACTTTAAGGTAAAAAATGTCTTATGGGAAAGAAAATTAGAAAATTTCATACATTATTTGTTTAGATTTAAACAGAAAGGCTTGGATCCAAAGTTTTTATCAGTTTCTCATCTCTAAAATATCATTTTTTATTTTATTATTTAATATCTTAAAGAATGCAGTCTGACGAAAAATTAATTTTAGCTCTGGGAAGTAGAAAAAACACTAAGATATTTAATGCTGAAAAAAGAAATTACATAAAAACATTCCGGGCTATAGTTTACAAAATAAGCGAGTTGGGACATTTTTATACGCTTAGCACATAATTAGGCTGCACCTTTCACATATTTTCTGAAAAAAATTCATTAGTGAAGAACTGTTGAAAATGAGACTGTTTTTTACAAAAGAAAAAGTGTTTTATACACAATCATGACAGGTTTTTAAAACAAATTAATAGTTTTGTGAATATATAAAAGCTTTTATTTGTTTTTACATAAAACATAAACAAAAAATAATATTTAATCTTTCACTGAATTCATTAAAGTTGCTTTTGAGTCATTGAAAATTCATTTGATGCTTAAATTGTCAGAAATTATAATTTTTGAAAATTTGAAAGTCAATTTAATTTTTTTACAGCTATAAATATGTTAAATGCAGTGTATTGATACAATATGGCCACTTTTATATCAGAAATCTTAAAAATGGTCTTAGAACAAATTTATCTGAAGTTTAATTACAATTCCAAATTTTCACACTAAATTATTTAAATATGTTATGTATTACCGGTTAGAAATAAATATATTTCAATGTATAACTTAACCAATCCATAGTTATACTCTTACTGCATTCAGGTTTTTTTTCTCGAATAACACTTTTAGAATTTTTTTCTCAATTACGGGTGGATAGAAGTTTTAACTACGCTTTTCAACCAATTTATTAATTTTTAATAATTTAAAATTAATTTTTTATGCTATTTGTTTTGGAATGCTACGGTCTACTTTATGCAACATGAGGGCAAATGAGACCGGGCCCTACAGCTTAAAGCCGATTCCGAACGGATACGAACATCCATGCCATTGTGGGATTCGAACCCATGAACTGCGGTACAGACCATCACTTTAATTAAACTGCCATCCTTCGGCCCATAATTGGAGTAGACCCTACATTTTTATTTTCAGGACTTTTAACAAATATCTGCTATATTTAAATTAATAATTTAGTATTTCTGATGAAACTGAATTACAAATCAGAAATTGAATAAATAAAAATTGTCTGTGGCATATTTTAAGCTTTTTTTGTCTTTTTTTGTAAACTATGCACTTTTTATATGTTTTTTCTAGAATTATCCTATCATCATTGTACATAATTAATAGTTTTCTACTTCGAAACGCATTATAAGTTTGTCTAGACTATTTTTTGATCTTGTAATATAGTGAGAGAAAGTGGGGCGAGCGGAGAGCTATGTTTTCAATGTTAGGATCTCTATCTTAGACAGTTGTATCTTTTACCTTTACTAATTAAAAATGTTCACACCTTTCTTTGAAACCAATATCACTTCATTACTCCCAAAGAAATGAAGTTATTAAAATTGAATGATAGAGAAAGAAACTGTTAAGTAAACTTTAGTACACTTTAATGTCTTTTCCTCATATACGTTATGATTCTCCCGATTGTGTATTCTTTCAAGAGATCTCATTTCCTACAAGAAGCGTTAGTTTCTTGTCCTGTTCTTATTTAATAAATAATATATTGTGATCAAAATGTTAACTAAGCATAATTTTGCACAATATTTACAATATTTCTCTAACGAATTACGTGAGTCCTGCGATAAAAATCCAAAATAATATGTATTGTTCCTTACTTTTGAAGGTGCATTCAATCAAGATGCATTGTGTATAATACCTAAATTTAAAGACATTAAGTGGAGGAAGTTTTACAACTTTAAAGTTATTGCAGAATTTGGTTAAGCTTGTTTGCGGTGAAAACCCCCTCCCCCAAAAAGAAGTAGAAGATATTTATATTCAATATTTCTCGAATGTGTTATCTAAAAATGACGTACTAAATAAAATAAACACATACACAGTTTTGTCATATTAATATGACTACCTGTCACAATCCAGAATAACCACCTTTCGTTGAGTTGGCCACTAGGAGACATGCAGGAAGAGAGTCAATTATGTTCCTAAAGGTATTCACTGGGATTTTGAGCCATGGTGACTCCAGATCCGTGGCCAGCTCTGCAAGGCGGATGAGGATTCTCGGTATGAACAACACAATCAAGATAGTCCCACAGATTCTCAATTAGATTCATGTTCCTAGAATTTGCTGACAAAGGGAGTACGGTACATTCAACCTGGTGCTATTTGAAATACGTAGGTACTCGTCGGATTGTCCTACAGGTATATACCATCATCCTGAGGAAAAACCATTGGCAAGTAGGAGTGAACATGGACTAAAGGATAGATGCTAGCTTCTGTTGATCCATCGGACCTTCAGCAATGAGAAGAACCAGAGAACATAACGAATACATTCCTCAGACAATAATGCTCCTTCCTCCCCTTTGTAACATTCCGACAATTGTTGCACGGTGTTTCTGTTAGGTGTCTTATCGGGAACTCATCGGAAAAAGTTACCTGTCTCCTCTCAGTGAAAGTTCAGTAGCGTTACAAGAGTGCAAATTCAAACTTTCATCTCCGATAAACAGCAATCATCATAGGTGCATTAACCAAGAGTCTGCTTCAGATACCCATACACAAAACGTTCGAGAACCGTCGTTGTGAATACTCTTAGCAGCACCTTGGTTCGACTAGTAGGCCAGTAGATCAACGGATGCACGTCCATTCAACCGAGCGCATCTCCTCTGCCGTCGTTCATATCTACCATGTATGGTCTGGGGTGTACCACAGTTGCAACGTCAATGATTTTAGATTGTGCCATTTTGCCATGTACGGTATACTTTTACCACCTCTTCCCACGAACCACGTTTCGGAAATGCTCCTACCTTTGGACCGAAATTCAATGATCATGCCCTATTAGACCTCAAATAAATGGTACCATTTCTGAATGACTGCAAGAACTGAAATGTTTTTTAAATGCCTACAACACACTTTATATATCCACCAAATTTCATGATGACACTGCCTTCTGCAATTGGTTATATTTTGTTGGAGTCCAAAGTAGGCGGTGGGCGCATTTATATGCCTGGACTGTATATATATATATATATATATATATATATATATATATATATATATATATATATATATATATACAGAGAGGGGGAAAGAAAAATACATGTAATATGAAAATAATTACACGTAAAACATCCATTTCTTCTTTATAATACCGAATACCTAATAACATTTTAATACCAAATTTTCCAGTCATAAAAGATCCGATTCAAAAGAGTGTTTGCTTACTAAAATCCCTAAAAACTAACACTACAATAAATGGTATTTTTCTTACAACTGGCCATATTTTTCACAGGAAAATTGTTTCAGTCCTCCAATAAATTAATTGCTGCCTCGGTGGTTTATGAAATTAATTTATAACTTAAATTATCGAAGTTCATTCATGACTCCACTTAAAACACTGAATAATTGAAGTCTCATACGAATGAAATCACCTCACTCACTCGCTCTTGGGTGTGACAAATTGAAAAACGTATATGTCTTGAAAATTCTATGCTGAGCTCATGTCTAGTAAAGACGACTTTTTGGCCAGTGCAATTTTATCCTAAATATATTTAAAGTTCCATAACGTTGAACTTTAATTTCTTTAACGATTGCACGACCATCAGTTCTTCTAATTGCTCGGTAACCTAGGGGAGTCTAAACAATAGGAGCTAAATTTCTTATGTAATTATTTCGCTGGTTATATATATATATATATATATATATATATATATATATATATATATATATATATATATATATATATATATATATATATATATATATATATATATATATATATATATATATATATATATATATATATATATATATATATATATATATATATATATATATATATATATATATATATATATATATATATATATATATATATATATATATATATATATGTGTGTGTGTGTGTGTGTGTGTGTGTGTGTGTGTGTGTGTATAAAATAGACTTTCCAACGGGATATAACAGTAAGTTATAAAGAATGAAATTTTTGTAATAATGATCTAGATTTAAAAAAGTTACGGTTTAAGTTTTTACAAACTATTTTTAAGATACTGTTAAAGAAAAATTCAGAGAAATAAAGGACATTTGCAAAAAATCCAGGAATAATTGCATGTGAATAAAATTTTCTTGGCAAAGAATATGGTGCATTTAGAGAAAAAAAATATGAACTTTGTTCATGCAAATCAAACTCTCCTTTCTTTAACTTTCTTGTTTCGTTTTTAAAACTTTTATCCATTTTTCTTTGGAGGCTTCTCGTTAAGAAAGAACAGCTGCAGTAATATGATTTTAGATATGTCTGAATAATATCTAAATTATTAAAAACGAAGACAACATGGGTCTTTTAGAAAGAAACTATTTTGATTCGGGTGAGTTTAGTTTGCATCATTTGAGAAAGACAAATTAATTCTTACAGCGTAACATTTTTATACCGAAAGAACAGTTATTGTAATATTGAAAAATGTTGTGGGACATTTTTATCAAATTTTAAATTTTGTTTTTATGTAGGAAGAGTTCCTTGTATTTTGTTTTATGTTACATAACATTTAAAATATTTAATAATTGAAGTGTTTTTACCACATTCAGAATAAAAGTGTTAATGTTTTGAGGAGTTTTCTCATTAAAAAATAATAAAACAATTTCTGATTTCTGTATACTTTTAAAAATAAGAGTTATTCTTATCAGGTTATTACAAATTAATATATTAAAATTTGTTAATTTAACACTGAAAATTTCATTTATATCTTTTATGAGATATAAATTATTAATACTCTGTTTTTGTGTTATATTAAGATATTAATTATATAAAAAGAAGAGTTATTATTATCAGTTTATTGCAAATTAATATAATAAATTTTATTGATTTAACACTGAAAATTTCCTTTATATGTTTTATGAAATATAAATTATTAATATTCTTTTTATTCTGCTATATTACTCTGTTTTTTATTTGAATATATAAAACAGAACAAAAGTTTAGTTTTACGTTTTATCGATTCAATCTTTTAAGTTCCTCTGTGGGGATTTTAGAAATCACTTAATATATAGGTGCTGCATCGATGACATTATTACTTACTTTTAAATAAGAGCTATCATTGCTATATAGAAGACATATGTAGTTGGATTCAGTTGTTCTCGGACAAAAGCTATAGCTTAAAAATATTAGCAGTAGAGCTACTGCAAAATGTTTATGTGTTACAATGTTCTTTCATTCTTAAGAATGTAGCTTGATTCAAATTACTTGGTTCATTTCTCGCTATGGTGTAGTATTTTGTAGTCTGACGTTCTTAGTTACCAGCGATTGAAAATCAAACGTTCCTCAAGTGCGAGAAAACAATGATGTAATTTTGGGTGTTGAGAAAGATACTTCCCTACATAAACAATTTCATTCTCATTAACACTAAAGGCTCGTTTTAGAAGACCTACAATCCTATTGGCGAAGAAATGAAATCAAATTTAAAGAGTAAACGATATTACTCCAAAAGTTATAAAAATAACAAGTCATAATCAATTGAACTTTTGTAACACCAGATCAGAATGTTTGCAATAATTGAAAAAAATCACATGGAAAGATTAAAAAATGATAGAAAAGTCTATATTACACCTACATTCTTTTTAGAAGATGTAATACTCCCGTTTAATGGAATAAGGAATGTACTAAGATCTGACCTTATATTCAGAAAGACAAATTTACTACATTGCAAAACACTCATTCGTCCCTTATTCACTATTTAATGGATTATGACGGTACGGAACCCTCATGTTATTCATAAGATCAGTATAACATAACCAAAGAAGACAGTTTGGAGAGATTATACAATATAAGAAGAAGAGGGAGTGTAATTTTGATGGGAGGGTGCAATCGATAAGAGCTGTTTTGACCTGAAGACCAAACATTTGTAGAAGTCTGGCAAAAGCGAGGGTTCCTGGAATCAACTGATTCAGAAGGACATCCTGGACTCTTGCGCCATGTTTGATGATGATAATGATGAAAAATCACGTGGTAAAAATAAAGCTATTGAGTTATCTGTTGTTGTAATGTACTTACAACCTTAACACCAGTGTTCGTTTACAAAGGGGAAACACAGTAAAAATATGATACCTTATATTGAGATTAAGACTTAAGATTTTGTACACTATTTACAAATTTATATAATTGATTATCATATAACATAAACAGCAACTCTTTAGTTATACGTTATTCCCTAATCACAATGTTAAATTACTAACAGAGGCCTAAATGAAAGTTGTGAATATTTTTTTACCTCCAGTACAAGCACAGGGGAGCAGGCAGGGGCTTTCCTCAAGCGATGTGTCGGTCCTTTAGTTGGTACAGATTAGCAGGCAGTCGCTTTCCTTATGCAATGTGTCGGTCCAGGCGTTCGGGCACACGGGACGTATTGGTGCAGGCGAGCCTGGCTTGGGATTTAGATGTCCAGCTATTTTTGATTCCTGACTTCAACCCCTTTTCTTAACTCTGTTTCAAAACTCCTCACCTCGGTTTTAACGCCCTTATTTCTTCTTTGCCAGTCGATTGATTGGTGAAATTTTCCCGCATCTGCACTTCCCGCATCTGCAACCCTTCGGGAGTGCAGGTGGGCTCATTAAAATAGCCACTTTTGTGCAAGCTGACATTATTTTTAGCTCCTACCCCCATAATTCATGGTTACATCTCTATGCGAGCTTGACCATTACGCTGCCTTTCCTTGATCTATAACCTCTCTGCAGGGGTCCCTAAACTCGACGTGAACAATCGAAGTCCTAAATTCCTGTAGGAAATTTCTCAAACAGCTGTGCATGCACGTGCAGATCATCGTGGGAAAGTACCTCGGTACATCTGTAATTAAAGTCACAGTTAAATGATTTTGTGCTTTATGTTACGTTACACAAGTAATATCATGAGAATATGTTTAGAAAACAGATTTTAAATTACTAGTTACAATAAAAAGTAATTCTGGTGACTTTTTGGCATGTTATAAAGAGTTAATATTTTATGATTTCTCCAAATAATATCCCCGTTTATGTGGTAATAGTAATTTAGACTAGTTAAACCAGTAATTTCCTAATCCGTCATTGCTGTTCTCGATAAAAATGGGTCTGATATTATAACTATACGAAACCATGTACATCGTTACTTACTACTAAATAATGTTATTCATTACTACAGTTCACTTGGTTTTAAAATAATATATATTCACAGAACTTAATATATAATTGAGATTTACTGATGGATAATATTTAAACACTTTCCTTTCAATTCACTCACCTCTTTTGATACAAAAGTTTGCATTTTTTTAAATCATATTTTTATCATTATTTAAAAATATAAGTTAATAATATAAAATAATTAGAGTATCAATGAGGAAATGCTTGTGTTCATATATGGGTTTCCGGTACATTCTCAAATATTCACTAAATGACTGAAAATAAGATATATAAATTTAAGAAAAGAAAAAAACACTTTTATAATGTAGAAACAAATAATTTTTATTTTGGAAAAAATGATGATAACATATCCCTGTAGGTAGAAATATTCACACTTAGTGATAGATTACTTTAAAAAGGTGAAAAAACTATTCAAATCAAAAATACAATTCTTACCGAAAAGCATCTCATTCAAAACTGAAAATTTACTATTTGTAAAAAATAAGTCCAATAATAAATATTAAATTATACAGAAAGATCTACAAATACCTTTGAATTCGCTCTAGGAGAAACAAAAGCGAAAATATGATGTAATTGTTGATAATAGGAAATATGAATAAAAACTATCAGGAGGAAATCACCTATCAAATAATTAGGTAGTATCGTAATAACAGGCTGTTTAATACATCTGAAAACATGATCACTTTCATACGAAAAATATTATTTTCGTTTTTTATAGTCCAGACAAAAAATTAGCATTTTTGATAGTTTGCAATTAATAATTCCAGTAATATTACTCCAACCAAAATTAGATTCGGGGAAATGAGTTACTCAAATGTTTCCGAACAATTTGATAGCTGTGCCTACCATTTATTCTGAGATGTTTTTGAGTTGAGGTTACTTACAGACAAACCTATAGGTAGACGCAAACGGATTTTAATTTAAGTAAGATTTCTTGTTGTTGTTGTAAAATATGCAAAATTGAAAAAACCCAAAAAAGTTTCATTTTAAAATGTTTATCTGCAAAAAAAATTTTCTTTGTAGTTTCAAAACTCCTTTAGCCAAAATTTTCCATAAACTTTGATAGCAATTCGATTACTTACCTCAGGATATTTTTGAATTCAAGTTATGTACAGACATGTAGAAGACAATAAATTTTAATTTAAGTATGGATAACAATATATTTTTCTATTTTGTATATCTTGCAAAATTGCCAAAACATTTCTAAACAAGTTTCGTTTAAAAAATTTTTTTTTGAAAAATAAACATTTTTCTTTAAATTTCAAATTTCTTTAATAATTTTCACATGATAAAAATATCGTATTCTAACATTCGAGAATACATTTTTCATTTAGTTCTGTTAAATTACAAAAGGTTAATTCATTTAAAGTTTCATTTACTGTTTTTAAGTTTTAAAATTTTTCATTTTCTGTATATAATAAGGTATATATAAGCATGTATTACTAGGCACATGAAAAGTTGAAAAAAAGTTTCAACAAAAGATATTTAACAAATAAAAAATATTTTAATATATATTTTTTCCCAAAAACCTTTTTTCATTAATTTTCAAATCCCTTTAATAACTTTCACATGTTATAAATAAAAAATTCTCATATTCGAGGGCACATTTTTAATTTCGAACTGTTAATTTACAAAAAGTTAATTAATTTAAATTTCCATTTCCTGTTTTTCTGTATATAATAATTAAATTGTATATATATATATATATATATATATATATATATATATATATATATATATATATATATATATATATATATATATATATATATATATATATATATATATATATATATATATATATATATATATATATAATATATATATATATATATATATATACATATATATATATACACACATATATATATACACACACATATATATATATATATATATATATATATATATATATATATATATATATATATATATATATATATATATATATATATTGTGTTACAAATTTTTATTTTAGAGAATAAACAATTATTAACAATAATTAAGCAAGTATTAACAATTTAATCTAAAATCGTATGTTTCTTCTTAACAATTTTATTATACTTTCGTTTTTTGTAGTATACATTAATATTTTTAGTATATGATTTTCTTAGTACTTTCGGATTTACTTTTAAACTCAAATTTCTAAAATAGTGTACAATAATATATTTTATTTATATTTAGTATGTAATAAGAAATTTAAATATTAAAATAAATAAAAAATATAACAATAAAAATGAAAGTGACCCCATGATATCTGCTATAACTCATGTAAAAATCTAATTTGATAAATTTAACCACACATTTCTGGCTCAAAAGTATCGAGGTTAGTATTTTTCTGACATTGCTCATCAATTTCTAACTTACCTTCATTTTTCTTTTATCTCCGTTTCACGAGAAAATGCAGCTGAACTAAATTTGATTTCTATCTTGAAAGAAATAAAGAAAGTGGTGGAATGGGGGGAAATAAGTGTTAGGTAGAAATGTATTAAAGAGGGCAAGTTTTCTGCAAAGTAGTTCAGAGTTTTTCTTTAATAAAAATAAAAATGACCACTTTAACAAAAATATTATTACAACGTTCGAGAATAATTACCAGTTTAAGGATTGTATTAACTCAGAAAGCTTAGATATAATTGAACGCAATCTGGTATCTTTCATCCAAACAGGTTAAAAAAAATTTTATTACAGAAATATTTTCTAGAAACCAAAAGTTTTATAATAATAGCAATGGTTACCAAAAAACTAAATTCCTACAATTACTTCAATAGATTACATAAAATATAAATTACATTTGACTTAATAATTTGATTAAGTAATTATAGATAATATAAAGACGTTATTCTTTCATTGGAGGTATAATTCTATAAAAAAAAAAATACGGCACTTTTTAAAGCAGCGGAAATCTTGTTTTTAAAATTTAAGTTTCAACGTAGCTTTAAGTATATATTCATAATTTGGGAGCAAAGAATCTTTAAAATTATTAACTAATTTACAGTTATTGATACTTTTGAACTTTGCTGTAAACAAGTTTATAAATAATTTGTTATATTTTTAAATTTCTAAATTTAAATTATAATAAAACACGTTTATGATTCAAATATTTGTATAAGTTTCATTATAATATTTTCAACTATACCACCATATCAATTCGAATCACGATGTATGTAAATTCCATACGTTTGGTACAATATGCTTCCTGGGGAACAAATTCCATCAAATTCCAATCAAACAACTTATAATGAAAGTAGGTTAAAGGTTAAAGGTTCACTGCTTTTTCAATAACTATTGAAATGAATCAGTAAGTTTTAAATATACATTTTTATAAAATCTTTATCAACATTTTATTAATAACACTAATATAATCTTTCCTTAATAACATAGTCTAATTATGAAATTCTTAGAAATTTTAATTCAAATATACTCAGAAATACAATTTTAAAATATATTGTCTTGTTTACTGAAACTATCATTTATATCATAAAAATATAATATTTTGCAAAATAACTTACTATCTTTTAATTAATTCATGTTATTAAGAAATCTAAAAACTTAATAATTAGTATCGAAACAATAAATATCATTACTATCCTAAGTATAACATTGTTATTGGTTTAAGGATTTATATAGTTAATATAATACTTATAGTTTTTACTTTACTAGGTATATTTTATTGATTTTAATTTACTAAAGCTACATTTTTCTGCATCATAATTTAAAAAAAGATTTTTTACAATTACTATATATAGGTAATTTTCTAAATTCTTTCTTAGAACCAATTAAATATTATTAAGCGAAAAAATTATGCATTTTTCTTTTAAATATCGATTAAATTTTTATAAAATAATTTACAATAATTGAATAACATTTTTATAATGTGATAGAGTCAATTTTTAACACGTACAAACAGACATGCATCCATATATATATATATATATATATATATATATATATATATATATATATATATATAATATTCCTAAAGATTCATTTTTTCCTACACAATTATTTTAATTCAAATTATTTCTTGGATGCCTACAGTTTCAAAAAATTTTTAGAGCCTTCACCATCTACGCGGGTGGATGTTGATTCAAATACGGCATTAAGACTTGGTTATCAGTTTTATTATTCCTTCAGAAGGAGTAAAGCTGGCCACCTATATGGAATTCCCATAATAAAGTGGACGAAAATTCTACGACGTTGTAAACTTAAATGCTTAAAAATACTTAATTAAGTATAAATAATGATTAATTGAGTTACATTACTTACTTGCCTTAATTTAGTATAAATAACTCTTAAATGAGGCATGTTTCCTCCACCCCATTGAGTAAAGTTGTTTTTATTAATCCATTTATACTTAGCCAATTTCCTAGCGACGGAGAATGAATCTTCTAATTTAAGTGTATTCAACAATTTTTAATTTAATCACTTGGATTAATATTTGCTTATATTTGATCTTTACTCATAATTTTACTTTTTTATATGCTTAGATCGAAAGCATTACGAAAATCTTTTTACTATACAGCTTAACTTTTCAGTATTGTGTTTAAATGATAAACTTTATAAATTTTCTTATCATGAAAGTTTCATTTCTATTAAAAAATATCTACTGATGTTGAAAATGGCAGTTGATTACTAATGAAAACAGACTGTCATATGTTTATGTTTTATATATTTTTTTTTCCTTTCAGGAATCCATAATTTATATAAAGGCTATTCATGAATATGCATTCACAGAATGATTCGGGCCTTAATGTGCTAAATGATGGCTTGCTAATTAAAAAGTTTGAAAACGTTCTGATTCTCAGCACTTTGGTATAATTTTATTGATAAGATCGATCATAGCAATTTTAATCACCCCTAACAAATCGTTTTACACGCCATATAAAATCTAAGTATGTTTATTCCATATCCAATAAAACTTTTTTAGTGCACATTTAACATAAATATGCAGAATGAAAGTATTTCAAGGAATGAATAGAAAACACAATTATTCTAATCATTCTAAAGTATTAGTATTTACAGTCATCTAATTGTAGGTTAAACTGATTGAGTTAATAAATCATCCGTTTTACATTATTAAAGTTTGGCATAATATTTATTGTTAGTTGCTACTAAAATTTGCAGCGGATGAGTTATGGCAAATATTTCAAGTATAAATTCCTTTTTACGAATTTTTAAGCTCTGAAATATTTATTGCATGTGAATTTTTGCGATAGAATAATGCATCTTATCTAAATAACGCATTTTCTTATTTCTAAGTTTATATCAACTATTTTTCAACTACCTCAAGAGTTTTCCCTTCCCTATGCATTAAAATCAACTTTAGTTCTCAGACTTTTTTTTCATTTCGTCTGAAAAGAAAAGTGAAGAACAGCGGAGAGAAAGTTAAAAGATGGATGGTGTGCACGAAGAAATTGACCCAAATTTTTTGATCTGTGAAAGTGATTTAAATCCCCCAGTTTTTCTCTTCAAGAAGAACTGAATATTACTTTTATTGTTTTGTTTTGTTGAGATGCCATTCTCATGCAATTTCGTCTCGGAAAGATATATTTGAATTGAAACATATTGAATAAACTATTGTTTAAAAGTTTCTATAAAATTATTTTTACTTTCTATAAGTCAAAAAACAATTTATCTTATCTAATGCAAAACAATGAAATGCATAAATTTTAATTAGAAATTAATGCTAGGTGTACCCTATATTACGAAATGCTTATGTATAATTTATGATATTTTAAATCTATAGATCCTCATTCATTATTTTATTTTGGTTTGGTTTGGAGTTCTACGGTCTCCTTTTCATGCAACTCGAGTGCTAATGAGACCGGGACCTACAGCTTAAAGCCTATTCCGTACGGCTACGAACATCCATGCCACACTGGGATTCGAACCCACGAACTCCGGTACCAAAGGCCAGCACCCTAACTAATAGGCCATCGTTCGGCTAATCAAGAATTGGAAACATTAATTTAATCCTATTAATATCTACTTGATAATAATTATTTAATTGTTTATAAATAAAAGGTAGTTGATAGTTAGCATTTAAAGCTAACTCTAAATAATAATTAATATCAGAATGAAATATTACTAGATTGCTATAAAGACGTTCACTGCGCTTTAAATAACTTAATGATATATTACGTTTAATATAGGTGGATAATCATGTATTCCAGTTACAGTTTTTATTAATAGTAAAGTTGTAAAGTTTTATTAATAGTAAATATGTTATGAAAATTTTCCAAAATGATATAAATATCTTAGGCGGCCATTTATTTATATTTACGAATGTAAGACAGTTGGCATTTGAAATTTTCATATAGTCCTTGGTTTGGTTTGGTTTTGGAGCGCTACGGTCTACTTTTTGCAACACGAGGGCTAATAAGACCAGGACCTACTGCTTAAAGCCGATTCCGAACGACTACGAACATCCATACTAATGTGGGGTTCGAACCCACGAACCCCGGTATCGAAGGCCCGCACCCTATCCAATCGGCCATCGTTCGGCCCATATCATTGTTTTGTCAATTCCTGACAATCTTTTGCGTTTCCTGTATGTATTGCACTTAGTATGTTCAGAGATTTTTTTTAAAGTAATTTCCTTAATTGCAGTATACTTCTTGAACATTTCCAGTACAAATTCTATCTATTATTTTATATGAAGCATTTTTTCTTCTTTAGGTAGCTAATAATATACTACAAAGGTTTCTGCAATAAAATATAATAAAATGTTATTACCATGCCACCAATAGCATTTACTGCGAACTCTTATTATATATTTAAAATGTTGCACTAATTTTCAGGTTGAAAGAAAATGATTTCTTAAACATACTTCATTATGATTATTTAAGTTTTTCATGATGCTATGTTATACATATTTATGGCTGTAAGGATATTTTGAGCTTGAAATCAAGTCGACTAACATAGAACTAATTAAGTGCTAATACTGCTCCTATTACACTAATTTTCTAATTATGTTTTTTTCTTTATATATTTAGGTACTACGCTAAATAAAATGCTGAAAGATGAAAGATATTAATTATATTGTTAAGGTTATATAAACATACATCTTAAATAATGAGTTAATTTCTAAATAATCAGAAATACTTTTACATCTTATTAAATTTAAAAGAAATATAAGTATATATATGTATATATATATATATATATATATATATATATATATATATATATATATATATATATATATATATATATATATATATATATATATATATATATATATATATATGTATGTATGTATATACTAATTTTATTACGCAGGTATTAAGAATTGGTATTAAATCCTTTTCACCCATTATTAAAAGAGGAATTATGTATTTATATTTATGCTACACACTAGTTTCACTATAAATCCAAGAATGTTTCGACGTTAATAAATATTCTTTTTGCCAGTAGACATTTCGAATAATTTTTTATATCAAATTCCTCCAATAAATCATATTATCATACTTCTCGTGTTTTACCTAGTGTTGCTGCTGGTAGTTCAATGCTTTCGTCTAATATCGTAATCCTTGTAAACATATTAAATCGATGTCATTAATATATATAACCACTCTAAGTCAATTAGACATTTAAAATATATCCTTACTTAACCACGACATAGTTAAAACTTTACCGTAATATTTTAATTAAACCGAAAACATCTTGTATTTTGTAAAAATACACTTTGTGTTTAACGACTTCCTTAATTTAATTGTGCATCGTTTGGATCGTTTGATAAGACACTTCCCTTATTTGTCCACATGTCAACTGGGTACATAATAGTGTCAAATGTTCCTAGATTACGTCAATTACTATATTATTAAAAAATTAGCAATAGTTTTACTTTATCGAACTTCAAAGTTCTGTGTTTCTGGAACCACACATTTGTCCTAGCTTTCTGTAAATGCTCAAAACTCTCCTGGAATCCATTTTTTTTATACGACTATCAGTTGCTTCGATCACCTCACCTGATTCCTCTAGACGGTGTGTCTTCAATCTCATTTTCAACCGTGGAAATAGGTAGAGATTTGCTGTTTCTAGAATAAGGAGGATCTTCTAGAGTGGTAACACGGTTTCTGGCAAGGTACTTTTTCAAACACAGAGTGTGATATGGTGAATCATTGTAGTGTAAAAGAAACCAATCTTTGGTTGTTGATTTTTCAAGTCTTTTCCGTCTGAGTGAATCTCATAGTCGTTTACACATCGCCAGGTTTACCGACAGTTTGAAGAGTTTTTAAGAATTCTGTGAGACACTACGATGTGAAATTTTAAGTTTAGAGGCAGTAGTCTCAATGGTTATTCCTGTGTCGGGGGGGGGGCACAATTTCAAGAACCCACTGAACATTTTCATCTGATAGAGGAAGTACACCGGTCCAAATATCATTTTCAATATTTGTGCGAAAAATTTTATGCGACTCGTGCACAGCAGTTTTTTTCATAGCATCATTTCCGTGTGCTTTCTTCACTATCTCCAGAGTCCCAAAAGGTGGTCTCTTGAACAAACAGCAGAAAAATTCCATTCGGCAGAAATGATCTGCAGCTAACGGCGACAGTATCAGAAATGAATTCCAGAAGGCTATGTTTTTTCCATATCAGCGCTGCCAAACTCCAAAAGAGATATGTCCCCTCTAACGAATACCTGTGTGAATTTAGGCGACCATTCTGAACTTAATGATTCTACCATGAATTTACTTACATTAGTCAATAAATTTATCATATTTTCCCCACTTTTTTCAGTACTTTTAACTAATAGTTTAATACAGTTTACAGCAATTTTAATATAGTAGAGAAGAATTTGCAAATTTAATGTCCAAGGATTAGCGTGTATTTATATGTGCAAATTTTCGATTCTAAACTAAAACATAATTAGCTGGAAATCCTTCTAAAACATACTAAAGATTTAAAAAAACCCGTATATAAATTATATTAATACACTGACTCGAATATATGATTTTTTTATTCAAGACTAGACTCTAAACTCCAAAGAAGGAAAACTACTTTCATGTCGAACGTTTAAATTACAGGTCTACACGAACACATACACAAATTCTATTGGATAATTTAGAACACAACACAGTCATTAAATAAGAAATACACTAAGATCTGGTCTCACCAAAGTCGTTTAACTGTTAACCGCGATTAATTTCTGTTTAAACAGAGAATTTCGTCCTCTATTGGATGGAACCATGGGTTAATCACGGTTAGCCGTTAAACGACTTTGGTGAGACAGGCCCTAAGGGCTGGTCCAGCCAAAATTATTTAACAGCTAACCGCGATTGATCTTTGTTTAAAAGGAGAATTTGCCTCCCACTATTGGTTGGCACCATAGGTTAATCGAGGATAGCTTTTAAAGTGAGACCGGTTCTAAATATTATTGAAAAATCTGAGGTAACAATTTTGTCAGAAAGTTTAGTGAGAGCCTACATTATATTTGCTTTAATCAGTATTTCAGATAGGAATAAGAGGGTCTACCGGAAAGTCCTTGAACTTAATGAAATAAAAGGATTATGCTAGAACTTTTTATGGCTGACAACATTTTTCCCATCAAAGTTTTTCCCATGGCCCATCAACGTGTTAATCATATGAAGCATTAGTGAAGACATTCATTTGAAAGTTGTTAAGAACCAACTGCAATCCTTGATACCATGATCCTTATAATTAAAACATAAGCTTGAAATATTTTAAAACATGCAAATATACTTTTATAAACACAACATAAGATACCAAGAAATAAAATTCGTATGAAGCAAAATAAATTTCACTTAAAAATGTTAAAAATATCCTTGTCTAAATGAGTTAAAGAATACAGTCTGACTTTTGTACTTTTATTCCCAAATCTTCAAATACGTTTTTCCTGATCATATTACTCTTTCTCTTTTTCCGTGACTGAAAGGCATGGCAGAACAAAATCAAATTTCTGGATAATACGTAAAGAAAATAGAATACTTGTGCTCTTCTTTTTTTTCTCCCAAGTCTGTGTAGTTGGCAGAGAAAAGTTAAAGAAAGGAAGTGTAACTCTGAAAAATGTTTCTACTGGGATATCGAACGAAAACGAAAACAATTCCGGTGTCACAGACATTTTATTCAGCTGTAGGGTATTTCCGAACCAATTCTGTAGACGTCTGGTTTTAAAGTGATTCCTGGTCAGATGTGACCAATACAAATATTCTTCGAAACTCAACACAGATCCTAAGATAAAAAAAGTTAAAAAATAAGAAGATATATCGCAATCTTCAGATTTTTTTTCTCCGTTCCTAAGTTTGAAACTGGGTTTTAAACTCATTGTATAAAATTTAAGTATAATTAAAAAATTTTAGTGGTAAAGTCTGTCATATGGGAATAATTTACAACAATGAGGGTTTGTTTTAAAAGAAAAGAAACTGACTATTCATTTCACGAGTATTAATTTAACCTTTCATGTTTTTTATACTTTATTTTATAAATTTTGTTTATTTTCTTTTGTTGAATTAACTCTATCAGTCAAAATGTCATTATCTAGATCATAGATATTTTACAAAGCTTTTTCGAAGATTTAAGAATTCTGAACTTTCTTCGTCTTAAAATAATATAACAGAAAATATAAAGAAAAACTAACGTAACGTCAAGACCACGTGTAGTAGGCTACCATTTGCTGAAATCTACTATGCTCAGTTGTAGCTTCGTGGTCAAAATGACTGATCACATCTGTCAAGTGCAATAACTTCCAGGAAAATCGAGAAATTATGTTAGTACCTTACATATGGGAATAACCCTAAGGTCAGTTATCAAAAATTTTTTAATAGACGTTTTTGGAGTGGTCGGTTGCTAGGGAACAATTTAGAATAAACTACTGCTAAATGTTTACTTAAAAATATTATAAATGTTTCATGTAAAAACCAGTAGTAGTTTTTGGTTTTTTTCTTTAAAACTTTTCCTCAAGCTAAAATTCTAAATTTGTCTTTATTAAAATTCTTACAAATTTCTTTAGGATTTTTATTATGCATTAAACACATTAATATTCAAGCTACGTATCGTTGTCTATACTTTACAACATTATTTTTGACTTGGGTAACGCCCACTGCATAAAGGCTTTAAAAGCTTTAAAGGTGATATATTAACTGGATTCTATGAGCCCAGTCCTTCAATCCAGAGATTTCTAACAGTAAGCATAAAGATGACAACGAGCGAAAAAATAAACACTTAAGATAAGATAGAAGGGTGGATTCGTGACAAAAAAAAACAAGAGAGTGGAAAGTTTAGGGATAGAAAACACTAAATGTTTCTGTGGACAGGGACATCCGTACTCTGCGACGAGTGATTAGTTATTTTATTTTCGGTCGATTTACTTGAGATTGGCAGAACCAAAGAAATTTCAGAGATTCAGCCAATAGAATTTCAGTATTTGCAAGATTCGACCAGTAGAATTTCAACGGATCGCACAGGTGGTAATGAGTGCGAAAATGTGATACCACTGCCTAATAAGCTTTGCTATAAATATTACATAGTTATAGTATGAAATTTTACTGGTAGCTTTCTTATTTAAATTCATGATTCTGAGCACTACTTATTAACTCTTTTTCGTATATATATATATATATATATATATATATATATATATATATATCTTTTAATTATTTTTTATTTATTTAATCTCATTTATTATTAACTATTCGCATTTACTCTTATTTAATATTATCAATCTATATTTTTTCGAATTTATTACATTTTTTTAATTTTGCTTTTTTGTATTTATATTTACATTTCTATTTCTCATTTATTATTTTAAATTTTCATTTACTTTAATTATTTATTTTTTATTTAATGCATATTGGAATCTTGAGTACCCATATAATCATTATGAACAGCTCACTTATTACATTGTATATCTTTCTTACTAGATATATGCCCATCCGGACCAGTTGATCCGATAATACCTTTTAACTGGAGTAGCCCACAGTTTTGAATCTTTATTTCATAAATTAAAAGAATATTTTTATTTTTCAAAGAAATTGTTTTTAGTCAAAACCATTTTGAAAGCATGAAAAAAATCTTAAGGCGATTTTCTTTTTATTATTACCATATTTTGGCGTCATAAAGTTCAAAATACACTGATAAAGTTAAAAAAGAAGCTTAGCAATATCGTGACTACACGCTGGCTCTTTTCTAGATTCAGCCAGTGCAGGGAACAGTGCCACACACTTTCATTGATTAAAAAGACACCGGTAGTCTGGTACTTTTGGGCTTATGTTGGAATTATATCTAATTTAATGGAAGAGAAGTTTTTACGATTTTAGTAATTAAAATTGTGAGATATGTAAGTAGAAGCATGGCAATCAAGTAGTTAAATCTGTCTATTTCGCCTATAAAAGTCAGTTAAAGTGAAACAAAATAGGTACTGTATACGTTAAGTTATTTATGCATATCAAGATCATTAACGTTCAGCACTGAAAAACTGAAGATGCACACATAATATAAAGTACGCATGCTTAATTAAGCTACTGTATACCTCTATCAATCTGAATATATCTATCTCTTTATATATAAATATATATATATA
>CM063504.1:46794685-46850497 GCA_032207245.1 Pardosa pseudoannulata | reverse complement strand
AAATGTAAACAAAATTACGATAAACACAATAGCAGGTAAGATTAAGCCTTCTAAAATTATTAACATAGACTCTAAAATTGGTAAAATTTGTAATAATATCTCATTTTTCGTAATTGATTCTCCTCTTAATTATTGCATTTTAAACAGCGACAGTGTACAATTGTTTAACTTAAATTTAAATTTTAATGATTTTTGTGTGTACCAAAATAATGTAAATATTAGTAAAAATTTACCCGCAGAAAAGTTTTATAGTAGTTACATATTTTTAACTTATGATGATGATGAAAATGATATTGTGTATTCTCATGATGCTAATATTGTTAATTCTTGTACTAATTCTAATAATAGTTTTAAATGTGATGATCTATTGATTAACCATGAAAATTTTGAATTACATAATTTATTAAATGAGTATAGTAAAATATTTGCAAAAAATAAATATGATGTCGGATGCATCCGCATGGAAGCCCCTAGAATAATACTAAATTCGGAGTTACCAATAGCGCTTAGACCCTACAGAGCGTCTCCAAAAGATAACTTAGAGATCGAAAAACAAATAAAGGAACTCCTGGAAAAAAATATAATAAAGCCTTCTCATAGTCCTTATGCTTCACCAATTACTCTAGCTTACAAAAGAGATGAAAATTCTAAATCTAGACTTTGTGTAGATTATCGGAAGGTGAATGCCATTAGTAAACATGATTCCGAGCCTATTCCCCTTTTTGCAAATATTATTGATTCTTTGACACAAGCTGAAATATTTTCGACCCTTGATTTAGCAAGTGGCTATTGGCACATCAAATTAGATGAGAGAGACACCGAAAAATTAGCATTCACGTCTAATTTTGGATTATATGAATGGAATAGATTGCCTTTTGGATACCGGAATGCTCCGGCTATTTTTCAAAGGGACTTTAAGACAAATTTTAAATAAGTATCAAATTAAATTCGCGCTGAACTATTTCGATGACATAATTATTTTTTCGAACTCTTTTGAGGAACATATAGAACACTTAAAGACTATATTCTCTATCTGTGAAAAAGAAAACATAAAATTAAAATTCTCAAAGTGTCAATTCGCGCAAAGAAAAATTAAGTTTTTAGGATATGAAGTAGAAAAAGGTAAATACTCTCCCAGTGATGCAAACATACAGGTAATCAAAAAACTTCAACCACCTAGAAATGTCAAAGACTTACAGAGATTTTTGGGAAGCGTAAATGTTTATAATAAATTTATTCCAAATTATGCAAAACTACGCGCACCGCTAAATAAATTATTAAAGAAAGAAGTAAAATTTGAATGGAATGAAGAATGCCAAAAAGCTTTTCAATATTTAAAAGATGCTCTTATTTCTAAACCCATTTTAACGATTTATAATCCTAATTACCCATGTCATATATTTGTGGATGCGTCAGGTCAAGCGATTGGTTCAGTTATAAAACAATTACATCCTGATGGATCGCTACATCCCCATTGCATATCATTCTAGAAAAACTTAGACCTTATGAATTAAATTAAATTATGCTATAACAGAACTAGAATGCTTAGCTATAATTGATGCAGTTGATAAATTTTATTGTTACTTACACGGGACTCATTTCACAATTTACACGGATCACGCATCTCTCGTTTGGCTAAAAAATATCAAAAATCCGACAGGTAGATTGTTCCGTTGGAGTTTGAAGTTATCAATGTACTCGTTCGATATAAAATTCAAAAAAGGTTCAACAAATTATGAAGCAGATATGTTAACTAGAAACCCGATCTCCTACCATATGACTGTACGCGAACCACTTTTAACGCCGAAAGAGATAGAGCAACATCAAAATTTAGATAACGTTTTACGGTGTAAACTATAGAAAATTAAATAATATTTGGACAGTTAAGAAACAAGGTTTAATCAAAATTGTAGTACCTTTCTCTTTAAGATTAAAACTATTGAAAAAAGCTCATAATGATTATGGACACCTAGGAGTCTCGGCAATGCTAAATTTAATATCTCCACAATATTATTGGATAGGTTTAACCAAAGATGTAAGCAACTTCGTGAAGCATTGTGAAGTATGCCAATTAAATAAGAAACCAAGACAACCCAGATTCGGCCTTTTACAAATGTTACCTCCTACAAGTGATCCTTTTGAAATTCTTGCCATAGACACTGTTGGTGGTTTTAAACTATTATAATTCAAACAAAAAAATCTGCACATTGTTGTTGACCATGCCACTAGGTTTATTTGGACTTTCGCCTCAAAGAACGTTAACACCGATACTTATATTAACTGTTTAAGACAAATTTTTCGACATCAAATGCCTAAGAAAATTTTGAGCGATAGGAATGCTGCTTTTACATCATCCAAATTCAAACACTTTTTGAGTAATAATAATATTAAACAGCTTCTAACTACATCCCATAGGCCGCAAACGAATGGTAAAAATGAACGAGTAAATCAGACCTTGATAACTAGACTTAAATGTAAATTAAATTCATATCATGGTAACATTTCGTGGACCAAATTATTACGTGAAGTAACTGAGGACTATAATGACACCCTCACACTGTAACAAAATTTCCCCCTTCTTATTTAATGCATGGAAAATTACCATATCAAACCTTAATAGACAATCAGGAAATGTATCCTCCAATCGAAGAAGCTAGGAAAATTGCTAGACAGAGGACTATAAGAAATCATGAAATAAATAAAGAAAGATATGACACCCATTTCAAAGAATCTAAATTTAAAGTAGGTGATAAAGTAATACTAGAAAGTTTCTCATATCCAAACACTCCAAAGCTGAATCCAGTGTTTACGGGACCCTTTGTAATTCTAAAGCGACTTTCAAGTGTAAATTTTGAGATTAACAAACCCAATCTTCTTACTAAACAAGAAACTGAAATAGTACATTCAACTAGACTAAGACATTTTAATCCTGCAGAAAATTTTAAATTAAATGTTAGAAAAACTAAAATTCCAATTTGTAATCAAAATTATCCCAAGACAGAGAAAATAAATAATACCAAGAACGATGGAAATGCAGTTATTAAAATTCGATAGCACGCGAGGATGAAAACTTTCAGTCCAACGAATGGAGTGTCTGTGACCTTGGTCAATAGAGACATTGGGAAGCGGAAAAGCACTTGAACATTGAAAATTTTAAGTGGACCTCTAAATTATGACGTGGCAGTTTCGGTTCGACCTGAAGTACAGGAGTTTTTAAAATGCTTTCATGTGATGTTCGGACGCAAAATGTAAGAGTTGTTTTGACTGTACAATTGTGAACGGGATTTATACAGTAGTAAACAGATGTGTCGACACTCGTGAGTTGAATTGTTGTTTTGTTACTTTGTTGATTGTGTTTTGGGATTACGGGTTTGATTTGAAGGACTGTTCTGATGATTACGAACTTGACGATTCTAGATATCTGTGTTTTTTATATTTTATTATAGTACTCACTTTTTATATTTAGCCAATTTGCAATTCATCGTTTTTGAGTTTTGCTTGTTACTTATTGCAGTGAATCTAAAAAATTATTTGATTTAAAGTGTTCAAGTATGTTATATTTTTACATTTTTATATTCGTAGTTTCTCATAATAACTATAAATGTGTTTTTATTCTTTGAATTCATGGTGCGTTATTTCAAAAATAGTAAGTGAATGTTTACAATACAAGGAACATCTAATTTGATTAATTAGGAGAATTGTCATAGAGTAGGTAATGTTTTCATTTTAAGTATGAAAATTGGATTGAAAGTTAAGAGATAATGCAGTTTACGTCTAAATTCATAATGTGAATTAAATACTGGATAGTTAAAACTTACAAATGAACAATGTTTCGAAGGGTAGTTCAGTTTGATTTTCAGTGTGGAATTAAATTTTCTAATATTTAACTCCGGAGAGACCCTCTGCAAAGTCAAGGGATAGCTTAGGCGAGTCCTTTCTCGTTTTGCTCTTAAGCTTTCTCTAGGTCATGAACGGTCATCCCGTCATCGCCTTCGAGGCAAGCCCCTTCCACTCTCCGAGTTATTTTTGAAGTTCAATCTGATTATTGTGTTTCGGGTTTTTCACACTGAAGATGAGTAAAGTTTGTAGCTGATCAAGATGTGGGAAACTGTTACCCGCATACCTGTGATCTTTGGTAGAGAATAAAGAAATAAAAGGTTTCAAAATGTTGTTCACAAACATAATGTTGGAGAGCCCTGTCACAAAAAAAATAGGTAGTCGCCTCCCACAGAGGGATGAACCTTTTGTCGTTTTGTGTGAGCACCCTCGGGGTCACTAACAATTTTCACGTTGGTCACCACAGAGGACAGCCATTTTCCTTCTCCAAAGTTTATTTCAGTAAAATTTTAATAAAGCATAATTTGAACAGTTTGAGTTAAGTTTTGCTTAGGAAAAATATTGAATTTCATAATGATAAACTTTCTTAAATACTTGTTTACTGTAAACCTTCATTTGCGTGTATTATTATGTTTTTGTTTATATTCATTGTATATTATCTTTTCATTGTTTAGTTGTTTAAATATTGATTCTGTATAGAGATTTTGTGATGGTGCAGGAGAGTCAGAGGAACGGTATAACTTGATAGATTTAAATTTTGATGTGATGGTGTGGAATTACTTATGATGAGTTACAGACCAAGCTTCTGACTCTGTAACCCTGATGTCTCCAATTCTGACACACTAGAAGAACAGTTCTGACTCTTCTACACTAAATTTATTCATTTAATGTTACAATTTCTTGTAAAAAATTTTGATAATCATATATTTGTACTATTTTAAGTTGTGAAAATGTCACCCATCAGCGAGACGATTTTCTCTTTTTTCGGGGGGGATCTGTAATATATCAAAATTATTTAACTTTAATATTTCTTCAAAAGTCTAATCTCTCCAATTTCAATTCTTCTAAATCTCTTTCCCAGCCTCTAAATGGTTTGGTCAATGAAGTATTTTCCACTTAACATTCCTTTCTGTCATAAAACTGTAAACTTTCTGTCTATGCAGCAGTTTCGCAGGTGTTGGCGGAACATGTGTTCGTGTTTTGCTGATAGTGCATTTAATTCGCTTAGTAAGTGTTTTGTTGTGGAAAAAGTCTTGTTGTCAGTGCTCTTGTGTACTTGTGTCTGAACAGAGTGAACTCTGGGGCTTTTGATTGTATTTTGTCAAGAAGGACAGATGTCCGTGTTGCCGCTCTGAAATAAAGTTTAAAAGTTAGACTTCTGAGTTCTCTTGAATATGAAGCCCGACTGCATTCTCATTACTTATATCTGTTGAGCTTTCTCCTTGTGAAGGAGTTTTATAAAAAATGGATTACATATATATATATATATATATATATAATATTCCTAAAGAGGCATTTTTCCTACAGAATTATTTTAATTCAAATTATTTCTTAGATGCCTACCGTTTCGCAAAATTGTTAGAGCCTTCACCATCTACGCGGGTGGATGTTGATTCAAATACCGCATAAGATTTGGTTATCAGTTTTATTATTCCTTCAGAAATAGTAAAGTTGGCCACCTATATGGAATTCCCATAATAAAGTGGACGAAATTTCTATGACGTTGTAAACTTAAATGCTTAAAAATACTCAATTAAGTATAATTAATGATTAATTGGCTTATATTACTTACTTGTCTTAATTACGTATAAATAACTCTTAAATAAGGCATGTTTCCTCCACCCCATTGAGTAAAGTTGTTTTTATTAATCCATTTATACTTAGCCCCTTTCGTAGCGACGGAGAATGAATCTTCTAATTTAAGTGTATTCAACAATTTTTAATTTAATCACTTGGATTAATATTTGCTTATATTTTATCTTTACTCATAATCTTACTTTTTTTATATGCTTAGATCGAAAGCATTCAGAAAATCTTTTTATTATACCGCTTAACTTTTCAGTATTGTGTTTTAATGTTAAACTTTATAAATTTTCTTATCATGAAAGTTTCATTTCTATTAAAAAATATCTACTGATGTTGAAAATGGCAGTTGATTACTAATGAAAACAGACTGTCATATGTTTATGTTTTATATTTTTTTTCCTTTCAGGAATCCATATCTTATATAAAGGCTATTCATGAATATGCATTCACAGAAATGATTCGGGCCTTAATGTGCTAAATGATGTCTTGTTAATTAAAAAGTTTGAAAACGTTCTGATTCTCAACAGTTTGGTATAATTTTATTGATAAGATCGATCATAGCAATTTTAATCACCCCTAACAAATCGTTTTACACGCCATATAAAATCTAAGTATGTTTGTTCCATATCCAATAAAACTTTTTTAGTGCACATTTAACATAAATATGCAGAATGAAAGTATTTCAAGGAATGAATAGAAAACACAATTATTCTAATCATTCTAAAGTATTAGTATTTACAGTCATCTAATTGTAGGTAAAACTGATTGAGTTAATAAATCATCCGTTTTACATTATTAAAGTTTGGCATAATATTTATTGTTAGTTGCTACTAAAATTTGCAGCGGATGAGTTATGGCAAATATTTCAAGTATAAATTCCTTTTTACGAATTTTTAAGCTCTGAAATATTTATTGCATGTGAATTTTTGCGATAGAATAATGCATCTTATCTAAATAACGCATTTTCTTATTTCTAAGTTTATATCAACTATTTTTCAACTACCTCAAGAGTTTTCCCTTCCCTATGCATTAAAATCAACTTTAGTTCTCAGACTTTTTTTCTTCATTTCGTCTGAAAAGAAAAGTGAAGAACAGCGGAGAGAAAGTTAAAAGATGGATGGTGTGCACGAAGAAATTGACCCAAATTTTTTGATCTGTGAAAGTGATTTAAATCCCCCAGTTTTTCTCTTCAAGAAGAACTGAATATTACTTTTATTGTTTTGTTTTGTTGAGATGCCATTCTCATGCAATTTCGTCTCGGAGAGATATATTTGAATTGAAACATATTGAATAAACTATTGTTTAAAAGTTTCTATAAAATTATTTTCACTCTCTATAAGTCAAAAAATAATTTATCTTATCTAATGCAAAAAGATGAAATACATAAACTTTAATTAGAATTAATGCTAGGTGTACCCTATATTACGAAATGCTTATGTATAATTTATGATATTTTAAATCTATAGATCCTCATTCATTATTTTATTTTGGTTTGGTTTGGAGTTCTACGGTCTCCTTTTCATGCAACTCGAGTGCTAATGAGACCGGGACCTACAGCTTAAAGCCTATTCCGTACGGCTACGAACATCCATGCCACACTGGGATTCGAACCCACGAACTCCGGTACCAAAGGCCAGCACCCTAACTAATAGGCCATCGTTCGGCTAATCAAGAATTGGAAACATTAATTTAATCCTATTAATATCTACTTGATAATAATTATTTAATTGTTTATAAATAAAAGGTAGTTGATAGTTAGCATTTAAAGCTAACTCTAAATAATAATTAATATCAGAATGAAATATTACTAGATTGCTATAAAGACGTTCACTGCGCTTTAAATAACTTAATGATATATTACGTTTAATATAGGTGGATAATCATGTATTCCAGTTACAGTTTTTATTAATAGTAAAGTTGTAAAGTTTTATTAATAGTAAATATGTTATGAAAATTTTCCAAAATGATATAAATATCTTAGGCGGCCATTTATTTATATTTACGAATGTAAGACAGTTGGCATTTGAAATTTTCATATAGTCCTTGGTTTGGTTTGGTTTTGGAGCGCTACGGTCTACTTTTTGCAACACGAGGGCTAATAAGACCAGGACCTACTGCTTAAAGCCGATTCCGAACGACTACGAACATCCATACTAATGTGGGGTTCGAACCCACGAACCCCGGTATCGAAGGCCCGCACCCTATCCAATCGGCCATCGTTCGGCCCATATCATTGTTTTGTCAATTCCTGACAATCTTTTGCGTTTCCTGTATGTATTGCACTTAGTATGTTCAGAGATTTTTTTAAAGTAATTTCCTTAATTGCAGTATACTTCTTGAACATTTCCAGTACAAATTCTATCTATTATTTTATATGAAGCATTTTTTCTCCTTTAGGTAGCTAATAATATACTACAAAGGTTTCTGCAATAAAATATTATAAAACTTTATTACCACGCCACCAATAGCATTTACTACGAACTCTTATTATATATTTAAAATGTTGCACTAATTTTCAGGTTGAAAGAAAATGACTTCTTAAACATACTTCATTATGATTATTTAAGTTTTTCCTGATGCCATGTTTTACATATTTATAGCTGTAAGATTATTTTGTGCTTGAAATCAAGTCGACTAACATAGAACTAATTAAGTGCTAATAGTGCTCCTATTACACTAATTATCTAATTATGTTTTTTCCTCTATATATTTAGATACTACGCTAAATAAAAGGCTGGAAGATGAAAGAAATTAATCATATTGTTAAGGTTATATAAACATACATCTTAAATAATAAGTTAATTTCTAAATAATCAGAAATTCTTTACATCTTATTAATTTAAAAATAAATATAAGTATATATATGCATATATATATATATATATATATATATATATATATATGTGTGTGTGTGTGTATATATATATATACATATATATATATATTTATATATAGATATATATATATATACATATATATATATATATATATATATATATATATATATATATATATATATATATGTATTTATACATAGATATGTATATATATATATATTTATATATATATATATATATATATTTATATATAGATATGTATATATATATAATATATATATATATATATATATATATATATATATATATATATATATATAAATATATATATATATATATATATATATATATATTTATATATATATATATATATATATATATATATATATATATATATATTTATATATATATATATATATTTATATATAGATATGTATATATATATATATATACATTTATACATAGATATGTATATATATATACATATAGACATATGTATATCTATATATTTATATATAGATATGTATATATATATACATTTATACATAGATATGTATATATATATATATACATGTATATGTATATATGTATATATGTATATATATATATATATATATATGTATATATATATATATATATATATATATATATATATATATATATATGTATATACTAATTTGTTTACGCAGGTATTAAGAATTGGTATTAAATCCTTTTCACCCATTATTAAATGAGGAATTATGTATTTATATTTATGCTACACACTAGTTTCACTATAAATCCAAGAATGTTTCGACGTTAATAAATATTCTTTTTGCCTGGAGACATTTCGAATAATCTTTTATATCAAATTCCTCCAATAAATTATATTATCATATTTCTCTTGTTTTACCTGGTGTTGTTCCTGGTAGTTCAATGCTTTCGTATAATATCGTAATCCTTGTAAACATATTAAATCGTTGTCATTAATATATATAACAACTCTAAGTCAATTAGACATTTAAAATATATCCTTACTTAACCACGACATAGTTAAAACTTTACAGTAATATTTTAATTAAACCGAAAACATCTTGTATTTTGCAAAAAATACATTTTGTGTTTAACGACTTTCTTAATTTAATTTTGCATCGTTTGGATCATTTGATAAGAGGCTTATCTGATTTGCCCATGTGTCAACTGGGTACATAAGAGTGTCAAAAGATCCTAGATTACGTCAATTACTATTAAAAATTTAACAATAGTTTTACTTTATCGAACTTCAAAGTACTGTCTTTCTGGTACCACACACTTGTTCTAACTTTGTATAGCTGCTCAAAACTATCCTGGGATCCATTTTTTGAGAGGACTATCAGTTCCTTTGATCACCTCATCTGATTCCTCAAAATGATGTGTCTTCAATCTTATTTTCAGCTGTGGAAATAGGTAAAAATTTGCTGTTTCTAGAGTAAGGAGGATTTTCTAGAGTGGTAACACTCTTTGTGTCAAGGTACTTTTTCACACAGATGTTGATATGGTGAATCATTGTAGTGTAAAAGAAACCAATCTTTGGTTGTTGATTTTTCAAGTCGTTTCCGTCTGACTGAATCTCATAGTCGTTTACACATCGCCAGGTTTACTGACAGTTTGGAGAGTTTTTAAGAATTCTGTGAGACACTACGATGTGAAATTTTAAGTTTAGAGGCAGTAGCCTCAATGGTTATTCCTGTGTCGGGGGGCACAATTTCATGAACCCACTGAACATTTTCATCTGCTAGAGGAAGTACACCGGTCCAAATATCATTTTCAATATTTGTGCGAAAAATTTTATGCGACTCGTGCACAGCAGTTTTTTTCATAGCATCATTTCCGTGTGCTTTCTTCACTATCTCCAGAGTCCCAAAAGGTGGTCTTTTGAACAAAAGGCAGAAAAATTTACTTCAGCAGAAATGATCTTCAGCTAACGACTACAGTATCAGAAATGAATTCCAGAAGGCTATGTTTTTTCCATATCAGCGCTGCCAAACTCCAAAAGAGATATGTCCCCTCTAACGAATACCTGTGTGAATTTAGGTTACCATTCTGAACTTAAGGATTCTACCATTAATTTACTTACATTAGTCAATAAATTTCTCATATTTTCCCCACTTTTTTCAGTGCTTTTAACTAATAGTTTAATACAGTTTACAACAATTTCAATATAGTAGAGAAGAATTTGCAAAATTAATGTCCAAAGATTAGCGTGTATTTATATGTACAAAATTTTCGATTCTAAATTAAAACATAATTAGCTGGAAATCCTTCTAAAACATAAAACCGTATATAAATTATATTAATACACTGACTCGAATATATGATTTTTTTTTATTCAAGACTAGACTTTAAACTCCACAGAAGGAAAACTACTCTCATGTCGAACGTTTAAATTACAGGTCTACACGAACACATACACAAATTCTATTGGATAATTTAGAACACAACACAATCATTAAATAAGAAATACACTAAGATCTGGTCTCACCAAAGTCGTTTAACTTTTAACCGTGATTAATTTCTGTTTAAACAGAGAATTTCGTCCTCTATTGGATGGAACCATGGGTTAATCACGGTTAGCCGTTAAACGACTTTAGTGAAACAGGCCCTAAGGGCTGGTCCAGCCAAAATTATTTAACAGCTAACCGCGATTGATCTTTGTTTAAAAGGAGAATTTGCCTCCCACTATTGGTTGGCACCATGGGTTAATCGCGGTTAGCTTTTAAAGTGAACGGTTCTAAATATTATTGAAAAATCTGAGGTGACAATTTTGTCAGAAAGTTTAATGAGAGCCTACATTATATTTGCTTTAATCAGTATTTCAGATAGGAATAAGAGGGTCTACCGGAAAGTCTTTGAAATTAATGAAATAAAAGGATTATGCTAGAACTTTTTATGGCTGACAACAATTTTCCCATCAACGCTTTTCCCATGGCCCATCAGCGTGTTAATCATATGAAGCATTAGTGAAGACATTGACTTGAAAGTTGTTAAGAACCAACTGCAATCCTTGATACCATGATCCTTATAATTAAAACATAAGCTTGAAATATTTTAAAACATGCAAATATACTTTTATAAACACAACATAAGATACCAAGAAATAAAATTCGTATGAAGCAAAATAAATTTCACTTAAAACTGTTAAAAATATCCTTGTCTAACTGAGTTAAAGAATACAGTCTGACTTTTGTACTTTTATTCCCAAATCTTCAAATACGTTTTTCCTGATCATATTACTCTTTCTCTTTTTCCGTGACTGAAAGGCATGGCAGAACAAAATCAAATTTCTGGATAATACGTAAAGAAAATAGAATACTTGTGCTCTTCTTTTTTTTTCTCCCAAGTCTGTGTAGTTGGCAGAGAAAAGTTAAAGAAAGGAAGTGTAACTCTGAAAAATGTTTCTACTGGGATATCGAACGAAAACGAAAACAATTCCGGTGTCACAGACATTTTATTCAGCTGTAGGGTATTTCCGAACCAATTCTGTAGACGTCTGGTTTTAAAGTGATTCCTGGTCAGATGTGACCAATACAAATATTCTTCGAAACTCAACACAGATCCTAAGCCAAAAAAAGTTAAAAAATAAGAAGATATATCGCAATCTTCAGATTTTTTTTTCTCCGATCCTAAGTTTGAAACTGGATTTTAAACTCATTGTATAAAATTTAAGTATAATTCCAAAATTTTAGTGGTAAAGTCTGTCATATGGGAATAATTTACAACAATGAGGGTTTGTTTTAAAAGAAAAGAAACTGACTATTCATTTCACGAGTATTAATTTAACCTTTCATGTTTTTTATACTTTATTTTATAAATTTTGTTTATTTTCTTTTGTTGAATTAACTCCATCAGTCAAAATGTCATTATCTAGATCATAGATATTTTACAAAGTTTTTTCGGAGATTTAAGAATTCTGAACTTTCTTCGTCTTAAAATAATATAACAGAAAATATAAAGAAAAACTAACGTAACGTCAAGACCACGTGTAGTAGGCTACCATTTGCTGAAATCTACTATGCTCAGTTGTAGCTTCGTGGTCAAAATGACTGATCACATCTGTCAAGTGCAATAACTTCCAGGAAAATCGAGAAATTATGTTAGTACCTTACATATGGGAATAATCCTAAGGTCAGTTATCAAAAATTTTTTAATAGATGTTTTTGGAGTGGTCGGTTGCTAGGGAACAATTTAGAATAAACTACTGCTAAATGTTTACTTAAAAATATTATAAATATTTCATGTTAAAACCAGTAGTAGTTTTTGGTTTTTCTCTTTAAAAATTTTCCTCAAGCTAAAATTCTAAATTTGTCTTTCTTAAAATTCTTACAAATTTCTTTAGGATTTTTATTATGCATTAAACACATTAATATTCAAGCTACTTATCGTTGTCTATACTTTACAACATTATTTTTGACTTGGGTAACGCCCACTGCATAAAGGCTTTAAAAGCTTTAAAGGTGATAGATTAACTGGATTCTATGGGCCCAGTCCTTCAATCCAGAGATTTCTAACAGTAAGCATAAAGATGACAACGAGCGAAAAAATAAACACTTAAGATAAGATAGAAGGGTGGATTCGTGAGTTCATAACAAAAAAAAACAAGAGAGTGGAAAGTTTAGGGATAGAAAACACTAAATGTTTCTGTGGACAGGGACATCCGTACTCTGCGACGAGTGATTAGTTATTTTATTTTCGGTCGATTTACTTGAGATTGGCAGAACCAAAGAAATTTCAGAGATTCAGCCAATAGAATTTCAGTATTTGCAAGATTCGACCAGTAGAATTTCAACGGATCGCAAAGGTGGTAATGAGTGCGAAAATGTGATACCACTGCCTAATAAGCTTTGCTATATATATTACATAGTTATAGTATGAAATTTTACTGGTAGCTTTCTTATTTAAATTCATGATTCTGAGCACTACTTATTAACTCTTTTTCGTATATATATATATATATATATATATATATATATATATCTTTTAATTATTTTTTATTTATTTAATCTCATTTATTATTAACTATTCGCATTTACTCTTATTTAATATTATCAATCTATATTTATTCGAATTTATTACATTTTTTTAAATTTTGCTTTTTTGTATTTATATTTACATTTCTATTTCTCATTTATTATTTTAAATTTTCATTTACTTTAATTATTTATTTTTTATTTAATGCATATTGGAATCTTGAGTACCCATATAATCATTATGAACAGCTCACTTATTACATTGTATATCTTTCTTACTAGATATATGCCCATCCGGACCAGTTGATCCGATAATACCTTTTAACTGGAGTAGCCCACAGTTTCGAATCATATTTCATAAATTAAAAGAATATTTTTATTTTTCAAAGAAATTGTTTTTAGTCAAAACCATTTTGAAAGCATGAAAAAAATCTTAAGGCGATTTTCTTTTTATTATTACCATATTTTGGCGTCATAAAGTTCAAAATACACTGATAAAGTTAAAAAAGAAGCTTAGCAATATCGTGACTACACGCTGGCTCTTTTCTAGATTCAGCCAGTGCAGGGAACAGTGCCACACACTTTCATTGATTAAAAAGACACCGGTAGTCTGGTACTTTTGGGCTTATGTTGGAATTATATCTAATTTAATGGAAGAGAAGTTTTTACGATTTTAGTAATTAAAATTGTTAGATATGTAAGTAGAAGCATGGCAATCAAGTAGTTAAATCTGTCTATTTCGCCTATAAAAGTCAGTTAAAGTGAAACAAAATAGGTACTGTATATGTTAAGTTATTTATGCATATCAAGATCATTAACGTTCAGCACTGAAAAACTGAAGATGCACACATAATATAAAGTACGCATGCTTAATTAAGCTACTGTATACCTCTATCAATCTGAATATATCTATCTATCTGAATATATCTATCTATATATATATATATATATATATATATATATATATATATATATTTATTTATTTATATGTATATATATATATATATGTATATAGAAATATTTGTATATATATATATATATATATATATATATATATATATTTATATATGTATATATCTATATATATATATATATATATATATATATGTATATATCTATATATATGTATATATGTATATATATATATATGTATATATATATATATATATATATATATATGTATATATATATATATATATATATATATATGTATATATATATATATATGTATATATATATGTTGAATCCCGTAGTTTCGCAAACTCAATTTGAAGTTTTGCTTTTGCCATTTGGCAACCACGAAGTTGTATTTTTAAAATGTAACCCTATTTTTGCTGTTCTGATGTATAAAATCCTGATGTTCTGTTGAACGAATGTGCGAAGGGATCCAGCCCTAATTAATACTGGCTTGAATTAAGTTTTACATGTTATTCGTGATTAAAGTGTGTGTGTGAACAAATGACTCTTTATTGAAGTTATCTGAATTACATTTCTGTACGTAATACTGACTTTCTACGGATGCAAAGTTAGCAAGTTGTTCTTAACATTTGGCGTCCGCGACAGGATTAGAATATTGGATTACAATATTCAAGAAGATACCGAGGTAAGCTCGGTTTTGATTGCTATCTTTGTATTGATGATTTATGTTCGAAGTGTTAGTAATTTAAAGATACAAAATGAGTGAGAAATTAGAAACATTGAAAAAGAAACGCACTGGCATTCGAACCCAAACTACTAAATTATGTAACAAAATAAAGAATGCACTTGAAGATCAGAAAATATCTGATGATGAAAGATTTGATCTTTTAAACATTTGTAAAGATCAATTAAATGAGAAATATGATTCGCTTAAATTTTTAAATTCGGAAATTCAAAATGTTATACCTAATGCCGAATTTGAAAAGGAAATTGAAAATTCCGAAGAATATAGCGAAAAAATAATTGAATGGAAATATAAAATTACAAAATCCTTAAATATCCATAATGCTAAAAGTCAAAATTCTGTTTCTTTAAGTTCCGGTTCCGAAAACGAAAGTCCTTCTCGGAACATTAATGAGCGTACAATGAAGTTACCTAAAATTACATTGGGAAAATTTTATGGTGATTGTAGTTCATGGTTAGATTTTTGGGGTCAATTTTCGAATGCAATAGATAAAAATTCTAGCTTAACCCCTATTGATAAATTTTCATATCTTAAATCCCTGCTTGGTGCCAGCGCTTCTAACGCTGTCGCAGGATTTTCACTGACGGAAGAAAATTATAAATCGGCTGTTGATCTTTTAAAGAACAGATTTGGTCGAAATGACTTGGTCATAAACGCTCATATGAGTAAACTTTTGAATTTAAAGCCAGTGAGAAATGCTACAAATGTAACGGATTTAAGAAACCTTTATGATAGTTGTGAAATACAAATTAGAAATTTAAATTCGCTTGGTGTTGCGTCAGGCAGCTATGGACATTTACTTTGCCCAATATTGTTGAAATTGATACCAGCTGAAATTGCTCTAGAATTCAATCGTAAAAAAAACCAAGGATAAAGATATGGATGTTAATGAATTAATTTCATTCATTAAAGAAGAAGTTGAATCGCGAGAAGCTACCTTACAGATAAATTCTGAAAATTACGTTACTAACAAAAGTGAAAGATACAAGCAACATCATACTAGTAATTTTAAACGAGGCTTTCCATCAGCATCAGCATTAACAACTAACGTTAAGAATATATGTGTGTTTTGCAAAAATTCTCATATTTCTGAAAAATGTCAAGACCTATCCATTCCTGAAAAACGCGAAAAGTTGCGTAAGGAAGGTCGCTGTTTTGTGTGCTTTCGAAAATTCCATATCTCGGCCAAGTGTAAATTTAACTCTCAACGTTGTAAAATTTGTAATGGAAATTTTCACGAAACTTCAGTCTGTGTAAATAGCATTCCTAAACCAAGGGTTGCGGGTTCGAGTCCCGCAGAAAGCACAACAAAGGAAGATGCAGAACCTATTATTAATTCTGTGTCTCACTGTGAATCAAAATGTTCTAACGTCTCGAAAGAAAATTATTTTACAAACATGTTGCGTTAATGTGGAGTCTGGTTTGAATTTTGAAATATTTTTGTGTTTACTTGATTCCGGAAGTCAAAAAAGTTTCGTGACTAAAAGAGTAGTATCCGAGTTAAATCCTCCAGTTATTCGCCAAGAAAAGCTTCAAATATATTCTTTTGGAGCGATTAAACCCCAAATAAAAACGTATGATGTCGTCGAATTAAAATTGACGCACGTGCAGGATAAAACTCGCAGCATATTTGTTGAGGCTTTAGTTACAGATGTTATATCTAATGCAGTGATTCAGTATCCCCATCTAAATAAACAAATTAAAAGTAAGTTTAGCCCTTACGAGCTGTCACAGTGCAATACGTTATGCAGTCAGCAGGTCGACGTTTTGGTTGGCGCCGATTATTTCTACCGCGTGAACTTTGGCGGGGGGGTCGTAAAGGTCACGAAGTCGCTCTTTTTATGTGAAAGTTTATTTGGATATTCGCTATGTGGCGCGATAAATGATGATCAAAACTTAAGTAAACGAGCTTCTGTTCTAAATCTTTCGGTATCTGACATGGAACAGAAGGGTTTGAAACTGTTATGGGATTTGGAATGTTTGGGAATAAAATCCGAGGAAAACGTTTCAGAAATAGATAAAGAAATTATGTCTAACTTTGAGAGTAATTTAAAGTTTGTAAATAACAGATATGAGACAGGTTTGTTATGGAAAGATGAAAAGATAAAAGTGGGAAATAATTTTAGAATTGCTAGAAACCGTTTTGAGGAGTTACAACGTAAACTCGCGAAAGATAAGAAATTATGTGAAAATTACAAGGCTATTGTTGCGGAGCAGGAAATGAGTGGGATTGTGGAGGAATGTCCTGACAAATCGATTGTGAAACTGGATATTTTTTGCCGCACAGACCGATCATAAGAGAGGACAAGTCAACCACTAAAGTTAGAATGGTGTTTGATGCATCTTCTAAAGAAAATCACCTTAACTCGTTAAACAATTGTTTATGGCCAGGTCCTAGTCTTAATCCCAATATATTAGATGTAATTATTAATTTAAGAGTACATAATGTTGCGTTCTGGGCTGATTTAGAGAAGGCGTTCCTTCAAATTGGGATATGTGAAAAGGATCGCGATTATTTAAAATTTTTATGGTGTCCTGATGAACAGGGCAATTTAAGATTTCTAAGATTTACTCGAGTACCTTTTGGTGTAACGTGCAGCCCTTTTATATTGGCTGCTACGATCAAACATCATATTCGGAAATATAAGGATCATCCCGAAGTTATTAGGAATTTAGATTCTCATTTATACGTTGACGATTTTATTTCTGGTTCAATGTCTGATGAAGAAGCTTATTATTTATCCTCAACAGCTTCAAATATTTTTAGAGATGCTGGAATGAATTTGCGAAAATTCAGTACTAATTCTGAAGAACTTCGAAAAATGTGGGTAAGGAATAAACTGTGTGATACGCAGGGAAATCCTAATGTTTCTTTTAAAATATTAGGATTACTATGGAATACCGACACTGATGTTTTATATTTAGACTCACAATCGTTTCCCGAAGATTGGAAATTGAATCCTACTAAACGGATTGTTCTTAAGGCTATGCTAAAGGTGTTTGATCCTATCGGATTTGTTGCCCCATTTACCGTCTGGATGAAAAGTTTGTTACAAGAAATTTGGCGTAGAGGTTTAGAATGGGACAGTAATTTACCTATTGATCTAAAGGACGAATGGGAAAGCTGGTGTTCGGAAATTGTACATTTACGCAATTTTGAGGTCCCTCGAAAGTATTTTCCACAAGGCATAACATTTTCTGACACGATACAAATTCATATTTTTTCTGATGCTAGCCCGAAGGCCTACGGGGCTGTTGCTTATCTCAGATGTGACACCAGTGATGATAAAATTAAGACTAACTTTGTTTGGGCGAAATGTAGAGTATCCCCTATTAAGAGCTTAACAATTCCTCGTCTTGAATTAATGGGGGCGGTAATAGCTTCTCGAATGGCTAAATATTTAAAAAATGCGCTTGCTTTTAAAAGGGTAGATTTCAGATTTTGGTCGGATTCCACAGTAACGCTTCATTGGATAAAGGGATCAGCTTTAAATTGGAAGCCCTTTGTGGCTAATAGAGTAACTGAAATTCAGTCTTTGACAGAACCGGAAAATTGGAACTATTGTTCGGGTAAAAATAACCCTAGTGATCTATTAACACGTGGTGAAAATCTATTGAAGCTATCACAAAACAACTTGTGGTTTCATGGTCCAGAATGGTTATCAATGCCGGAGTGCATGTGGCCTTTGCGTAAAGAGATCCCGTTTAATAAAGATGCTTTAGATGAAAGAAAATCGATAATGAGTTCTACTCAATTTTCCTGCGCTGTAAGTGAACCATCGGAACCGTTACTAAAATTAGAAAAGTTTAGCAAGCTTAAAACTGCATACAGTGTTACTGCATGGATTATGAGATTCTTATATAATTCTAATAAAAGAAACACTAAGATATCAGGACCCTTGACAGCACCTGAAATTGCGAAGGCGGAATTATATTGGCTAAAACAAACACAGCAGTCAGTTTTTAGACATGAGATTGACTTACTAAATTCCGGAAAGGAAATTTCTAAAGACTCGCCGTTATACAACCTGAGTTCTAAATTAGATGAAAACGGACTATTAATTTTATCTGGAAGACTTCAATTTTCTGAATTTACTCAAACCGAGAAGCATCCGTGGATTCTTCCGAGTAAATGTACTTTCACCACCTTGATAATACAGCAAGCCCACGAAAAGTTATTCCACTTTGGTGTTGCTACCACCTTGGCCCATCTCCGAGAAAGATACTTTATAATTAAAGGAAGAAAGACTGTTAAGTCCGTATTAAAAAATTGCATAATTTGTAAGAAATTTAACACTTCACCAGGAAGACAAGACATTGCGCCCTTGCCGAAAGACAGAATAGTTGAATCTCCTCCGTTTGAAACCTGTGCCGTCGACTTTGCAGGTCCAATTTATGTTAAGACGAAAACAGCTTTAGAAAAGGCTTATATTGTTCTGTTCACTTGCGCAGTCACCAGAGCAGTTCATCTAGAGTTAGTAGTGACTTAAGCACAAGCAATTTTTTGTTGGCGTTTAAAAGATTTATTTCGCGAAGAGGTTTGTGTAAAACAATTTACAGTGATAATGCTAAAACGTTTGTTAAAGCTGACAATTTGTTGAAAGACATTTGGAATCGAATCTCTAAAACAGAAATTCTTCAGTATTTCACCCAAAATAATATAATTTGGAAATTTATTGTACCAAGAGCCAGTTGGTGGGGCGGATTTTGGGAGCGCATGGTGCGTTCCGTGAAAACTCCCTTGAAAAAAGTTCTTGGAAGATCTTGCCTCACATTCGAAGAGATCCAAACCACTCTGACTGAAATCGAAGCGGTTATCAATGGACGACCATTGACTTACGTTTATGAAGAAGGCGAAGAACCAATGCCACTCACACCTTCGCACTTCTTAATTGGAAAAAGGGTAAATTCTTTGCCCGAGATGTCTTACTCCTCTCCCAAGTCCAACAAATTAACATTGACAAAAAAGTTGAGATATAGAGAACAAATAATCAATCATTTTTGGAAACGTTGGCGAAAAGGAATATTTGCTCGAACTTCGCTCTGCCAACTTTACCAAACCAACTAGCCCTCCATCCAATTTCAAAGTTGGTGATGTTGTCCTGATTCATGAAGACAACGTTAAAAAAACATCTCTGGAAATGTGGACTGGTTAAAGAACTTTTCTTTGGAAGAGACTCTAAAGTTAGGTCGTGTGAACTTCAAACATCATCAGGATGTATTAAAAGACCTATTCAATTGCTATATAAACTTGAACTTGATTTTGATGACTAAATACCTAATTGAAATAATATTTTTTTTCTTTTGCATATTTTGTTCATTGTTTACTTATCTAATCCATTTTATATACTTATTAGATTTCAGTGATTTCCCCTGTTTGAAAATTCTTGTGTAACTCCTATTGTAAGTCTGTTAATTTGTCTTTTAGTTGATCTAATTGTACTATTCATTTAATTTGATTGCTGAACAATAATATTGTTCATCCGGGGGCAGTGTGTTGAATCCCGTAGTTTCGCAAACTCAATTTGAAGTTTTGCTTTTGCCATTTGGCAACCACGAAGTTGTATTTTTAAAATGTAACCCTATTTTTGCTGTTCTGATGTATAAAATCCTGATGTTCTGTTGAACGAATGTGCGAAGGGATCCAGCCCTAATTAATACTGGCTTGAATTAAGTTTTACATGTTATTCGTGATTAAAGTGTGTGTGTGAACAAATGACTCTTTATTGAAGTTATCTGAATTACATTTCTGTACGTAATACTGACTTTCTACGGATGCAAAGTTAGCAAGTTGTTCTCAACAGTATGTAAGCATATATATATATATATATATATATATATATATATATATACATATATATATATATATATACATATATATATATACATATATATATACATATATATATATATATATACATACATATATATATATATATATGTATATATATATATATGTATGTATATATATATATATAAATATATATATATATATATATATATATATATATATATATATAAAATATATATATATATACATATATATATATATATATATATATATATATATATATATATATATGTATATATATATATATATATATATATATATATATATATATATATATATATATTATATATATATATATATATATATATATATATATATATATATATATATAGATAGATAGATAGATAGATAGATAGATAGATATAGATATTTTACAAAAGTAAAAACTCTTGTTTAAATCAAACGTTTTCCTCATGTGTGCAATCCCGAATCCCTCATGGTGTATCCAGTATGCACCGACGTATATCCCGACTTTCGATGGTTTTGTAATCAGAAAGCTTCTTCTATTTAGTATTTTGTAGTCATGTTTTGTAACAGTAATGCTAATTACACTAGATCATAAATCCAAGAGCCTGACTCAAATATTTGGTTGAAAACGTGTTTCTACAAAGGTGATGTGTAATCTTCATAACATAATAATAAATAAAAACTCTGAGCATAAAGGGACAAAATGTAGAATGGCATATAAAAAATGTCATTAAATATCAAATTTATTAGATTTGCATCGTTTTGACAAATTTAAAATAAATAAGATTTGTTGACGAATTTGAATGTATATCCTCTAAAATTATTCTGCAAGCGTAATTCATAAAATCCTATCTTTGAGATATAAAAATTACAGGAAGAAATTTTATCCAGTCATGATATGCATTAGAATATGCTGGAAAATGATGAAATCATTATATATAATTAAGACGATTATGCATTCAGGCATAAAACTAAATTTCTAATGCACATATGCAGTAAGAAATTCTCCTCACCTAATAAACGAAATATTTTTGATTAGTAAGATTTCCTTACCATTGCAATTTGTAATAGTAAAAAATGAAAATATATATATTTTCATCCATAAAAAATATTATTGTAATAATTGTTAAAAATTATTAAAGATGACTACTGTACAAATGTAATGATTATAGCTACTAATTTTTTTTTATATAGCTAATATTTTTTTAATTACATACGCCAAAGTATAAACTGCCTCTTATTATTTTGACATAAAAATTTATATTAAACCCTATTAAATTAATATGTTCTAATATAGAAATAAAGTCGAAATGCGACTAGACGATATCCAGGGATTTATACTGATTAATTATTTTCTAACTATACCCTTTCGAAATAGGCATGTTAGAACAGTTCTTTAATTATTTGAGCGAAAAAACTTTCGTTTTGAAGATCATTTCTCATGAGATTAATGATGAACCTTTGTTATCAATAACAATCATATCTTTCCTATTGTTAGAGAACGTATTCTTCAATAATAGGTGGGAAAAATCAGATTCAAATAAAATTAATTAGTACTTAAAGTTTTTTCTGATCGTGATAAAGTATATGGTTCGCTATCTGAGAACTCGGTAATTGGATTACGGTTTATTTTGTTAGCTGTTTTGTCGGATTCTCAATTAAAACAGCAGTATCCTAACTGTTACAAAACAATTTTGTTATACTGTTTACTTTTTATTTTGTCAGGGAAATTCAAAGCAATGCATTTTGGCTGATTTATATTTATTTACAGGTATTTATATACAAATATATCGAATTATATATTATTTGCAGCAAATTAAATAAAGAATTTCGGATATCCTCCTATATAATAAAAGCCAAAGTTATCAGTCGGTCTGTCTTCGAATTTATGATGTGGTTGGACCTGGAATGGATAGAGGCATCCGTATTGAATTCTTAATGAGTTAGGGTTAGAAAAATTCAAGGCAAGTAAAGTTTATCTTTTCCTAAACTATCGATCAGATTCTGAAAATAAATTGGTATAAATGTGCTTCATATCACCGCTAAATATGCTGTCGTCTTTAAAACGTTCGAAATTCACCCCTTCCCCCTTTTCGAGAGTTTAATGCCCTTATTTCGAGCTCTGATTTTCATAGTTAAGAGCAGGCTAGTAAATGTATCAATTTATCACATAATAAGTAAAAGTAACATTTTTTTAAATCTACCCCTTCCCCCCTTTTTAAGCGTTTAATGCTATTATTTCAAGTCTTATTTTCCCTGGTTTAGACCAGGCGATTTAATTTATCAATCTACCATATAATAAATAGGTAAAAATAACATTTTTTCTAGCATTATGGCGTCATTCCTTTAAACATCTCATTTAATAATTTTAAATTATTTAAGTATCGACTGCATTATTTTCATACGTTTTATCACTGAACTTCGAAATTACGTAAATACTTTTCTTTTATATTTGGCCTAAATAATAGATTAGGTACATATGTGATAATTTTAAATTTAATCATTGATTATTTTTGTTACAATGAAAATTTTATCACCTGTATTAACAAAAAATTGTGTTTACCTCTAGGGTGTAATGGAAAGGATAGTTTCATTCTTTTATTTCCATTAATTACTGGGGCAAAAAAATTGGAAAGATTTAACGATAATTTTGGCGTATCTAAGAAAACTTTGAATTATTATTCTAAAGGAATTCAACGTTATTCTAAACTGCATTCACAGCATCGGGATACTTTATAGGAGTAGGAACATAAACAAATTATTGAGCTTGAACCAGATAATTCTCAGCCAAAAAACAAACCATTTTTTTTTACCTGACTTCAGGGTACAGTTCTAAAAAATTAAAAGTTTTACTGATCCCGTCATATGTAGGGGTATATGCTAGCATATTGTGAACAATCAATAAATGTAAAAGGAAGAAGTTTATTAAACTTTTCTTAATGTTTTGACTACTAGTTTAAGTCTTTACAAATCATTTTTACTAGCAATAGTTTATTAAAATACTTTTTGAAATGAAATTGATTTAAGAAAATAAAAATTGTATTGTTAGATTTAGCTAATTTAATCAATTTACTTTTTAAAGGAATTAAAAGACCTACTTCATAGAAATCGCTAAGAAGTACAAGATGGTTTCCTTTTCTGAAAGAGTATATATAAGTGTATATTTTATAATATTTTATTTTTTAATGATATAGTTTCATTTAATTATTTTAATATTTTCGTTCTAAAACAATTTTTAGTCAACAATTTAACATTTTTGTTCTTGAATGGTGACTTTCAAATGTTTATAATGCATTACATTTTCCTTAATCCTTTTTAGATGTTGTAACTTTGTTTACTAATCTGTTTGTCAAAAATTGATGCTTCGGTATACTTTTTCGACATGTTTAGTTACTTGTCGAGTTACTGAGTGTGTTATATTGAGAAAAAACTTCCTAAAATATTCCACAAGTACAAATCATTGATTACAAAACTTGTTAAAGGAAAAAACCCCGTTATACAGTTTCGTTTCTAAATAAATCCTTAATATACAGTAAAAATATCAAACTAATGAGCTAATATTTTGTGCACTCGGAAGATTTTTAATGAATGTTCACTGCTTTCAGTTTTTATAAATAATGTTTTGTATTTTTACCCGTTTTTTTAATTGTAGTATGTTAAATATTTTATTTACACCATACTTGTTATTTCTGAAATTAATATTGTTAAAAGTTATTATTTTTGAAATAGAGATTTAAATCTCCTAGCTTCCTTAAGTTGAAAAAATATTCAACACTCGGATCCTGTTGAAAGTTAGGACAATGTGTGCACCTTGTTTCTTTCTATGGAGGACTGCGTAGTATTTATGAACTATATTTTGTATTTATCAACTATATTATACTGGTAACTTAAAGAGTTTGTATTCAAGTGAATGAAAAGAAATTAAATGGAAAAAGATTATGAGCTGAAACAGTTTGCTTCCTAGAAATATCTCCTTCAGCCTATCCAACAATCTTTAGTTTTAAAACTATGTTATGAGGTCATAACAAGTATTAGTTTTCTTTGATATCACTACATTTATGAACAAATTGAATATCTAATGAAAGGTGGTAAAATAGCTAACCCTAAACATGAGGATATACCGAAATAAGGCAATCTCACGCAGCAGGGCACATCTCAACTTTATGCCAATTCTGGCTTTCGTTTTAAACAGAATGGCAGTATATTGATGTCCTATTGGATATTATACAAATAATAATTAATGGGAAGGGCATTGAAGTAGTTCGTGATGTTGCTTGAAATCTCTCTATTGGTGATAACTATATTTACTATGGCCTTAGAAAAGGTTGAATAGTGTAAAGATAATTTGTTATATACCAGTTATTTTGATTCCGAGAAAAAACATTAAGATATCATATAAGTTCTACTCAATTTTGATACCTTGCGTTTAATTTTACTCATCATTTAAACACTTGGTAAGTAAAGAGCTTCAGTTTTGCATATATACTAAATTTAAAGTTTCATTTTTATAAATATAAAACATGAAATTTTATAATTGGTTGTCAACAAGTATTTTTTGGAAAGAAATTAATTATAGCATACTTCGTATTTCACATATATTTCCTTTACAAAATATTTAAATTCAATAAAAAGTAAAAAAATATATATATAAATATTTCTATAATTTAGCATGATTTGGAACATAATTTCATTTTTGAAGTAAAAAATATAAGACGCAATGAATTTGCTGATCTAACATTTGACAAACTAGATTGTAAAAAAAATCTATTGCATATCTTTCTTAGATAAGAAAAAAAACTGAAAGGAAATATGAAAACATGTTCGGCAAGTAATATTTTATTGGATGCAAGTCAACATAAGGGGTCCCTATAACGACCTAAAAAAATCAATAAAACTCTGTAAGCCTTAAATTTTGAAGAAGGAAAAATGCGAATCCGAAAATTTTCAAGTATCTCACTATGTGCATATAAAAATATTAATGCATGCCTTAAAAATCAATATAGAATGAAAAAATAAGTTTATGATTCTACTTAAAATTCATAAAATACTTAGAAAAGTGTGTAATTACATGAGGAGTTTATCTGTTACTGTGTGTTAAACCTGTATATATATGCATACATACATACATACATACATATATATATATATATATATATATATATATATATATATATATATATATATATATATATATATATATATATATATATATATATATATATATATACACATATATATATATAAGTTAGGTAAAGGTGCGCTAAAGCTAAAAGTCGATCAGAGGGGAGGATTGGCTAGGACCATGACTGGCAGAATTACCGAAGCCTACTTTGTTGTGCTAAGCATCTTACCGCTGATTTAGCCAATAAGAATAGACAAATATATTTGGGCCCAGTGTTACTGGATATTTTCTAAAGAATTTTATTTTTTTAAAGTAAAGAAAATGATTAATTTAGGTCTATTCAACCAACCATCCATGAGAACCATCCAACTCACCACCACCTAAAACCAACTCTCTAGCAATTCTAATCAAATGCTCGGGGTTATCCAAAGTCCTACTGTAGTATTCCATAATCGGCTTGTTTGAGTGTGGGCGGATGAGAGGATTGATTTCATCATCTGCGTTAGACATGTAACAACTTTTGTGCTATGATGTTAGACTGTAATTGTGTGTGATTTTGTGTTTCCTATGTTGAGTGTTAGAAATTTCATTTTCGCCATAGCTTTCTTTTGGAAGTGTCTGCTACTGGCTAGTTGCTTGTATTAGAGAGTCTCGTTGGTATTATTTATCTTTTTAAGTAATTTCTCACCAATCTCCACATTTGCCTTAAATCAGAATTAGTCTTCTTCTAACTGAAACCTGTGTGAAGAAGGCAGCAAAATCACATGCCCTCTTACAATTTCAGTAAGAAATTGGTTGCTGATTAGGTGGTTAAATGAAACTTCTGAGAAAAAGTAAGAGGTTGTCCTTCTTATTTTACTATTGATCCAATTTTTTTAATTTTCCTTCATGATTAAGTTTATTAGTTGTTTTTTTTCAGTTGGCATTTGGAGTGACTAACTGTCTGCGATTTTTGCTTGTTCGTTGTCTCTTTTGTTTCCTTCAATTAAAATATGGTGTTTTATCAATGAAATGTGTAATTTTCCCCTTGAAAATCTGATTTCTTCTTGTAGTTCCCTGAAATGGTTTTTTTTTCGATAACGATGTTTTCCATTGCTAATATTGATGACCATTCATTAGTAGTCTGTATTTCTTATTTCTCCTATTTACCCATTGGGTAGCCTTTGTGAAAGCTAGCATTTCTGCCTGAAAGACACTGTTGTATTTAATGTTGTTTACGAATCGAAAATTTGTTTTTCTTAATCTTAAACAACAAAGGCCTACACTACTCTAGTTTCTATCTTTCAGTCGTCCGTATAAATTTCTAGCCACTGAGATATCTCCGAATTCATTATATGTATGGTCATAGACATGTATTTAGTTTATGTAATAGCTGAAATCGATGAGCGTGATGCTGTACTCAATTACCGAAAACGTTTTTAGACAGTCATCAACCACACCACAGTTTCTTTGTACGTCTGTATCCAAATTTGTGCAAATAATAAATGTAATTTGTGTGTACTTAAGAAATGACAGGAAAAATGAGCTCTGGACACTATCGATACCATTGGTTGTTAGGGAAGAAATTATGTTGGATGCCATTGAGGTTAATCCAAGGACCAGTATACATGCGATATTCTCTCAAACTAGCATATAGCCCGTCATATGACGGGATCAGTAAAATTTTTAATTTTCCGAAATTGTCAAGTACCCTATGAGGCAGATAAAAAAATGGATTGTTTTTTAGCTGAGAACTATCTGGTACAAGCTCAATAATTTGTTTATCTTTACTGACCTCATGTTAGTTGCCAAGCTTAATTTATCTTGTCATATTACTTGATAGGATAAACAGAAGAGCTTTTAATATTGACAGTGATTATTTGGCTGTATATATGAATGAGTTCCAAAATTTAGAGAATCGATTGCAAATCGATGTATAAAAGCCAAACACACAAACTTCTTAATTTTCAAACATATTAACTTAAGCTGTAGATATTTATTAGTCCATGAAATAGATTCCTAGTCTTTTGTGAAAATAATTTTTTGTTCATACGGGTGATAAAACTTTCATTGCAACAAAAAATAATAGATGATTAAATGTAAAATTATCACATATGTGTACCTAATCTATTATTTTAGCCAAATATAAAAGAAAATTATTTACGTAATATCCAAGTTCCGTAATAAAATGTATAAAAATAATGCAGACGATATTTAAATAATTTAAAATAAGAAATGATTAAACGAGATTTTTAAAGGAATGACGTCATAATGCTAGAAAAAAATGTATTTTTCGTCTGCTTATAATGTGGTAAATTGGAATTTAATCATCGCCTGCTTTTAACTGGGGAAATTAAGACTTGAAATAATGGCATTAAACGATCGAAAAAGGGGGGAAGGGGTGGATTTCAAACGTTTTTGAACTCGCTTTGAATTTTGCTAACCCTAACTCATCAAGAATCCAATATGGCGTCTACCCATTCCAGGCCCAACCGCTTCAAAAATCCGAAGACACACGGACAAATAACTTAGGCTATTATTATGTAGTGGATAAAAATTAGTCAGCACTATCCAGTGTGTTTTGTATGCTGACTCATTTCACGCTTTATATCTCTAAAGGGTTCAGTTACAGTTCCCCGATGACCATCCTAATGCTTTGCATTTTGACTAATGAGGCAATAATGTACCCGATATGTTAGTTTCCCAAATCATGTATTGTTCACTAATGAGACCATATTTAATAGCAACACCCTCTATATGACTTGCCTTCTTATTAGTAAAAATATGATTATCTTAGTAATGAGAAATCAAGACTAACCAGTTTAAATAAATTTATTTTTATTTTCAAATTATTGCAGATATTTGTTCATGACTAACAATATTTTACTAAATATAAATAAGCATATTAAACAATAAGGATTAAAGAAATATTTCATAAAACATACCATTATTCAAAATTTAACTTTAAAAAAACTCTCAAAACAGCAAATAAATATATTACTTATAATCTTAAAAAACTACCAGTGGAGAAGATATTTTAAAATTTAAGTAGACATTTATTGATGATAATTCAATATATTTATAAATATTTACACGAATGTAAATGATATGCTTTACATAAAACATTAAGTTGTTTGACAAGTAAATTGTTTAATATGCTATGAATAACTTATTATTTGAATGCATATTAAAGCACACAACTGTTTAAATTGATGTGGTTTTACATTGTTTTCAGTTTAACATAAAATTTTACAATGAATAGAAATTGAGAGATTATATTTTCTTAAGGGCTTAAATATAAAACTCTTATTTCCATCGGGAACTCGAAGAGAATTTATAAATTATATAAAAACATTTTATATTTTGGAAATATCCATTCTCTTTAAATAAATCATCTTAAACATATGGATCTCCGTACATTTCAAATAAAAATATTTTTACTACTTATGGTATTTGAAAACACCCTCTATACGACTTGCCTTTTTATTAGTAGAAATCTAATTATCTTAGTATGAATAAAAAATCAAGTTTAACCAGTTTAAGTAAATTTATTTTTATTTTCAAATTATTGCAGATATTTGTTCATGACAAACATTATTGTACTAAATATAAATAAGCATATTAAACAATAAGGATTAAAGAAGTATTTTACAAAACATACCATTCTTTAAAATTTCACTTAAAAAAACCTCTCAAAACAGCAATAAATATATTGCTTATAATCTTAAAAAACTACCAGTGGAGAAGATATTTTAAAATTTAAGTAGACATTTATTGATGATAATCCAATATATTGATAAATATTTACACGAATGTAAATAATATGCTTTACATAAAACCTTAAGTTGTTTGACAAGTAAATTGTTTAATATGCTATGAAAAACTTATTATTTGAATGCATATTAAAGAACGCAACTGTTTAAATTGATGTGATTTTACATTGTTTTCAGTTTGACATGAAATTTTGCATTGCATAGAAATTGAGAGATTATATTTTATTAAGGGCTTAAATATAAAACTCTTATTTCCACCGAGAACTCAAAGAGAATTTATAAATTATATAAAAACATTATATATTTTGGAAATATCCATTTACTTTAAATAAATCATCTTAAAGATATAGTTCTCCGTATATTTCAAATAAAAATATCTTTACTACTTATGGTATTTGAAAAATTTTAATATGTTTGGTTATGCATTATTAGCAACTTATGATAAAATTTCATATAGGAAATATTACGTAATTTCCTTCTACTGTGTAATTCTCTTGTAATTGTGTGTTTTTCAGTACACTTCCGTAATTACGAGGATATTTAGCTGGAGTATGGAATTTATTTTTCAAACATCGATAAATTATATCTTATAGAAAATTAAATACAATATGCTTCAAAGAAACTCAATATAAGCTTTAATTTTATTTAACCGCTTCCTTTATAAATTGTTTTGAAAAAAATTGCAAAAAACATCACATTTTTTTAATTTTATTATTAAATACAAGGAAATAAAACAAAACAAAATATCTAGGTTTTAATTTGCAATTTTTAATTTTTCACAGGTGTAAAAGGATTTAGTTTTAATATTAGTTCACTATCATGAGTTATCTCTAGCAAATGGGCAAAAGTTTAATATTTGTCTTTATATGATAGTTCTTGAAGCAAAGGACAACACAAAGTGATATCTGACATTGTGTGCAATGGCATCTGGTCTCTTTTCTTATTGGTTTGCCTCTGAAATCTGTTTTACGGGAGTACAGAGTACACTGTCTCATTGTATTTGATTTTTTTTCAGCAGCAAGAATAACATTTTAAAATTCATTGAGGTTAACCTGAGTGGTAAAGAACTTATACTGGGTCTTCTAGATGTGGCAGAAAACTCGTGACGATGATTTTCGTAAATAACTTTTCTAATCAGTGGAAAACACGGGACCAGTTGTGCCAAAAGGACCGCAAAACCAACAAAACTACCTATCAAAGCTAAATATTTCCTTTAATTTCCTACAGGCCGAGTAAAACCGGGGATTGCTGAAACTGATTCGCCCGAGTTTTCTCGGGATAACAATAAGCTGCAATATATGTGAACCCGAAATAACTCGGGATAATCAGGAAAGCGGTTAAATTCATTAAAAGGATTATACTTAATTCAAGTTGAATCGAAAGGAAAACATTTCTATTTCTTATTATTGTGTTTTTATACCCGATTACATAAACATAATTAAAATTTTCCACTTGTTAACAAAGGAATATTTCACAAAGAAATCAGTTTTCAAGATAAGTTAATAAACATGAAATATGTCAGACAAGAGTTAGCTAATGTGGATATTTAAATTGCCTAAATGTTTATCTGATTTGAGAAAATATTTCTTTGACAGTATATTTATCATTTCTCTCAACAAAATTATACCGAAATTGAATATTCATTTTTCGCTTGTATATCTTTTCAAATATTTATGTTACGGTCAACAGTACTGAATTTTATATTACCCTGAAAACTTCACTTTATTTAAATGAAAGTTTATAAGGATTATACTTTATTTCGCTAGTATTAGATATTAATTTCTTCTTACTGTGAATGTATTTCCCGAGAATACACTGTCTCGTTGGATTTGATTTTTTTTCAGCAGCAGGAATAACATCTGGAAAATGCCTTGAGGTTAACTTGAGTGGTAAAGGACTAATACTGGGTCTTCAAGATGCGGCAGAAAACTCGTCACGATGTTTTTCTTAAATAAGTTTTCTAATCAGTATAAAACACGTGACCAGTTCTGCCAAAGGACCACGAAACCAACAAAACTTCACAAACTACCTATCAAATTTGAATATTTCCTTTAACTTCCTCCATACCAAGTAAAACCTTGATAAAACAAATCATAAGACAAATTCTGATGAGCCCGAGTTTTCTCGGGCTAACAATTAACTACAATATATTTAAACCCGAGATGACTCGGGATAATCAGGCAAGCGTTTAAATTCATTAAAAGGATTATACTTAAATCAGGCTGAATCGAAGAGAAAACATTTCTATTTCTTATTATTATCTTTTTCTACCCGATTACAGAAAGATAATTAAAATTTTCACCTGTTAACAAAGAAGGAATATTTCACAAAGAAAGCAGTTTTCGAGATAAGTTAATAAACATGAAATATATCAGACAAGAGTTAGCTAATGTGGATATTTAAATTGCCTAAATGTTTATCTGATTTGAGAAAATATTTGCAGTATATTTATCATTTCTCTTAACAAATTTATAACGAAATTGATATTCATTTTTCGCTTGCATATCTTTTTAAATATTTATGTTACATTCAACAGTGCTGAATTTTATATTACCCTGAAAACTTCACTTTATTTAAATGAAAGTTTATAAGGATTATACTTTATTTCGCTAGTATTAGAACTCAATTTCTTCTTACTGTGAATGTATTTCCCGAGAGTACACTGTCTCGTTGGATTTGATTTTTTTTTCAAAAGCAGAAATAACATCTGGAAAATGCCTTGAGGTTAACCTGAGTAGTAAAGGACTAATACTGGGTCTTCCAGATGTGGCAGAAAACTCGTCACGAGGATTTTCTGACATAAGTTTTCTAATCAGTGGAAAACACGTTACCAGTTCTGCCAAAATGACAGCGAAACCAACAAAATTTGGCAAACTACCTATCAAAGCTGAATATTTCCTTTAACTTCCTCTAGACCAAGTAAAACCGTGATAAAACAAATCATAAGACAAATTCTGATTCGCCCGAGTTTTCTCGGGATAACAATCAACTGCAATATATGTGAACCCGAGATAACCCGGGATAATCAGGCAAGCGTTTAAATTCATTAAAAGGATTATACTTAATTCAAATTGAATCGAAGAGAAAACATTTCTATTTCTTATTATTGTTTTTTCTACCCGATTAGAGAAAAATAATTAAAATTTTCCACTTGTTAACAAAGTAGGAATATTTCAAAAAGAAATCAGTTTTCAAAATAAGTTAATAAGCATGAAATATGTCAGACAAAAGTTAGTCTAATGTGGATATTTAAATTGCCTAAATGTTTATCTGATTTGGACAAATATTTCTCTGACAGTATATTTATCCTTTCTCTTAACAAATTTATAACGAAATTGAATATTCATTTTTCGCTTGTATATCTTTTCAAATATTTATGTTACGGTCAACAGTACTGAATTTTATATTACCCTGAAAACTTCACTTTATTTAAATGAAAGTTTATAAGGATTATACTTTATTTCGCTAGTATTAGAACTCAATTTCTTCTTTTTGAGAATTCATTTCCCGAGAATACACTGTCTCATTGGATTTGATTTTATTTCCAGCAGCAAGAATAACATCTGGAAAATGCCTTGAGGTTAACCTGAGTTTCAAAGGACTAATACTAGGTCTTCCAGATGTGGCAGAAAACTCGTCACGAGGATTCTGAAATAAGTTTTCTAATCAGTGGTAAACACGTAATCAGTTCTGCCAAAAGGACCGCAAAACCAACAAAACTTGGCAAACTACCTATCAAAGCTAAATATTTAATTTCACTTCCTCTAGACCGACTAAAAACCGTGATAAAACAAATAAGTCAAAGTCTGATGCGCCCGAGTTTTCTCGTGATAACAATTAACTGCAGCATATGTGAATACGAGATAACTTGGGATAATCAGGCAAGTGTTTAAATTCATTAAAAGGATTATACTTAATTCAAATTGAATCGAAGAGAAAACATTTTTATTTCTTATTATTGTTTTTTCTACCCGATTAGAGAAAAATAATTAAAATTTTCCACTTGTTAACAAAGTAGGAATATTTCAAAAAGAAATCAGTTTTCAAAATAAGTTAATAAGCATGAAATATGTCAGACAAGAGTTAGCTAATGTGGATATTTAAATTGCCTAAATGTTTATCTGATTTGAGAAAATATTTGCAGTATATTTATCATTTCTCTCAACAAAATTATACCGAAATTGAATATTCATTTTTCGCTTGTATATCTTTTCAAATATTTATGTTACGGTCAACAGTACTGAATTTTATATTACCCTGAAAACTTCACTTTATTTAAATGAAAGTTTATAAGGATTATACTTTATTTCGCTAGTATTAGAACTCAATTTCTTCTTTTTGAGAATTCATTTCCCGAGAATACACTGTATCGTTGGATTTGATTTTTTTTCAGCAGCAGGATTAGCATTTGGAAAATGTCTTGAGGTTAACTTGAGTGGTAAAGGACTAATACTGGGTCTTCAAGATGCGGCAGAAAACTCGTCACGAGGATTTTCTTAAATAAGTTTTCTAATCAGTGGAAAACACGTGACCAGTACCTCCAAAAAAAACCGCGAAACCTACAAAATTTGGCAAACTACCTATCAAAGCTGAATATTTAATTTAATTTCCTCCGGGCTGAGTAAAAACCGTGATAAAACGAGTCATAAGACAAATTCTGATGCCCCCGAGTTTTCTCGGGATAACAATAAGCTGCAATATATGTGAACCCGAAATAACTCGGGATAATCAGGAAAGCGGTTAAATTCATTAAAAGGATTATACTTAATTCAAGTTGAATCGAAAGGAAAACATTTTTATTTCTTATTATTGTTTTTTCTACCCGATTAGAGAAAAATAATTAAAATTTTCCACTTGTTAACAAAGTAGGAATATTTCAAAAAGAAATCAGTTTTCAAAATAAGTTAATAAGCATGAAATATGTCAGACAAAAGTTAGTCTAATGTGGATATTTAAATTGCCTAAATGTTTATCAGATTTGAGAAAATATTTCTTTGACAGTATATTTACCATTTCTCTCAACAAAACTATAAGGAAATTGAATATTCATTTTTCGCTTGAATATCTTTTCAAATATTTATGCTACATTCAACAGTCCTGAATTTTATATTACCCTTAAATCTTCACTTTATTTAAATGAAAGTTTATAAGGATTATACTTTATTTCGCTAGTATTAGAACTCAATTTCTTCTTTTTGAGAATTCATTTCCCGAGAGTACACTGTCTCATTGGATTTGATTTTTTTTTTCAGCAGCAGGAATAACATCTGGAAAATGCCTTGAGGTTAACCTGAGTGGTAAAGGACTAATACTGGGTCTTCCAGATGTGGCAAAAAACTCGTCACGAAAAATTTCTGAAATAAGTTTTCTAATCAGTGGAAAACACATGCCCAGTTCCACCTAAAGGACAGCGAAACCGACAAATCTTGGCAAACTACCTATCAAAGCTAAATATTTCCTTTAATTCCCTCTAGACCGACTAAAAACCGTGATAAAACGAGTCATAAGACAAATTCTGATGCCCCCGAGTTTTCTCGGGATAACAATAAGCTGCAATATATGTGAACCCGAAATAACTCGGGATAATCAGGAAAGCGGTTAAATTCATTAAAAGGATTATACTTAATTCAAGTTGAATCGAAGAGAAAACATTTTTATTTCTTATTATTGTTTTTTCTACCCGATTAGAGAAAAATAATTAAAATTTTCCACTTGTTAACAAAGTAGGAATATTTCAAAAAGAAATCAGTTTTCAAAATAAGTTAATAAGCATGAAATATGTCAGACAAAAGTTAGTCTAATGTGGATATTTAAATTGCCTAAATGTTTATCTGATTTGGACAAATATTTCTCTGACAGTATATTTATCCTTTCTCTTAACAAATTTATAACGAAATTGATATTCATTTTTCGCTTGCATATCTTTTTAAATATTTATGTTACGGTCAACAGTACTGAATTTTATATTACCCTGAAAACTTCACTTTATTTAAATGAAAGTTTATAAGGATTATACTTTATTTCGCTAGTATTAGAACTCAATTTCTTCTTTTTGAGAATTCATTTCCCGAGAGTACACTGTCTCATTGGATTTGGTTTTTTTTTTCATCAGCAGGAATAACATATGAAAAATGCATCAAGTTTAACCTGAGTGGTAAAGGACTAAAACTGGGTCTTCCAGATGAGACAGAAAACTCGTCACGAGGATTTTCTTAAATAAGTTTTCTAATCAGTGGAAAACACGTGACCAGTACCTCCAAAAAAAACCGCGAAACCTACAAAATTTGGCAAACTACCTATCAAAGCTGAATATTTAATTTAACTTCCTCTAGACCAAGTAAAACCGTGATAAAACAAATCATAAGACAAATTCTGATTCGCCCGAGTTTTCTCGGGATAACAATTAACTGCAGCATATGTGAATACGAGATAACTTGGGATAATCAGGCAAGTGTTTAAATTCATTAAAAGGATTATACTTAATTCAAATTGAATCGAAGAGAAAACATTTTTATTTCTTATTATTGTTTTTTCTACCCGATTAGAGAAAAATAATTAAAATTTTCCACTTGTTAACAAAGTAGGAATATTTCAAAAAGAAATCAGTTTTCAAAATAAGTTAATAAGCATGAAATATGTCAGACAAAAGTTAGTCTAATGTGGATATTTAAATTGCCTAAATGTTTATCAGATTTGAGAAAATATTTCTTTGACAGTATATTTACCATTTCTCTCAACAAAATTATGCCGAACGATGGCCGATTGGTTAGGGTGCTGGCCTTCGGAACCGGAGTTCATGGGTTCGAATCCCACTGAGGCATGGATGTTCGTAGCCGTTCGGAATCGGCGTTAAACTGTAGGTCCCGGTCTCATTAGCCCTCGTGTTGCAAAAAGGAGACCGTAGCACTCCAAACCAAACCAAACCAAACTTAACAAATTTATAACGAAATTGAAATTCATTTTTCGCTTGAATATCTTTTCAAATATTTATGCTACATTCAACAGTCCTGAATTTTATATTACCCTTAAATCGTCACTTTATTTAAATGAAAGTTTATAAGGATTATACTTTATTTCGCTAGTATTAGAACTCAATTTCTTCTTTTTGAGAATTCATTTCCCGAGAATACACTGTCTCGTTGGATTTGATTTTTTTTTCAGCAGCAGAAATAACATCTAAAAAATTCCATGAGGTTAATCTGAGTGGTAAACGACTAATACTGGGTCTTCCAGATGAGGCAGACTTTCTTCGTCGAACTGGCTTTTAAACCGAACTATGAGTTTTAATTGTCAATCAATTTTCTAATATTCAATTTTTAATCTTTCAATTTTCAAATAGTTTTTTCACTTTTTTCTTAATTTTTAAATTATTTTATAACTTAAATTCTTAATTCTTCACTTAATTTTCAATTCTTGCTAATTTGTATATAACTCAATTTTTATTCGTGTTTTCTGTTGAATGTTATATTTTTATTGTTACTTTAATCCGTTTCAGAACCTTTCAATTTATATTGTCAAAAATTTTTTATCTAAATTTAGTCTTTAGTTTATTTCCTCATCTTGTTTGGCACAGTTTGTCCCTAGAGGATTTAGCGCCATTAAACTTCAATCAACCAACCAACCAATCAGATGTGGCAGAAAACTCGTCACGATGATTTTCTGAAATAAGTTTTCTAATCATTTGAAAACACGTGACCAGTTCCGCCAAAAGGACCGCGAAACCTACAAAATTTGGCAAACTACCTATCAAAGCTGAATATTTAATTTAATTTCCTCCGGGCTGAGTAAAAACCGTGATAAAACGAGTCATAAGACAAATTCTGATGCCCCCGAGTTTTCTCGGGATAACAATAAGCTGCAATATATGTGAACCCGAAATAACTCGGGATAATCAGGAAAGCGGTTAAATTCATTAAAAGGATTATACTTAATTCAAGTTGAATCGAAGAGAAAACATTTCTATTTCTTATTATTATCTTTTTCTACCCGATTACAGAAAGATAATTAAAATTTTCACCTGTTAACAAAGGAATATTTCACAAAAATATCAGTTTTCAAGATAAGTTAATAAACATGAAATATGTCAGACAAAAGTTAGCTAATGTGGATATTTAAATTGCCTAAATGTTTATCTGATCTGAGAAAATATTTCTTTGACAGTATATTTATCATTTCTCTCAACAAAATTATAACGAAATTGAATATTCATTTTTCGCTTACATATCTTTTCAAATATTTATGTTACATTCAACAGTCCTGAATTTTATATTACCCTTAAATCGTCACTTTATTTAAATGAAAGTTTATAAGGATTATACATTATTTTGCTAGGATTGGAACTCAATTTCTTCTTTCTGTGAATTTATTTCCCGAGAGAAAATAGATTTCTCTCTGTTTAGCAATGTGCTTCACTATTCATTTACACCTAATTTCTTTTTGAAAAGTAAATAATCTTATGTGACAATGTTTTCTGTTTATATATTTAGTGTATACATTTATTTTAATATTAATATTTTGTTTTGTGAATTTAAATGTACGACTCATTCTCTATCGTTCATTTTACAAGAGATAAATGACTTCTTCACTAATTTAGTGAATAAAAAAGTGATGGTAAAATATTGAAGTTTACATTTATGATATCCAGGTTAATAATTGCAGGAATAAGATATAAATTTTTCAACTAGCGTTTAAATTCTAGTATGATGGTATTTACTGATGTCATTTTGTTTATTAAATTAAAAAAAAATCTACGACAATAGTTTTATATTAAATTATTTTATATTAAAATTTATATATTTTTATATTAAAATTTAAAGTTTATTCGTGTTAAGATTTATTTTTAAATAGCTTAAATCATGGTATTCGACAGTCTAATAATTCAATGTAAGATTCAATATAATAAAGAAATTTTGAACATGGCAGACAAATAAAGCATATTGGAAAATTAGATTAACTTAATGGAATGATATAGTACATGTGTCATGCTATATAAAAAATTTTTTATTTTCTAAAAAAATTATAGATATATTTATAACATACAAAATATACAAAATTAATAAAAATATACAAATATACAAAATTAATAAAAATATACAAATATACAAAATGAATAAAAATATACAAATATACAAAATGAATAAAAATATACAAATATACAAAATGAATAAAAATATACAAATATACAAAATGAATAAAAATATACAAATATACAAAATGAATAAAAATATACAAATATACAAAATGAATAAAAATATACAAATATACAAAATGAATAAAAATATACAAATATACAAAATTAATAAAAATATACAGATATACAAAATTAATAAAAATATACAAAATGAATAAAAATATACAAATATACAAAATGAATAAAAATATACAAATATACAAAATGAATAAAAATATACAAATATACAAAATTAATAAAAATATACAGATATACAAAATTAATAAAAATATACAAATATAAAAAATTAATAAAAATATACAAATATACAAAATTTATAAAAATATACAAATATACAAATTAATAAAAATATTTATATATTGCATACATTTTTTATATATAATCGAAAATATTTTTAACCTAATACCGTGAATTCCGCTTAATGTGATCGCGGTTAATGTTATCAATCGATTATTGTTGTCGAAATCACTTGGTTCCGATATTTTCTATTCATTTGTTTGGTAAAATTATCGCTTTATGTGATCGTTACAACGGTTAATGTTATCAGTTTTCGAATCTCATTTCAACTGGCAAAGGAATATTCCCAATATATTCAGAAGGAACTCATTCTTTTCTTTCCCTTAGATGTTGTTTGAATTTCCAAGAAATCTCCTCTTTAAACTAGGGAAATTGGGAGTGAACAAAGGAGTCAGAAAATACAAGCTTCTGGAATTTTTCAGAAATACGCACACTCTGCTGGTGGTCAATGGTTTTCAAATAAGCAAAAGGCATTTTTTATCAGAAGTGAGAAGGAGCATATTCACATTTTATGCCTTTCTGGCTTACATGCAACTTGTCTATATGGAAGATAGAAAGCGAAATGATTTAACATTAAAACAAAAGATCGAAATTTTAAATCGTTGTGACAGGTTGATTATGATTACGAACGAATAATTGCGAATGATTACGATCAATGAGCTTCTTAGAAAAAATTGTAGACAGTCAACAATTGATGAATTTTTTTAATTATGTATACAATTCTTATTTTTGAAAGGATAATATACAGTACATACATATAAGGTGAGTATTTTTCATTTTGTTTTGAAATTTAGTAAGTTTGAATTAAAGGGGGGGGGAGAGTAAAATTATCTAATTTTGAACATCGTTTATTGTTATCAATCTTTATTGTTATCAAAATCACGGTATCCCAAACTGATCTCATTAAGCGAAGTCCAATGTATTTCATTTTGTGACTATGTATTTCATTTTGTAAAATTTTTATATTACCTTTACATAAGTTTTTTAAATCTTGTATATGTATTCAGCTACCTCAAACTGCTATCTTATGTATATTACAATTCATGATTTATTTTTGAATTTATTTATTACCGTAAATCTCTTTAGATACCCATAAAAATGTGGAAGAGGACAAACGAAATGTAAGAAGAATATGTATTACTAAAAATTTAAGTATTTGAATATCAATGAAATTTTTTTGTAATACATTAAATATATTTTAACTGAAAATTATAAACATAAATGGAAATATTTTATACCAAGCATAAAACAATGCAATGATTAATTAATTTAATTTTTATGATGTAAATTAGTTGTATTAGTAGATTTTAATTTTAAAATTTTGATATTAACTTTACATACGTTTTGTAAATCTTGTTTATGTATTCAGCTACATCAAACAGCTACCTTATGTATATTACAACTCATCATTTATTTTTGCACTTATTTATTACCGTAAAGTCTGCTTCGATACTCATAAAAATGTGGAAGAGGACAAACGAAATGTAAGAAGAATATGTATTACTAAAAATTTAAGTATTTGAATATCAATGAAATTTTTTTGTAATACATTAAATATATTTTAACTGAAAATTATAAACATAAATGGAAATATTTTATACCAAGCATAAAACAATGCAATGATAAATTAATTTAATTTTTATTATGTAAATTAGTAGTATTAGTAGACTTTAATTTTAAAATTTTATATTAACATTACATACGTTTTTTAAAATCTTGTTTATGTATTCAGCTACCTCAGACTGCTATCTTATGTATATTACAATTCATGATTTATTTTTGAATTTATTTATTACCGTAAATCTCTTTAGATACCCATAAAAATGTGGAAGAGGACAAACGAAATGTAAGAAGAATATGTATTACTAAAAATTTAAGTATTTGAATATCAATGAAATTTTTTTGTAATACATTAAATATATTTGAACTGAAAATTATAAACATAAATGGAAATATTTTAATCCAGGTATAAAACAATGCAATGATAAATTAATTTAATTTTTATTATGTAAATTAGTAGTATTAGTAGACTTTAATTTTAAAATTTTTATATTAACATTACATACGTTTTTTAAAATCTTGTTTATGTATTCAGCTACCTCAGACTGCTATATTATGTATTTTACAACTCATGATTTATTTTAGCATTCATTTATTACCGTAAAGTCTGTTTCGATACTCATAAAAATGTGGAAGAGAACAAACTAAATGAAAGAAGAATATGCCTTACTAAAAATATAAGCATTTGAATATAAAAGAAATTTTTTTGTAATACATTAAATATATCTGAACTGAAAATTATAAACATAAATGGAAATATTTTATACCAAGCATAAAACAATGCAATGATAAATTAATTTAATTTTTATGATGTAAATTAGTTGTATTAGTAGACTTTAATTTTAAAATTTTGATATTGACTTTACATACGTTTTGTAAATCTTGTTTATGTATTCAGCTACATCAAACAGCTACCTTATGTATATTACAACTCATCATTTATTTTTGCACTTATTTATTACCGTAAAGTCTGCTTCGATACTCATAAAAATGTGGAAGAGAACAAACTAAATGTAAGAAGAATATGTCTTACTAAAAATATAAGTATTTGATTATCAATGAAATTTTTTTGTAATACATTAAATATATTTGAACTGAAAATTATAAACATAAATGGAAATATTTTATGCCAAGCATAAAACAATTCAGTGATAAATTAATTTAACCTTTATGATGTAAATTAGTAGTATATATCTTTATACAATAAAATCCTCTATATAATAATAGCCTAAGTTATCTGTCCGCCTATCGTCGAATTTATAAAGTCCTGGAATGGATAGAGACATCCCTATTAAATTCTTCATGTGTTAGGGTTAGCAAAATGCAAAGCGAGTGAAGTTTATCTTCTCCTGAAACGTTCGAAATCCACCCCAATCCCCCTTTTCGGACGTTTAATACTATTTTCTCAACTCCTTCTTTACCAGTTAAGAGCAGACGATTAAATTTATCACATGAATAGGTAAAAATAACATTTTTTTCCTCACATTATTATGCCATTCCTTTAATTATCTCATTTAATCATTTCTTATTTTAAGTTATTTAAATATCGTGTCCATTATTTTCATACGTTTTATCACTGAACTTAGATATTACGTAAATAATTTTCTTATATATTTAGCTTAAATAATAGATTAAGTTCATGCGTGATAATTTTAAATTTAATCGCCGATTATTTTTTGTTGCAATGGAAATTTTATCACCGGTATTAACAACAAATTTAAATACAGGATTATTTAATCGCATGTTCCTGTTTGTTGTTTAATGCTGATTGGCAGAATCAGAAGGGCAGCTTTTTTAAAATTAATTTTTTTCTTTAAAAATGTATGTCAGGAAGATAATTTTTTTTGGGGGGAGAGGGGGAGGTATGTAAAAAAATTTCACTCTATACTTCTAAATCATAACTTTATAATTCTACTCATATACTCTATAATTCTACTCATTATTTTCTTTACAATTTGCGGAAGTGGTGTATTCTCTGTCTTTTATTTCAAGTTTTATTCAATTTGCTTTCATTTCTATTTATATTTGGACTTGAAATATTTATTTTTTCTATTCTATAACGTTCTATAATATCTACCTCTGGTGTGTAGTGAAAATGATAGCTTCTTTCCTTTACTTCCATTAATTACTGTGGCAAAAACTTGGGTCGAACTTAAAGATAATTTCGACGTAGCTAAGAAAGCTTTCAACTATCTTTCTAAATGAATTTAACTTGATTTTAAACTGCAATCACAGTATCGTTAGACTTTAAAGGAGTAGGAAGATAAACAAATTATTGAGCTTGTACTAGATAATTCTCAGACGAAAAAACAAACTATTTTTTTACTTTCCTCATAGAGTACTTTACAATTCTGGAAAATTTAAAATTTTATTTATCCCGTCATATGACGGGCTATATACTAGTATTACATGTTTATGAAAATTTGAACAAGTATAAAGATTTGTTTTTGTTTGAAAATATTGTTTACAGATCGTCAGTAATACTTCATAGTTAATAAATTTAGTCTTATTGGTTTTTATTTTACCAAGGCAGTAACAAATGAAATAAAAGAATACCTCAAATGAAAAATAATCTATAATGATATTTAAAGATAAGTAAGAATTTCGAGATAAAATAAAGAATAACGTTAGTTATTTCAGGTAATTAACAATAATGGACATATAGCTTCTTATGTAATTAATAGAAATTGCAAAAAAGAAAATAATTATAGATGCAAATGACTCAATTAGTGAAGTAATAAAACTTTCAATAAATGAAGCAAGGATCTGAATGAAGAAATCGGACACACAATCAGGAATAATTTCATTACATTTTCAAAATGTGTAAATTAATGCTTTTGAAGGAAATGAATAATTTATTTTTACACTTTCCGTGTTTAATTTAGAGATGCCTAAGTTAAGACGTAAAATAAATATTAGTAACAGTATGGGTAAGTTCGTGTTTTTTCTCTTTTAAATATTGGTTATTTAATTTTATTCATATCCTTAGTTAGGTTTTACATATCTTAACTTTGTAGTGTAAAATAAAAACGTTAAGAGCATTTTCAATTTTCTATACAGCTGCTTAAGAATGCTGCTACATGCATTGAAAACTGTTCCCGATATGTTTGTCCACTCATTCTGTCGTTATATTAGTGAATTAGTTATATTTACCTCTTGTGCCTGAATTGTTTTATCGCTATTTTTTTAGTTATTTTATAGATAAGTCTTAATTTTAGAATACAAACAGAAATGCAGGAAAAACAAAACACTCTCTTCTTTCTTAATTACTGCTACATAAGAATAGCTCGTATAACATTTATTCTAAACTAATCCGAAGAAATAATTAGGTATAATTTTAACAGAGAGTAATTTGAACGTCATTTGGATCTACAAAGGAATTAGTGTGTTAAGTATTGCATTTATGTGTTATAATATATTACTTTATATTGCCTCCAATAAAACTCCTCTAAATTAGAGCAATTTGTCGCAACGTTACGAACTACTATAATGCCCTTCCCATTCATTTTCATCTTTACAACAGCCCATAGACAAACACAATAAAATGCCCTTCCGTTTGAAACTAAAGCCAGAATTGTCATAAGTTGAGATATGCCCTGCTGCGTGAAATCGTCTTATTAGTCTAAATAATGATACTAAAAAAATCCATTTTAAGACATATACTGTTAATACTGTATGTGTGGTGCCCACCAATTGTAAATATGTTATGTTGCCACAAATTGCCGTTATTTTTATTTTGCCGTTTTACGTTGTGTATGCAAAGTTTCTTTGAGCTTAGGATTTGCGTGCGCAGACTCATACGTGCCAGTAGCTGGTCGCTTTATAAATCGCAGCCAGGCGAGAAAAAGAGGAGAGTGCAAAGCCCAGTTGGCTTCACAGCAGAGAGCAAGCACTTCTTCACGCGGAGGTAGAATCCGTCGTGCTTCGATCTAGGAGGGCACTTCTGCATTTGGAGGTGGAATCCATCCTGTTTTTTTTCCAAGGGAACTCTCTATCGTGTTTTGTCCAAGGGAACTCTTCAGTATTGATCAACACTTGAAAGCTGCAAGTCTCGTACACGCCCTAATGTTTATAATTTTATGTCGTTTCTATTATTTGAGCATTAACCTTTCAGTAAAGGGTTCAACTCAGAGCTTCTTTTGGTATTTGACTTATTGCATACCACTACAATAGTGAGAACACCTACAGTTTCTTTTAGACCACCTTGTATTTACACTAAATAATCTTACGCAGATTGTGACTATTTCATTGAAGTGTGAATCTCACACATTTATTTGAAATTATCTAACTTCCGCGTTTCACATTCTTAGAAAGGACAGGATAGAAAATTGTTTTGCCATATTTTCTGAAATTCTGGTATTAGTTAGAAAACTAAAGTCTGATATGACTGCAAATCAATTATATTTGTCAGTAGGTAATTCCATTTAGTGTTTTTTTGGATAACTGGGGCCTCTTTAAATCTCGAAGTTGGATATAATTCATGGAAATAATGTCTAAATAATAAATTACATGGATTAGTTAATTATATGGATATTTTTTAATAATTCACACACACACACATCTCTCTCTCTCTCTCTCTCTCTCTCTCTCTCTCTCTCTATATATATATATATATATATATATATATATATATATATGTGTGTGTGTGTGTATGTGTGTATATGTGTATTCAAATATACATACTCTGTCTTACACAGTACAGTTTATCCGTTCTTACTTGTTTACCGTCAAATATCCTAACCACATAATATTATAATTCTATCCGCCTTACCTTTCACATCTTAAAGTCATGTTAACCCTTAAAAGATATTAATCACTTTGGTTGAACATAGAGGACGACAGAAGATCGTTATTGTATTATATCACGATGTAATAATTATATATGTTCAACTAATCATATTAATATTTTTCATTATAATCACTGATATTATATACCTTCACATGAAATGCTACGAAAACGAGACAAGGCATAGGGATAATGTATCGACAAATTAATATTTGATCTGTAAAGTACCTTCTGAGTTCGTGTATAATAAGCAAAATTATTACTACAAAGATTTTAAGTTCTAAGAGAACTTCTTTATGTACTGCCCCTATTATAATCCCAGAATTATTCAGCATACTTCTTAAAAAAAATCAAAAGAAATTTTAAATTATAGTTTTAGTATAACGGAATATGATTTGCGAGCCGAGACTCGTACGTGCCAGTGGCTGGCAGCTTTATAAATCGCAGCCTGGCGAGAGTGCAAGGCTCGGCGTACCCAGTCGGCTTCACAGCGAAAAGTACTTCTTTACGCGGCGGTAGAATCCATCGTGCCTCGATCTCGGAGGGCACTTCTGCATTTGGCGGAATCTATCCTGTTTTTTCTAAGGGAACTCTCCATCATTCTTTGCCCAAGGGAACTCTTCAGTACTGATCACACTTGCAAGTTACAAGTCTCGTACACGCCGTAATGTTTATATTTTTACCTTGTTTCTATTATTTACGCATTAACCTTTCAATAAAGGGTTCTACGGAGAGCTTCTTTTGGTATTTGGCATTTTGCATACCACTAGAAATAGTGGGAATACCTACATATGTTTAAACAATGTAATGAACATGTATGTTTAACATGTATTTTTAAATAACGTACTTTTAAAGATTAGTGCATTTAAACTAAAGTTTTGAACGGGTACTGCATTTTGGTGGAAAGTATTCGTAGAAATTCAACATTATTTCGATATCGTGTTTACACATGAGTATAAAAAGTCATAAATAGCCATTCAGTCATTCACATAAACTTAGAAATTATTTAAAATTTTGTATTTCAGGTAACCGATCGTTTTTGTATCCTAAAGTTTTAAATAAAGACTTTTGAAATTGTTATTGTACTAATATGCTATAAAACATTGAGATATGTTTAAATCATTTTAAGGTGTAAAACAAGATCAAATTAATTGTCAACCTTGTAAGTACTGCGTGTAGATTTTCACTTTATATTAAAAAGTTTCATTTTTTCTAGAATTGAATAAAAAAATATCAAATTTTCTTTCATATTTTTGTATCAATTTCATAGCTTCAAATAGAAAATGTTATTAAGATTAGCATTAAGTATTTTTAAGTATTTAAAATAATAGTATTTTCACCTGTTAGTTGACTTTTATTCCTGCATGACTGCTTAACAGAGAAAATACATTTACAGCTGCAATAATTAGCTGAAATATTAAACTTTCTCATAAATGTTTACATTTATTTATCCTCTTCTTTCTAGACTTGATGATTAATACAACACAGTTAATTAAAAAATTCCTTACTTAAATCCTTATAGAAGGTATGTGTTACTTTCAGAATCACTAGTATCGAAGTCATTTATTAAACTATCAATACAATCAGACTCATTTACAAATATTTTAGATTTTAATTTTAAACCGTAGTTCAAATTACAAGGATTTATCTACCCACAATCTAAATCGGCCTTTCTGTTAAGCGATTAGTAAATTAAAATCAAAAAGCTAAGCAGTAAAAATAAAAATTCGTCTACTGATGTAAAACATGTAACAAACGCTCATCAATTAGAACAAAAAAGCTATAGAGAGTAAATAAGTATTTAATAGTCATCGATACGGTGGATTTAATAGTAAAAATAGACAATATACTGACAAAACAATATACGCAAAAGAGAATATATATGTGACATATATATATATATATATATATATATATATATATATATTGTATATATATATATATATATATATATATATATATATATATATATATATATATGTCAGGATTTAAAATATAGAGTAATTTAAGAGATTTTAATTAGGGATTCTTTTAATGGGAGTAACGCGCCTCGCGTTATTAGTTACATAAATACGGCTCACGCGCAGTGATATATGTAGAGAGAGAGCAGGATGCACTGTCCACGGTCAGACGTGACTCCTCGAAGCAGTGAAAACTGCCTTTGTTAGCAGTTGGGCGCCAATATGAGACGCCATTGTTGAGTAGCGTGGGAAGTGGATTAATAAAGAGAAGAAAAAGAATTACTTGAGAGTGGACTGATTTATATATTTTACTAGTGTGTTTACTGGACCACGACATATATATATATATATATATATATATATATATATATATATATATATATATATATATATATATATATATATATATATATAATGTAAAATAATTGCTTATGTTATACTTTTGTTATATAACACAGTTTCATGTTGATTGCTATAATATATCATTTTCTGCAAAATGGTAAATGTAGTACAAAAAATTCTTATAAAGATAATATTTTGGTTTGGAGACTTTCGTTATATTACTAATAATTATTATCCCTTAATTGGTTATACTTTTAATATTTCTGATGAATTTTAAATGAAAATATTATATAAGTTACCTAAATATAAGGTATCAAATGACACTGTTATAAAACTTATATCATTTGCGCAATCATAATAAAATATTTAATAAAATTGAGCATGTATCAAAAAAAGTTTAAATTTTTATATTCTAATTATAATGAGATGCGATTATTATAGTGATCATTTTAGTGAAAACATGCAAAGTAACTTTATTAATGTTATCTAATAATATAAACATATACTTACATACTTATATTGAAATTTGCAACAACAGTAATTTTATGTGAAAAAACTGATTTAGGTCATTCAAATGGAAATACCAAATTAAAAGCCCATTAAAATTCATTCATATATTTATACAAAATGATTAATGATTTGTGAACATTAGTATAATTTTCCTATAAAGCCGTTTAACATGTTTTACTCTTAGGGGAATTAAAAATAAACTATAACTTCTATTTTCAATCCCGGTATGTAAACATCATATAAATGCATTACGTAAGCATACCCAAGAATGAGAAGTACATCATTATTATGTCATAATGCAGTTTAACCAAAAGAATTTGTAGATAGATGTTTGCTTTTATTTTAACTATGAACAACATTAATTTTAATTATACATTCATTTAGAAATATGTGATACATTGAAAATGCACTGCCTTATAAACATTGAGTATAGAAATCATTAGAATCTGAAATTGTTAATTTATAAGTTGTTCTATATTTTCATTTTTCGAGCGATAATGAATTTACAAAGTATGGATTATAACACTGAATCTCAAATTATATTTGTTAATAATTTAAAATATGTGTGGGGAGTGTAATTGTGTGTGTTTTTGAGACGATTTTTACAAATATTTTTCTTTGTGGAGCAGGTAAATACCCCACGTATACAAACAATGCAATTTAAGAAATATCTCTTATTTTATAATTAACAACGTAAAAGATTTGAAGTTTCTCAAGTATATATGAAGCTACAACTTACTTATACGAAGACAAAAGAGAAGTTATACCATTATAACACTATTAATACATAAATTTTAATTATTAATAATTATTAATCATTAATATAAAAAGTAATATAAAGGGATATATATATATATATATATATATATATATATATATATATATATATATATATATATATATATATATATATATATAAAATGGACGAGTGGTTAAGGCATGGAATACACATTTCATTTCACTTGTAAAAACTTTATGGTAATCCTTCTGTCCATAGCTATGCCATTGAGATATCCTTTGTTCTCATCGTGGAGCAACAAGCGTGGAGGATGTTATCAGCCCGACTCTTCAGAACTGTCTTTTTTGGCGTTGATACATAAGAAAAATTCATATTTCTATTTCAGAGTCAATTTCTTTAGTCTGTATAATTCCGCTCGAGGAAGTGTCTTTTGCCTATTACGTTGTCGTTAATGAGTTCTAATTATTTTTAATTATAACTCGCTTAATTCTTAACCCCCATTTTTAAACCTGACACACACACTTATATATATATATATATATATATATATATATATATATATATATATATATATATATATATATATATATATATATATATATATATATATATATTGCCGCATGAAGCTTTACCAACTTGCTCAGTGGCCGAATGGTCAAAGCGCGAAATCCAGCCCCGAAGATTGTGGGTTCGATGCTTGCCTTGGCGGTTGATCCAAGATACGGATTTTTAATTTTAAAATGTTATTTATTGTTTCCTTATGTTCTCGAACATTCTAGATCTTTCTTTAATATGTAAATTAGTTATTTCTCGAATATTCTCTTCGGGTATAAAAGCTGATACCCCCTAGTTGTAGAAACTTCTCGATCTTGTAAAATTGCGAGTTGTTACTTAGCTTCAATAAATTTGTGCTTTAAGTTAAACGTTGTGTTCATTCGAATCCTCGTGACAAAATATACACACACATATATATACATATATATATATAATATATATATATATATATATATATATATATATATATATATATATGTATATATATTATATATATATATATATATATATATATATATATATATATATATATATATATATTGTAGCGTACTGGGGCTTTAAGTGAGCCCGAAAAAGGATAGCGGAGGCCTACGTGCAGACTATGATATTTATTAAGAAACACAATATTGAAGTTATGATAAAATACAGATGAAACGATGAATATCTACAATGAAAAAAATGATCGATGCAGGAATCAGCTTCCTAAGAGAAAAAAAGGGGGAGGACTCTCTCAGTCGCTCCCTCGACGTTTTGGGCCGATGAGTTCACAGCCGACTCGATCGGTCAAAAATCCTCTTCTGACCCTCGAACTCTGCTCTTCTTATATAGTCGTCTGACCCGCCATAATGTCCATCTCAGCTGATCGGACAGCTGGTTGATGACGTGTTGGCAAAAACGCGCGTAGCACCAGCAGGTGACAGGGAAGCTTCCAGTAGTCGGGAGAAATCTCGGGATGTCCTTGGACAAACCTTTGGAGTACAAGATAGTAAAGTATTGTTTGTTTCCCATACAATGTAGAGGATTGCTGTCGTGTGAAACTCTTTCTTCGGGACACCATTGAAGCTAACACTGCGAACACTTCGCCAGCATCCTAATGAATCTTTCAGACAGAATGACTGAGTGTCAACAATCCTCCATACAACATCCCATTCTGCGCGAAACAACGTCCTTTCACTAGGTAAAGAAGAGCTCAGTTCAAGTGTCCACAATAGGCACGTTTGCTATTCTTCTACGTTAGGCTGATTTTTCCCACGGTTTTAGTAAAGTCTGTATCAGGAATTCAATGTAACGAGAATTCGTTACAATATATATATATATATAATATATATATATATATATATATATATACATACATATATATGTTTGTGTGTGTGTGTGTGTGTGTGTGAGTATACATATATGCATATTTCGAAATTACTTCGTATATGTGAATAAGAGTCATTTCCTACTGTAAGAATCAACCACAGATCAAAACTTTCCTGTATTTTAGGGGTTTTTTTAAAAATAAATCAACTTATTTTAAAGTTTAAAATTATTATATTTACATTAATTTATGTAAACTATCACAAGTCTATTGTTTCACCTATTTTGAATACAGCAAGATTTGGTATTCATTAAACACAAATAATGTACACTAAAACTATAAAAGAATATTGGTAATAGCAAAAGTTTCACACCATTTGTAAAGCAAAATTTTTATGAAGCAATAATAAATAAAATAATAATAAATGTATAGAGAAAATAAAACACAAGTTAAATCACTCTCTTATTTTTAAAGAATAGTACAAACAAAAGTTCTTCAAGAAAATGAAAGAAAAGCATTGGGACATATAAATATACAGAGTACAAGTCTGTTTATGGAAAACTTTTTGTTTTCTTCGCATAATTAAATAAAATTTACTTATATATATATATATATATAAATGTTATTACTTTGAATAAATACTGATTGGTTTGGTTCTCTACGGTTTAATGATACCGGGACCTAATGCTTAAAGTCAATTCCGAATGGCTACGAATATTAAAGCCATTATGGGATTCGAACCCGACAAACTCCGGTTCCGGAGGCAATCACTCTAACCATTCGGCCATCGTCCGGCTGAACAATAATCGAAAAATAAACGTTTTAGCATTCATTTTAAAGATGTAGAATTTAGTTGACATACTTTCCAACATATAAAATTCTTTCTTTTATTAGCTGATATTCATTTCAGACAATTCATGAAAACTTATAATTCTTTTGACATTTAATTTTCATATTATTTTACATGTAAAAACGAAACCGAGATGAGATATTTCGTTATATTAAAACTATAATTTAAAATTTCTTTTAATTTTTTTAGAAGCATACTGAATAAATCTGGGATTAGAATAGAAACAGTAACTAAAGAAGTTCTCTAAGATGTTAAAATCTTTGTAGTAATACGATTGCTTATTATACACGAACTCAGAAAGTACTTTATAGATAAAATATTATTTTGTTGATGCATTATCCCTGTACCTTGTCATCTTTTCGTAGAATTTCATGGGAAGTTGTATAATATCAGTGATTATAATGCAAAATATTAATATGATTAGTTGAATAAATATAATTATTACTTTGTGATATAATAAAATAATGATCTTCTGTCGTCCTATATGTTCATCCAAAGTGATTAATATCTTTTGAGGATTGATATGACGTTAAGATGTGAAAGGTAACGCGGATAAAATTATAATAATATGTGGTTAGGATTTTTGACGGTAATTAAGAAAGAATGGATAGATTGTGTTGTGTTAGACAGAGTATGTATATTTGAATAAACTACACACAGACATACACATATATATATACATACATGTGTGTGTAAAATATTACAAATATCCATATAATTTGTTATTCAGACATTATTTTCATGAATTATATTCAACTTCGAGATTTAAAGAGCCCACAATTATCCAAACACACACTATATGGAATTACCCAGAGACAAATATAATTGATTTGCAATCATATACAGACTTTAGATTTCTTACTAATACCAGACTTTCAGAAAATATGGCAAAACAATTTTCTATCCTGTCCTTTCTGAGCACGTGAAACGCGGAAGTTAGATAATTTCAAATAAATGTGTAAGACTCACTCCCAGATGAAATGGTCACAATCCGAGTAAGAATATTTAGTGTAAATACCGGTTGATCTAAAAGAAACTGTATGAGTTTGTAGTGGTATGCAGAAAATCAAATACTAAAAGAAGATTTCCGTAGAACCCTTTATTGAAAGGTTAATGCTCAAATAATAGAAACGATTTAAATATATAAACATTAGGGCGTGTACGAGACTTGAAAGCTCGCAAGTGTTGATCAATACTGAAGAGTTCCCTTGGACAAAACACGATGGATTCCACAGCCAAATGCAGAAGTGCCCTCCTAGATCGAAGCACGACGGATTCTACCTCCGCGTGAAGAAGTGCTTGCTCTCTGCTGTGAAGCCAACTGGGCTTTGCACTCTCCTCTTTTTCTCGCCTGGCTGCGATTTATAAAGCGGCCAGCCACTGGCACGTACGAGTCTCCTCACACAAATCCTGCGCTTGAAGAAGCTTTGCATACACAACTTATAACGACAAAATAAAATTAACGACAATTAGTGGCAACATAAAATATTTAAAATTGGTGGACACCACAAAACTTCCCCTATATGAGTCCCTAGTTTCCAAACCATTTAACCAATCAAAATGAAAGTTTAGATATAGTTATTTGAATGTATGGGGTGCAAATTGTGAGGATTTAAAACAATAAACCTCTCTCAGTCACGGTTACTGTGACAAAATTTCGAAATGTTTGAATGGCAACACCCATTTTTTAGTATGCAAATTGATCAGAGCATAGAAAAACGTTAAATGACGTTGAAACGAAACACGTATGACGTAAATTGTAGGCGTAAAACATTTGCAAAGAAGAGCATAGCAAAGAACCAATCATAATAATAGGGAAGGTGTATTGATGAACTAAACGAGACAGATTAGCACGTACATATGGAAGCAATCTTCCTACACTGCTTATATCACAAGCAGTTGTTTTCAAGAGTATTCTGTGATTGCTGCTTCTACTGCCTCTCCCAGTGATCTATCTAAAGTGCATCAATACACCTTACTTTTATTGTGATTCGTTCTTCATAATGCTCTTTGCAAATTCTTTACACTGCCAATTTACGTCATACGTGTCTCGTTCCAATGCCATTTAAAATTTTTCCATGCTCTCATCAATTAGCACACGAATAAAGTGGGTGTTGCCATTCAAAAATCTCGAAAATTTGTCATTGTAACCGTGACTGTGAGAGGTTTAGTGTTTTAAATCCTCCCAATCTGGACCCTATACATTCAAATAAATATGTATAAGCTTTCATTTCGATTGGTTGAATGGTTCGGCCACTAAAGACTCATCTATAGGGGAAGTTTCTTTTAGACCACCTGGTACATATGGATGCTCTTTACTGGTTTTCGAAGTTAACTGAATAAAAGGAACTTTTGCAGCCTTTTTACTTATGATTATTTCTGGACACATACTATTATTTATAACAATATCACTTTATATTTAATACCATCTACAGTTATTTATCTAGAATAAATTAAAATAAAGTTTTAATTTTTAATCCTCTAAGATCATCTAAAGTGTTTTAGGCCTCCTTAAATTTCGCAAATCGAGTTTATCATATACCTATTTTTTTCAGTATTACTTTTTGCTCACTGCTATCAATTAAACGCAAAAATTGGTATATATTCGATTACAACCTCTTTTATACTTTTTTTAAAGTCTCAGGGATTACGTTCAGTATTGGATTAATACAGTATTAGATTTTAAACTGTTAATTATCAGACATTTAGTTGTTTTATGTCCAAATTCATTGCAAGAGGAGCATTTTAAACCTTTGCTTTTATTATTGAAATTACTGCTTTTATATCCCATATATCCACAGCGCTACCATCTCATGCTTTTATAATTCTGCTCCGGGTTAGATTTCGATATAAATCTATCTGACATGTTCGAATTAAAAACATTTGACTTTCGTTTATTCTCTGAAAGTATTTTCTCAATTTTAACCTTTTTCTCAAATTTGCGATGTTTTTGCAAATGTGCAAAATGATTTTGTTAATAAGTGAGTCATCTTCTAGCCACTTACGAATAGACTGATATATTTTTCAGTCAAATAATTTAATATTTTAACTGAGTTTTCTATATCTTTGAAATTTAGGGTTAAGTTTGAAAACTCAGTTTTCATTTTAAAAATCTTGTTAGTGGGTAAACATGAACTTTCGTTTTGTTTTGAATTGGTTATAATATCATGTGTACTTTGCTTATAATTAATGACTGCTTCTGGTTCAGAATCATCCAATAAATTAGTTTTGAAGTTCTTCAGTTCACTTAATTATGTCATTAATTTAAAATAAACATCTTTATACACTTTATCTTTAAATATCATAAAATGCCTCATTCAAATTTGGCACCGATGTGTTTTAATTTTTCCCGAAATTCCTCACTTAAATTAAAGTCAGCGAATTAAGGAATTCGTTTTCGGTTATTCACATCAATTTCATTGTGAATTTTCACAAAGTTTTCTTTCAGATGAAGAGGAGATATTTAAGTTTATGTTTGTTTGGCTTTGAAAATATAAAATTTTGAGAAATACAATTATACTAAAAATTCCTTAAGATTTAAAAGTAGGCACTGTTAGTATAACAACACCATACCTGTGATGCTGTATATATATATATATATATATATATATATATATATATATATATATAAATATATATATATATATATATATATATATAAATATATACAATATATATAATATATATATATTATATATATATATATATATATATAATATATAATATATATATATATATTATATATATATATATATATATATATATATATATATATATATATATATATAAGGACATTTTTATCCACCTTATATGTAAAAAGTGGCGTCATACTGTCTATGTTGAAGTTGAGTGACCAGAAATGGTAAACTCCAAAACTCGATAGTAATTAATATGAGTTC
>CM063504.1:46774685-46789685 GCA_032207245.1 Pardosa pseudoannulata | reverse complement strand
GTTTGAACGGATATATAAATTAACTTATTAAAATTGTGTTTAATGCTAAAATTGTTGAAAATTCACTGAGACATATTAAAATTTAAATTAATCTTCAAACGAAAATAATACAAACATATATATGCTTTATACAAAGTACTCTAATGAAATTTAGAACTTGAAGGTAATATTAATGGGAACATATATTTCTCTCTCTGAGTGATAATAAAATGATATTGTAAGAAATAAAACAGAGATAAAAAGATTAACTGTAAGGAATTGCAAGAAATGCTGCACAACAACAAGCGGGACTATAGAATTATTAAAACGTTTCAATATCTATAAAAAAATTTCTGAGTTTTCAGATTCGGGAGAAATCTAAGATTTGTTAGTTAATATATATATACATTGAAACATATCATTACTGATACACAAATACATATATGTATATATATATATATATATATATATATATATATATATATATATATATATAGACACAGTAGAACCTCCATAATTTGACCACCTATTTGACTGTAACTAAGTGGTCAACATACGGAGGTGGTCACCTTAGAGAATTTTTAAAAATATTTACTATAGTACGATATTAGAAAAAATTTAGTAAGCTTTTTTAGTATTTTTTAAGGAAAAATTTAGAAACAAAATTAGCACTTATTCATTTTTATTTTTACTTAAAGTACAGCACATTTTTTACAATGATTCAATTTTAAAATGATTCAATTTTTATTTGAGTCCTCTTTTTGTTCATTTGGAACTGCAAAAAGCAATTTCACAGTTTACAAGTCCATTAAGGATGCTTGGGCATTTTTCTACAGTGAAATCTTTAAGTTGCTCCATCATGCGCTTTACATCGTCTTCCTTCAGAATTGGGTAGTTTTCACTTTTATCGTCACTTGGATCATCATCCTCTTCGCCGTCCGTTTCTCGTACCTTAGAGTCCTCGCTGTGCTTAGTCCCAGAGAGTATATCACTGAAGATTGTCTCTGGGTCTGATTCAAAACATGTTACTAACTCATCGTCCATGGTAACATAATCTTCAAAATTAACTCCATCAAAAACTGGAAGGACCACAGGTTTGTGCTTTCATGATCACCCATTCCAGAAGTTGAGCTCTGTAGTGCACTTTGAAAGACTGAATAATGCGTTGATCTAAAGGTTGGGTTTTTGAAGTTGTGTTTAGAGGCAAAAATTTTAGATTTACATTTGTGAGATTATTCACTTTTGAGTGGCTGGGGCAGTTATCCACGGTAAGTAGAATAGACCGCTTCTTTTTCCTCATTTTTTCGTCAATTCCTTTAACTCACTCTTCTAATAAAGTACTGGTCATCCAAGCGGATTTATTCGCTTTCCAAAAAACAGGAAGGTCATTAAGTTTTCCATTTTTAAATGCACGGAGGTTTGCGGTTTTTCCGATCACCATAGGCTTCAATTTTTCTCCAGTCATACTAACACATAGAAGAACAGTAAAACGCTGTTTTGAAAGTTTTCCTCTTTTTCAAGAGTCACCCTTCATTACTAGACTTCTATCAGGCATTGCTTTAAAGAAGAGACCGCATTCATCATCATTTAAGATGTCCACATTTTTAAAACCTTTAGCAAACTCTGGGAATTTTTCAATAAACTTCTCCACCACATATGTTGAAATCTCATTCGATTCCCCACACAAAACCTTTTGAGAAATTTCGTAGTTTGATTTTTAAGCCAACCTGCTGACGCTTGGAAGTCCTCAATTTTGAATATTTTTACTACTTCCTGAAGCATAGGCTCCAATATTCTTGCATTAATTGAACTCATCTCTGTAAACCAATGAAATGTGGCTTCATTCACAGTGTCGAGACACGCTTTTATACTTTTTCTTTGAAGTTTCTCCGTTTTCGAAAGAATATCTTTTCAGATATTCTTCCTTGCGTTAAAATGTTGCTCTCAGTTGTCTTACTCACACCAAATTTTTCTTCTGTCTTTCTTTGGCTGCTGCTTTCCAGAAAATTAAGAAGATCCACTTTCTCCATTAATTTAAGTTCACTTAGAGCTTTTCTTTGCACCATTTTTAATAAAAATTAGCAAATAAACGACTGGTACTGCCCCAACACGATGTCCAGAAAAAAAGAACGCGTTTCACATGTGAGCGATACACGTTGTTTTCCAATTCTGCGTAGTTCGTTCAATGCTACACTGCTACACACATACCCCACTCTCCTGACCTTTTTCAATAGATTTCAGCAATTACAGCCAATCCAAGAAATGAAAGTATGCAAAGGGCTAGAATATCATTTCTCCTTAACAAAAGGCTGGGTAATCTCTGATATTTCCCTCCCACAGTACTATTCTGGAAGTGAACCAAATGGAGCACCAAAGAGGGGGGGAATCGCGAGTGTTGCTCGGATAATCCGATTGACTGATAAAGAAATTCCTGAAAACAGCGAGAGGAATAATCTAATTCAAGAAAACATCAGTGGTCAAGTTACAGAGTGTAAAACCTTCTGAAAATTGGTCAATATACAACTTATGGAGGTGGTCAACATAGAGAGGTAAATCGCCATTGAAAATGTGTTTTGACCATTTAAACTAATAAATTTCGGTCAACATAGAGAGGTGGTCAACTTTGGAGGTTTTACTATATATATATATATATATATATATATATATATATATATATATATATATATATATATATATATATATATATATATATATATATATATATATATATATATATATATATATATATATATATATATATATATATATATATATATATATATATATATATATATATATATATATATACATATATATATATATATATATATATATATATATATATATATATATATATATATATATATATATATATATATATATATATATATATATATATATATATATATATATATATATATATATATATATATATATATACCGGGTGATCAAAATGCCCATGAAAATTTATAAAAAACATAATAACCGGAAAAATAGCCAAAATAAAAAATGGTTTGTAGGGTTAGTATCACTAGAGCATGGGATTAAAAAAAAGAAAAAAGAACAGTAGGTCAAAAACATTCGACAGATGGAGCTGGTACGACCGACTTCGTACAAATATGCAAATGAGATTGTTATAAGAACTTGCGCTGCTATAAATACAAAACCATTTCACCTGTGTAAACTGTGCATGCAACCAAGGATGCTAAGCGCGAAGGATAAAGCTTTGGTGAAGTTTACGTCAACCAGGAATCAGCGACCTCTGCCTTGTATAAGTTCAAATTTAGAAGAATGTCAGGAGTGGAAAAGGGCTTTTAACAGTGACAGGTCTCATACAGTTTGTTCCGCAGTTTGAGGAAACTGGAAAGTTGGAGGATTATGTCAGAACCGAAGGACCATGTTTAAATGAGGCACGGTTGCAGGGTGTTGAAAATTGAAGCATTAGCGTCCGAATCAGCTGCAGGTACAAGTGCTCGTGACGCTACCATACGTTTGTACTTACCACCATCTACGGTACTCAATATTCTTCATGGAATCCTTGATCTGTATCCATACAGACTACAGTCGTGCCATCAACTTTTACCAGAGGATACCGTACAGAGGGAAGCATTTGCGAGGTGGGCTTTCTCAAAAATCGAACAGAATACCACCTGAGTCTTTAACTTCTTGTGTTGATGAAGCTCATTTTTCGCTTAATGGCGACGTTAATACCCATAACTGTCGCATCTGGGAATCGTCTTCACCTTTATAACGGAGTGCCCAGTAAATGGTCGGAAAATGGATAAGGTGAATGAGCACCGTTATTTAACACTTCTGCGCTATGATATCAAGCCAAATTTGCTTGAAATAGATGCGCTATCTACTGTCACGTGTATGCAAGATGGAGCTACTAGTCAAACTGCTAATTATGTAAAGGATTTTCTGATCCAAACATTCTGGGAAAACAAAATCACCAGCAGGCGTTTGAGATTCTGATGGCTTCCTCGGTCTCCAGATTTGACCGCGGCAGAGTTTTGGTTGGTATATATTTGAAATCACGGATGTATTGATCCAATCCATCCAATCTCTCTGAACTGAAAGAAGTGGTCCGCCGAGAGGTGTTTTGCATACAACCGGAGCTGTTGCATTCTGCCATACTGGATTTGTGACTCGCATAGAGTGTGTTATCCCCTGTGGTGGTGGTCATGTGGAACACATACTGTTATAATAAAATGATTTGGAGGAATTCTGTTTGTTTTTTGCGTTTCTTTTTCCTTTACTTATGTACATCAGCGCCCTTTATCAACTCTTTTTGAGTTAACTTCGGTCTGTTTAAAAAAAAAAAATCCCATGCCTTAGGGATAATAACCCAACAAACCGTTTTTTATTTTGGTTATTTTTCAGGTTATTATAAATTTCTAAAGTTTATACGGACTTTTTGATCACGCGGTTTATATATATATATATATATATATATATATATATATATATATATATATATATATATATATATATATATATATATATGTATATATATATATATATATATACATATATATACACATATATATAAATATACACATATATATACATATATATATATACACATACACATACACATATACATATACATATATATATATATACATATACATATATATACATATATATATATATATATATATACATATACATATACATATATATATATATATATATATATATATATATATATATATATATATATACATACATATATATATATATACATATATATATATATATATATATATATATATATATATAAACATATATACATAAACATATATATATACATATATATTTATATACACATATATACAATATACATATATATACACATATATATACACATACACATACACATATACATACACATATACATATAGATATAGATATACATATACATATATATATATATATATATATATATATATATATATATATATATATATATATATACATATATGTATATATACATATATATATATATATATACATATATGTATGTATATATATATATATATATATATATATATATATATATATATATATATATATATATATATATATATATATATATATATATATATATATATATGCATCTTTGTACTTTTTTCCATAGGTAAGTTTTTTTTAAACTTAAGTGTTAAGGAAAATGAAAAAAAATATTCCATTACAACTGTCTTTGTATTTAATATGTTCATTTTATGTGTATGAATAAAATGAATAACTAAGATTATGCATTGGAATATAATTTAACTATAAGAAACAGAAAACGTGATTTAGGATTAATACTCAGTTTTATAATGAACGGAATCTTTGTCATTTCACGAGGATGAAAGAAAAATAACATAAATAATTAACGTTTAATATAACAATAACTGTATATTTTATGTATATTATTTATACCTACAATGTCTTATTCTTTAATGTTTCTTATTTATCTTTATTTCATAAATTTAGTTAATATATGTATAACATTATGCAACTGAAATTTTGATTATAAAATTAAATAAATAATAAAGAAACGCATTAAATTTTCTGCTAAAAATGTTAAAAATATACCAGTAATTTAAAATCAGCTATTCTACATCATTAACTATATTAATATAAATCTGAATTAAAAAACAATTTTTGAAATTATACTTTTGTTCTCTTTTTAAAGTTAAGATTACTATGTTTCATATAAACCTTTTAAGTTATAATTTATTTTGAATAATAAATCATAAAAACATATTATAAATGTTAAAATTATTCTTCAAATATTCAATAACCTATACTCTTATCCCCTAAGACCATTCTATGGTTGCAATAAATATAAGCTGACAAAAGAGCAGATATTGGTAATAGATAAAGCTTAATGGATTCTGAGAAAACGCAGAGCAATCCAGGTTACAGCATATGCTTAATGGTTCTAACATTCTATTTCTTTCAGTGTGTTTAAAAGTTGTTACGTATAACATTGAAGCATTCTGTGATCGCAGTAAAATAATAAAACAAAATTCTTCAGGAGTGAATTTTACCTTTTGTTTTGTAATTAATACAATATAAAATTGATAATAATTTATAATTTTAACTTATATAAATTAATGGAAATATGACTTATTTAATCTTTTACACTGTGGTTAATTTTTGATGAAATATAAAATAGCAATTTGTGGCTACTTTATGTAGATAATTGTTATTTATTCATATTTTCTTTCGAAAGAGATTTATGATTAAAAAATATATTACTACACGTATAGATGCTTATATAATAAATTATATTTTAAATACATTATAATAAATTAAATTATTAAATCTACTGAACTAAATATTAACTTATAAAGTATATTTGTACTATTTTATATAAATTTAGTATATTAAGCTGATAATGTGCGGTGTTAACAGATTGTGTAGGGGTACATTTCACAGCGGAATTCTATGGGGAGCTAGCGTTTTGTGCTTTAATTATTTAGTTAAATTTAGTTCAGTACTTTAATTATTCAGTTAAATCTCAAAAGATCGAATTTTTTTTTAATTTTTTAACAAACTTTTCATGTTTTTATTTAAATATATAAACATATATATATATATATATATATATATATATATGTATATATATATATATATATATATATATAAATACAAATATATATATATATATATATATATATATATATATATATATATATATATATTTGTATAAAAATACAGTATGTTGATATCTGAAATATATTTAAGCAATATTACTATAATTGTGTATAGGAATTGGCTTTCTTAAAAGTTATTAATACAATGATGTATTCCTATTTTGCCGCAAGATTCGCCAATTTTTTATGTTCTTTTACAGTATCTCCTTTTACAGTCACAGATTTCTGCCAATAGTTCTATTGATTTTTATTTCCTAATTTAATGTTAGGCATATGACAGTTTGTATGAAAATAAATGAAGATTTTAAGGAAATTTTTTAAGGATTTTAGCTACGGCAATATGTATTTATTTATTTATTTATATAAAAAAATTAGAACGTAATACTCCAAGCCAAACCAATTGTTTATGCTTTTCAGTTTGAGTTTTAGATATTTTTAGATTCTTAAGGTTATATATCACTAGCTAAAAATAATTTTAATGAATTCAAAAATTGATAGATTTATACAAATAAAAATTAGTTTCTGGATTAGAAGAATTAAATCTTGTTAAATCTAAATTTTTTGAATTTAAAGCAGGATTTGTGAGTTTCATCTGAAACATCTTAAATGAAAGTACTATATATATGAAATAATGAAAGTGCATTCGTAGATTACACCAGAAGTTGCTGCTTTTGTACAAAATACGCTATAGGTACAATTGTACCAATTGTATCAATTGTATGGTACAATCCGTTGTAGGCATTGTTGTAGGTACAATTTTTAGATATCAATTTTATAACTATCATTCCTATCATTATTAAGTAACCTCAGTAAGTAATATTACAAAAACTTTTACTTTATATACGGAGTAGAGGGTAAATTCATATATTACACCAGAAATTTTTGCTTTTGTACAAAATGCGTTGTGTTAAACATTGTTGTAGATGCATTTTTTAGATACTATGTAACTATCATTTCTATTATTATTCAATAACTACTTTAATATTAGTAAAATTTTTACTTTATATCTGGAGTAGAGAGTACACTTCCTAATTAAAATACATTTAACGTATAGTCGTACATAATAGTATGTTAAAGTTAAAATAGTAAACATTTATTCTTAGAAATAATAGTGAAATCTGTTAAATTCCAGTAATTAATAACTTCAAGGTTTTTATTAAAAAATAAGTGTTATCCAAAGTCAAACATTAAATGCTGCAGAAACTTAAAACAAAAATCATCGAGTTTGACAATCAAAAAGTCTTTTAACAAAATCTTAGAAAGTTATTTATTGATTTTAAAAACATTTTACCTGTTATCACTCACTATATGGAAACACATAACACTTCATTTTTATATTTTCTATGCGTTTGAATTTATTTTTAAATATAAATAGCTCATTTTGCTTTTGGAAGAAGTGAAAACTTGATTTTTTAAACTTTTAAGAAATGTATAGACATATAATTAAAGTAAATATTAAAAGTAAACTAAAACTTAAAATATAGTATTTATAAATTTTATGCTCTAAATTGTTTGTATTTTTTTTTTGTATTCCTGAAATGTCTTGAAGTTATATAAGTGCAAATACGGAGAATAAATTAAATAGGATTTTTTATATGTCTAGAAATACGTCTAGGATAAATATGTAATGATTAGATATGCAAACAGAAAGTGTATTTATAAAATGCAAAAGAAAATTCTTTTTGAAGAAAGCATAAATAACATTTTTAGATATGCAGTTTTTTTTTTCATTTCGTTATTTTATTAATTGTAAAAATGAACTACGTATGAATTATCCTTTACAGTACGCTGTTCATATAACTCAAGGGAACTATTTATTCCTAAATTAATATAACATTTTTATTTCTCTTTTAAATCATTTACAAGTTAAACGTTTCTGTGTTTTAGCAGAAGAGAAGTCTCTGAAGACCTATACATAGTAAATATTCAGTAGCTTACTTTAAGGAATCAGAAATATTCTTGAATTTCCAGCTAAAGATTTCTTTATTTAAGTTCCATCTCCATTCGTCGCACGTTTCTATGAAATGTACCTTATATGAATATCTAAATTTCGTTGACATTCATATTCAATACTTGTACGCGGACATATAAAGAAATACCTTTGAGACTATTATTGAAATGCGATGTGGAAATAGAAATTCAGTGACTATTCAAATTAAAATAAGTTAATAGGTTACGACGGAAATAATCTGTCATTGGGAACTAAAATCGTAAATGGGAATATTCCTCGTAATTACTCGGTCTAAAAATGCATGAAATACTTACAGGGGGAACATATTTTAATTTTTTTTTGTTTGTACATTTAAAAATAGATTTTCACCAATATAGTGTTTTTAACAATAGGTTTACTAACGCTTTTATATACTTATCGCTACGAACACGTGTCAATTTTATGCATGAAAGAATGCCTATGACAATACTCAGAAAGCAATGTAATTATACACTGTAAGTAAAAAATGAAAATATAATATTTATAGAAAGTTTTTATTGTTAAATAAATCTATTAAACATTTATTTCGCTCATTTTTTACACAAATACTCCTTTTTTTACAGTTTCCACAAACAACCTATTCACATATTTTGCATGTACTATTTTTCATGTTTCTTGTACAAAAGCCAATTTAGCAAGTCTTTCATTCTTCGGAAATCATAGGTGACGGGTGACTATAATCTATATTTTTGTATTATTTCTTTTCTCGTTCTGCAAGTTCTTTGGAAAACAGAAATTTAAAAAATATCTTTATGGATAATTTTGACCCAGTACACTCTGTATATAAGGTCCATGCGTTTCTTGCACCTAAATCTAAAATGTTGAAGAACACCTGGAGAGGCCATCTAAAAGATGCTGCTCTGGTAGTATATTAGCAAACCATTGAAAACCAACTGAAATAGAAAAAAATCCTTTCTGGATAATTTTGACATAGTACACTCTGTGTATAAGGTCCATGCGTTTCTTGCACCTGAATCTAAAATGTTAAAGAACACCTGCAGATGCCATCTAAAAGATGCTGCTCTGGTAGTATATTAGCAAACCATTTGAAAACCAACTGAAATAAAAAAAATCCTTTCTGGATAATTTTGACCCAGTACACTCTGTATATAGGGTCCATGCGTTTCTTGCACCTAAATCTAAAATGTTGAAGAACACCTGGAGAGGCCATCTAAAAGATGCTGCTCTGGTAATATATTACCAAACCATTTGAAAACAAACTGAAATAAAAAATCCTTTCTGGATAATTTTGACCCAGTACACTCTGTGTATAATGTCCATGCGTTTCCCGCACCTAAATCTAAAATGTTGAAGAACACCTGGAGAGACCATCGAAAAGATACTGCTTGGGTGGTATACTTATAAACTATTTGAAAACCAACTGAAATAAAAAAAAACACTTTCTGGATTATTTTGACCCAGTACAACCTGTGTATAAGGTCCATACGTTTCTTGCTAAATCTAAAATGTTAAAGAACACCTCGAGAGGCCATCTAAAAGATGCTTCTCTGGTGGTATATTTATAAACCATTTAGTCTACTAAGTCGACTCCAAACTTCCTGTAATATGCTATTGCTTCTGGAATATGTCATTTATTGTCTTTTATTGTCGTAAAAGTATGTTTATTATTTAAGAAGAGTAATTTAGTAAATTTACGAATTCAGTTTTAGTAATATATTAATAAAATTTGTCTATATTACGATGGCTTCAAATTAACCCATATCCGTAGATATAGTTATACCTTATAAAAAGTTTCAATACTTTTAAAGAAATCAGACTTCATACTTATCTAGTTCAGTGGATAATATTCAGTACAAGAAATAAAATAAAAATGCAAAAGATTTTGTAATTTTCCTTATAAACTTCGAAATGCGTCAAAATGACACGTTCCATAATTCTAGTGTTAATGATAATCATTTACAGGTATCATAAAATACTTTTAATACTTAAATTCTGGATAAGAAACTTTTTTTTCTGATAAGGAAATTTCCTTTAATAATGGGATTTTACACTTTCAAGTTGAATTCCCATTTTTTAAAAGATATATATTCACGCTTTCTTCTTCAAAAGTATATTTTCAAAGCTTTAAAAATATCTATCATGCATTATGATATCATATTTGGCAATTTTTCCTGCTGTCATCTACAGAAGTACTAGATTCACATTCATTCTAATAAGTTGCATTTATCATGATCGGTTTCTGTTTAAATATATGGAATATCGATTAAGATTTTTGTGGGGAAAAGAGTACAAATATTCTTATATATATATATATATATATATATATATATATATATATATATATATATATATATATATATATATATATATATATATATATATATATATATATATATATATATATATATATATATATATATATATGTGTGTGTGTGTGTGTGTATATATATATATATATATATATATATATATATATATATATATATATATATATATATATATATATATATATATATATATATATATATATATATAAGGATATTTGTACTCTTTTTCATATATATACATATATATATATATATATATATATATTATATATATATATATATATGTATATATATTAGATTCTGTCTTTTTAGCTGAAATTATGTTTATATCTTAGAAATATATCTAAAATTATAAATATTTTGTATACAAAATAACTTATAAGCAGTAACTTTCCAACTTAACTTCTGAATCACTGTTTGACAGTAATGAAAAAGTTCAAGTAAATTGATATACACAAATAATGTATCCCGTTTCATTACATTTTTACTTATTTGTTTGAAATGCTCTTAGTATGAGTAGGGAAATTTTTTTAAAATTTTTATTATAAAAACAAAAACTATCCCACATTTGTATTTTAAACTAAATTAAGTTGAAAAATAATTTATGATTATAACAGACTTTTGAAAAACTGAACAACAAAATAACAGGTAATCTAAAAAAACCTGCACTTTTCAAAATTCTACCAGACTTCCAAAAATAATATACACCAAAAACACAAATGTTTGTTGTAAAATATTTTTCTCATATTTTCAAACTGATTCAAGAATTAAACTGAAATCTGATGCTAGGTAATTTTTAGATTTGGAATCATTTAATCCCTTTTACATTTGAGTTAAGAACATCCATTTATCTATTTATTTAATAGTTCACAGTTTTCAGTATCAAAACAACAAATATCTCTTAAATTAAACAAAGCAATATCACACTTGCTTGACCATCAAATATTAATTACTCTGTTGCTCAAATGCAATGTATTGAGACTATTTATTAATCTTTGCTTGACTGTTTTCTTTTAAAGAGTAGGACATAATATAATTATATTCATGATTATTTCTGAATTAAAACATAAATTAATGAGTATGCTAATAGTTCTAATGTCTATTAGAAGCACACTGTCTTTCCGAGGTGAATGTTCAAGATTCAAAAATAACTATATGGGACGTTTAGAAATTAATTGTAATATTTTTCGCACAGAAACTTTATTTCAAAAATCAAATTCACCATGGTATCACAAACTATATTATATCATTATTTCTAGACAAATCCGCCACTAACATTGAAATATTAATCGTAATTTCTAATCAGTTTGCATAAACCACCCAGGTAAAACTCTTTGACATGGTTGTGCAAGACACTGTAACACAACCTTCTCCTACTTAACTTTTGGAAGTGATAATCTCAAATAACAGCATGTAGTGCAGAAAACAGTGGAAAATTTGAAGGGGCAAAATCGGGATTGTAAACTACGTGATTCCAACTCTTCCGAACCGACGAATCTAGCATTATAAAACCATTCCAGTCTGCGGTATTGCATCGTTGTCCAAGAGCCCACTTCTTATACGATAAATATCCAAACTTCAATTAGCGATTACGTTGTCAGTATACGTTTGTATCCCAACGTAACTTCTACTATAATACGAGGGTTATTCTGAAATTTTTGAGATACACGCAGATGAGAATTTACAAAATAAAACTAACTGTTTAATTTTAAAATTCAAAGTATTTTAACACAGACGATTTTTTAGTGACTTACTTCAAATTGTTTAGCGTAGAATAAATTTTAAATGGAAGAGAAAAAGAAGTTGACGAGAGAACGTTATGATTTACTACGATTTTTAAGCAGGTTTAAATCAAGAAGAATGCTTTCAACGGTTGCAATTGGAATTTGGTGATGAATCTCCAACTCGTCCTACTGTATTCAGATGGTTTAAACAATTTAGCAAATGTCGCAGTTTTCTTCAGGATGAAGATCACACACGAAGGTTGCTGTCAGACTAATTCTTCAGCATCACAATGCAACTTCATAAACAGCCGGATTAACAGTTGAATTTCTTAAACAAAAGCAAATTAAAGTGATAGAACATCCGCTGTTTTCACCTGATCTAGATATGTGTGACTTTTGGTTATTCTTTAATCTAAAAAAGAACTCACGTGGACGACGTTTTCATTCAGAAGAAGAGATTAATGTGGCTATAAATGCATTTTTTCATCTATTCCAAGAAATGAATGGCTTGAAGCATTTAATCTGTGGAAAAGCCGTGCATTGATGCTGGAGGAGACTACTTTGAACACATCTAAAATTGTGTAAGTATAACTTTAAAAAGCTAGTTGTATCTAAAAAATTTCAGAGTAACCCTCGTAACAGTCTGCTTCTACTCCTCCCTTCTTCGGCATTCTGCACATGCATCATTCCTCATCCACTGACGCTATTTTCGTAGTTGATTCTGTTATGTGTATAAATGTTTGTTCAACGTACCTTTTATACTTTTTGTAAGGTGCACTTTTCCTTCTTTAATATAAATAAATAAAATATTGACAAAAATTTTTAATCATCCGTCTTATTATTAATTAGTATAATACATTTAGGAATCACTTTATGTCTAAAGTTTTATTAAATTAAATATCAATAAAAGAATTTTTCATCTTCATTTTTTTATATCATAAAATGATAATTATATTATAATAGAAAAATTTATAATAGAGGAAACAATATTGGTTTTAAAGTTTCAAATATTAGTTTAAGATTCCATGTGCTAAAAATAACTCTTCACTTGTTTGATAGTATTTTTCAGCTTTAGAAAAAAATGAACTTAATGAAAATACGTTAAAGTATTGATTATTACTTGGCATTTTCTCCCATTTGGAGTTTATTGTAATAGAAACACACAGTTTTTAAAATATTCGGTTATTGTTGGATAGTGAGGGAATATTAAGCTTTTGTAACATGAATATTAATTACAGAGGATAATTTAGAAAACGTGAACTCACTTCAATATGACTATCCTACCACAAACACCAAAATTGACTACACTAGCAGAGTGATTGATCCAAATCCAAAAGACCATATTGAAACGGACATCAAGTGGATTTCTAAGAGTTTATTTAATATATATATATATATATATATATATATATATATATATATATATATATATATATATATATATATATATATATATATATATATATATATATATGTGTGTGTGTGTGTGTGTGTGTGTGTAATAATATCCATATCTAAGCCCTAAAGCCTATTCAAAATTTTCCCATTCATTATTCTAAATTTTAATTTCTCTTTTATATAACCATATTTCCAATTTAAACGGCATCCAATTTTCCAGCGTCCAATTTAAACGAGATTGATTCCCAAAAATTCAGCCCCAAAATTCTTTCTATGATTCTGAAAACAAAAAATGGTATTGTTTGCATTTTAATGAGGAAGCAATAATTCTCCCAGTAAAATCTGTAACGATCAGCAATAATACTTATCTGAAATGTGCAGTTTGGCAGATGTCTATAATCAAAGGTTACAATTTCAAAGCAATGAACTGTTGCCTTAGCATTTTCCCACGACACCAAAACCCCACACGGTATATGGTCATCTCTCGCAAAAGGTTGGCATTAGGGAGAGCGTTCTGACACCGTCCGGTTCAGATGTATCTGAATTTTGTCCTATTTTGAGAAGATGAAATAAAGATTATTTTACTACGACTGATGTGTTTTTTTAGGACAAATTTTAACGGTACTCTTGGCAGCCTAGTATGCCCGGGATGGGGAAAATAATAGGGGCAACTTTGAAAGAAGCTTTCAAGTTTAAATTTGGGTCCTAATTTGTTCCCCATCGTTACATATATATGTATATATATATATATATATATATATATATATATATATATATATATATATATATATATATATATATATATATATATATATATATATATATATATATATATATATATATATATGTATGTATATATATATGTGTGTGTATATATATAGATATATATGTATATGTATGTGTATGTATATATATATATATGTGTGTGTGTGTATATATACATTATATATGTATATGTGTATATATAT
>CM063504.1:46732185-46767185 GCA_032207245.1 Pardosa pseudoannulata | reverse complement strand
GGCCATGTATTCCGTTTGTGATTACTGCGACATGTATCTGATGTACGGCTGATGTCATGGAAATGACTTACGAATTGTTAGGGAGTATGCCCGTGCATATACTGCTGTTGATATGTTCAATAAAGTGTTTTTTTCTTGCACCGGAAGTGACGCCATACTTTGTTTTTCGTATTTTTCTCGTAAATTATAGATCGTACAGGACCTTTTCTTTGGGCAGTTTTTATGATCTCCCAAAGAAGAATCTAGCTGAGCAGAGTTTATGCGGTCGTTTTGGGACACCATGTATAATAGACAAAATTTATTGGAGAATTAAATGTATATTATACTATTTTACATAATGTTTCTCAAATACCACGTTTCAACTAATAAAAGCGTGTATAAATCGTTTACTTTTAACATGACTTTAAAATTTCTCCAACATAAGAGGCAAAACAAAATAAGCAAAGGTATCAATAAAGTTGGTTTTAAAAAGAAAATATTATATTCATATTAATATACTAAGAAAAATAAAGTCGGTCAAAATGTATTTTTGTTTATATTGGTTTAAACCATTAAATCCCAACTTAATTTAGTGAATAAACTTTAGCTAAAGGCATTTTAAATTGTGTTTAACACATCAAGATTTAATATACTAAGAAAAATAAAGTCGGTCAAAATGTATTTTTGTTTATATTGGTTTAAACCATTAAATCCCAACTTAATTTAGTGAATAAACTTTAGCTAAAGGCATTTTAAATTGTTTTTAACACATCAAGATGAGACAAATCACAAAATAAAATTACAATCGATAGAATAGAGCTTGCAAGGATTATAAACTGTCCTAAAAATACGGCACTGGGCTTTTGTAAAAGTTTAGGTCATATATGATTTTCTGTACGAATTTTAAAGCTTTCTTGTTTGAATGTTTTATTATGTTTAGTGTGCGGCATTTTGAAGTTTTAATTGAAAAAACTTGGTAAAAAGTAGAAAAATTATTTCATTGATAAAAGAAATATTTATTAGAATCATTTATAAGCATTATTTTCAAACATTTTTGATGGAATAATTTCGACAAAGTATCCCATACTATTTCTAAAAAATATAACAGTATTTTAAGCATAAATTTCCTACTTAATATTATTTTTGATTTTTCTACTTTTTATCATGCGTTTAAGAACGGGATATTTTTATGTCTATTTTTTATGTTTATTTTCTGTAAATTCTTATTATTGTAAATTCAAATTTATATCTTTGATGAATTTCATAATATTTAATGCTGGAAAATTAGTTTAGTATTGGATCTCTTGTTATCAACCAAATGGATCATCCTTTTTACATCTAACACCTATTTCTGGATATCCTATTTCTTACAATATGTGATATTAAATATTCCTCTTCTGACAAGTTATCCAGTTTACTAGATAAAATGTGTGAAAATCAATATTCAGATAAAAGTTTCAATTCCATCTACAGTAATCCTAAATTATGGTTTACTGTTGCATTTTTTGGAATACTTTTTCATATTTCTGACTCTATGTGAATTAAAAATGTAGACGGGAAAAACAAAACGCAGGAAAGTGATCTACCATAAATACTTTTCAGAAGGAAATAGTGTAATCATATTAATATATTGCGGAAAATATTGTAGATAAAACTAATTATTTCTAATTTTTTTTAATTTAAATATTTTAAAATAATAAAGTCCTGTAAAATAATTTCAATGTTTTCCCGATTAATATTTAATTGATAACTTTCACTTTCATATTCATGTTTCATATTTCAAGCGATCGATTTAATAATGCTATTTTGGAGAAAATAGTGTATTATTAATGTTAAAATGCCATGAAAGATATAGTACAAAAGATTATTTTTTATTTTAATAACTTCTAAAATCATGAAACCCTACGAAATACTTTCAGATTTAAATTAGGAAGACTATGGTTTAGACTTTAAATTTTAACACATAAGGCATTAACAGAATTAAATTTTTCTTTTTTTAGCAATTTTTTTTAAATAAAGTTATTTTTAAAACTTCAACATGATAATCTATTTCATCATGTTTAAAAATTCTTCATTTGTCAATTCATAAATGCATTTGATAAACTACTCATGCTTTCAGTTAATAACCTCAAAATACTATTTGCATTTTAAAATAAAGACTCAAAAACTTCCATTAATTTATTCATCATAGTTGTATGAGATTTCTGGTAAAAATTTGATTTGAATAATAATATATCTAATTAAATTTTAAAAACATATGATCATTATCATTATGGTTTTTAAGTAAAGTTAGTGTAAAAAGCAAAACCATTAAAATATAGAGATCTAAACAATAAAGAGAATCTTTTGTTTAAATAAATGTAGAGTCTGAGAAAAAGAAATATAAGGTACATATTTATTTTAAATATTTGAGAAGGATGTGCTATTTATTGTAGCATATATACTAAGTGGTTAAATGTTATGCAAGTTATTTTCTTTGAGGAAAAAATTATCTTTTGTTACTAATTTATTTAGGGGTTTTAAAAGATAAAAGTCAAGAAACAGTACTATTTTTTACTAACTTTATATAATTATTTTTAATTTAATGGTAACATACTACGGTAAAATATTTTTCCTTCAATTCCATCCAGATCTCAGTTTTGAATGAAAGCTGAATATCTTATACTGCAATTCAATTTAACCAGACGCAGTTTGTAGCTGGTCTTATATATGATAATTTTAATTATATTAGAAGGTCCAGAAAAACAGCATCTAGTATAAGACGGAATTTTAATATAGTATAAAAAATAAAGCCAAAAAATAATAGTATAAAGGCCAAAACAATTCGATATAAATTTAAAAATAATTTTTGGCAACAAACAAATGTTTTACGTTAGAATTAATATTTAATACAATTATTATTAATATTTTAGACTTATTATAATTATTATAAGAAGTCTATTTAAGTATTAGTGTTTATATGTTAGTGTTAATATTTATTATTCTGAATCTTAATAATATTTTAGACTTTTTCACTAATTTCATATTCTTCAAAACATTTTTTTGTAAAAAAATATTTTATTAAAGTCTAAGGAAAGTGGTAATATTTTTTAGAAAAATATTTAAAATAAAATAAAAAATGAACTTCATGAATAAAATGTTTTTAAGATTTCATAAGTTTATGTAATAGAAAAAAGCTAATGTAATAATGTAAAAGTTTATGTAATAGAAAATATGTAATAATGTGAAATATTTTCGTACTGATTAGCATACTGTTTTCAAAGTTTGCAATCCACCATTGCACCTGCTTTGTCGCGACATTAGAAAGCATATTTATTTGAAGCAAAAAAGAAGGGAAAAACAGAACACAATTCCCCTGAAAATATCTGAGCTTTATCTTAATCTTACTCATTAATCTTTATCCACTTTTTTAAGGCAGGATGTGACAAGTAAGCTCTGTTTCTTTAGCTCTTTTCTCCCCTTTTACCTATTTATATTAATTTGAATCTATATTATTACCATCCCCCAAATCTTCTTTCTGTTTCACTTTTCAATCTTATGTCTTCGTTCAGAATAGAGTAGGGTTCTATTTCTGTATGTGGATTATTGTAGAAAACGTAAAACAACTCCATTATTTCGATTTTATAGTGTAGTGCTAATTAGTAAAGGATTTTCTGAAATTATTAACCGGGTACATATTAGAAGTCTTAAAAGGAGCGCTAAAACGAAGTTATGATGAAGTGACCCATTAATTACACTCATGTGGTGAGAAAATTATGTAACGAAGCTACAAATTGGTTTCCATCACTGAGTTAAAAAAATGTAAAAATGATTTGTTCATGCAACAATGCACAAATATGCATTGATATTTCTGTAATAAAAGTGTAAATTCTCTCCAGTTAACCCTTTGACAATTTTTTCCAGAATTCAGTCAAAAAAAGTCACATTTTTTATTGCATTTTTTGTTTATTTTACATTTTTAAGTAAAGACATGTTATTAATATTAACATTTCTAATATTTTTAAGCATTTATCAAAACTTTTTTTCTTTCTATGAAATCACCATAGAACTCAAGTTTACCTTTAGTCTCATCGATATCCAAGTTAATTTTTGGAATTCCAGTGAAAGCAAATCTAGGAGGCGGATCCGAAGGATTATCACAATTAATTTTAAAAAAATGTCTTGCTTGACTGATTCTATCTGTACTAATATCAGAATCACTACTATCCAGGTCATCTAGTAACTTTCGCTACTATCATTTACAGATAATTTAGTTTCTGACTCCAAGTCACAGTTCGAATCAGAAGAAATTAGCTCCATACGCTCTGAATTATCCATTATTTAAAAGTAAAAATATATTATTCAACTCTTCTATCAATAAAATTATCAGGTGGTTAGTAAAATATAACCAGAAAGCTATACACTGAAAGATAACAATTCGTCTTCTGATACAAAACAGGCGAAAAAACTCGCGCTTTTGAACCAATCAGTGCAGAAAATACAATAAACTGCAAACTATGATTTACTGGCCACCTATACGAATAATTTGTTACTAAAATTGGAAAAGATACGGCCGAAACAGTGCAAGCGAAAGATAAATCAGATTGTCCGTATGGCGTACGGGCAAATCAGTAAAGGCCCGAAAGCTGTGCCCGTACGGCGTACGGGCAAAACATGGAAGGGTTTAAAAGACACTAACATTATTATTAAATAGATATTAAACATCAACAATCAACAAGCATTCTTTACAAATGTAAAAATAAAATAACTGAGATTAACTATCTTAACGTACACGTAAGTTTTAAAATATACATTTTAAAGGTGAAAATAAGAAATGATAATCATATACAAACATGTCAGTATTTTACGACAAAGTCATGATGAATATAAGGAACATCTGTTTAAATAATCTAGACTGCTTAAATAATTTATATATTTAAAAATATTTATATTTAACAATAAAATAATACAATGTAATTGAAATCGATACATAGATTTGTCTAGATATTTAATCTCTTGGGAATATCATTCTATAAGTGTAGAGAGTTCCAGAAGTTTCGAAATTGTTTAATACTTTTGTCAAGTGCCAGATAAACTGTACCAGTAATGAAAATCAAAGAACTTTAAGCATATAAACGCAGTTTTAAAAGGATTTATCGATATATATAGCGTCCTAAACCAACAAGCACTGCTTAATTAATTTACACTTCTATATATAGGTAGCAAATACATTAACGAAAGATATACACTGAACTAGCACGTATGACCTTTTCACTTTTGTATATTTCTAGTCTGGACTGGAGTTCTAACTAATATCTGAAATAAAATTTTCCGTGTAAGTGTATTGTACTGTGTTCTGAAATTGATTCTATAAAATGTATAAAGAAGAATTCTATATCTTTTATGGTCATCTGTTATGGTCACGTGTTAGTAACTCCACGCAAATCTGGGGTTAAAGTTTAAAAGAAAACCATTGCAGGATTCTATGTATGCTATTAGTATGACGCTGTATTCAAAGAAAATAACGTATGTATATCTATAATATAACATAAAGAGTAAAAACTAGTCATGGCTGATTAAAAATTTCAACTATCAATTATATTATGATTTCAGACGCATTTTCTCAATTTATTTGTAAACACTCGTTTTGAAATCGTTTCCATAAAGTTAAAACTGCTTGTGTTGAATCAGACATCTTATGTAACACTTATGTATACTAAGAAAAGTTAACTACTGTCAAAAAGGAAACAAATACTGAAATTTGTAATCGTATCATGATGGCAAATAGGTGTTTTTATGGTTTAAAAATTTTACTCAAACCTAGGCTCAGTAAATATACCCCAATATTAACATTATAAAACTCTGATTCGACCTCGAATATTGTATGGGCTGGATACTCAATAAGTAAGAGGTGGATAGGTTGTTGATATTTATGAGGAAAATACTAAGAAAAGTCTATAGAATCGTCCATGAAAATAATGTCGGTGAAACTTTACAATCATGAAATTTGCGACAAATTTAAAGAACATGACATTAAGCCTTATCATATTAGATGGCTTGGGCATTTATTTAGAGTAGAAGACTCTAACCCAGTTAAAAAACTAACTTTTAGGAAGCCTGGAGGAGTTAGAAACAGAGACCTCCAACTAAATTATTTGACGATGTTGAGAAAAACTGTACTATTTTGGTCTATGCGAACTGGAGAAGTGTGGCTTCTGATAGTCAGCGATGACGGAAAATGATTTTTGTTCAGAACTATATATATATATATATATATATATATATATATATATATATATATATATATATATATATGTGTGTGTGTGTGTGTGTGTGTGTGTGTGTGTGTGTGTGTGTGTGTAATATTAAAATCCCTTACCTAGACATTTTAAAATGAATTTAATAGCTTCTGTCTTAAGTCTACGTTTCATATCATTATTTCCCGAATTTCTTTTCCAGCCTTTTCTGCTCATAAATTACTTTTTGGAGGTTTACGGGGTAATTGTTATTTTTCCCTCCAGACATCCTATAGACTTATTCCAGCCTCTGTCTGTACTTCTTTAACCAATAGTAAACGCGTTCCCTTTAGACATGGGTATATTTTTCACATGATAAAATGTGCTGAAGGATTATTCTTTATCCCCGAGAAATCCCCACTTAAAAAGTGTGTGCACGATGTTCTCGAGGATTTTGCCTTTTGTATTGCTTGATGTATTGTCACCAGTAATTTGTTGTTCTTTTGTGATAAACCTCGCCCATCTTACACACAAAAAAAAAATACTTACACACACACATATATATAATATATATATATACATATATAATATATATATATATATATATATATATATATATATATATATATATATATATATATATATACATATATATATATATATATATATATATAATATATATATATATATATATATATATTATATATATATATATATATATATATATATATATATATATATATATATATATATATATATATATATATATATATATATATATATATATATATATATATATATATATATATATATATATATATATATATATATATATATATATATATATATATATATATCGGGAACTTAATTATACACATTAATCAGTTAAGCGAAGTACTTCTCTTATCTGCTGAAACCCGATAACATCTTTGCTATCAATTATTCCCATATACGAATATTCAGTTACAAGTAACATGCGCTTACAAAAGGTAATATTTAATATCCTACAAAAATTTCTGTTTGTACTTTTGTTAATTTATACATGGGAAGCAATATGTTTCCTCTCTCTAATCAGTCAATTTTCTTTCTCAAAAGATTAGTTTTGCACAGAAAATTGGATATTTCACTTTTACAATTGTTTAGTATTCAATTGGATGTATATTACAACTGATTTTATTCTAACCACTAACTTTTCCCTAAATGATTTTTCTACTTAATGATATAAAATGCTCCATCTAATTTCAAAGGCATAGATTTATAATAATTAGGATTTTAAATATCTTACTTTGTAATTTAAGATTTTAATCTAAAATTCCGGTAGTCAGAAAAGATGGAACATTAATAGCATTTCAATATTGGCATACCAAAAGCGATTAACGTTACAGCCAAAAGTATTAATTTTAAAATATAAAATAACAGATATAATGAATAGATACGCATTATAGCATTATGATAAAAATTTCAAAAGGTTAATGATTCAGAAATATTTTCAGAAAGATATAAAATTTATACTTTTTAAAACGTATTTTAGGATCTTAGCAAAAGATTTATAGATCCGATGGAAGTGATTGCAAATTAAAGCTAAAATATTTTAAAAATAAATTCATAACAGAACTTAAAAGAGATTTAGAAAATATGTCAGACAAAATACGTTTCTTCAAAAATGTTTTATATAGCTTAATATTGAATATTTAGTAAAACACAATAAAAGAATTGCCGAAATGCAAATATACATAGATAAATTTCCATTTGTTTCATATTTGAATGTAAATTAATTAAAAACTGTTCATATACTTTTCTGATAAATAAAGTGCATTATTATGTGAAAAATTGCTTTTTTCTGCAAAATTAATGAAATTTATAAAATTAAGCTCATTGTTCTTTAGTACAGCTTTTTTAAGACATTGTATAGATAATAACAAGGCATCAAGATATCCTCTGGTGATTTTGGATTCAATGCATAAATTTAAATTGAACAAATAGGGATTTCGTTGGGAACAAAATATATTTTTTAAACTTCTTAACAAAACTCTTCTCTGTTGAAAGTGTCATTGCAATAAAGTCTATTATATTTACACACATACACACACAACAAAGATTCTATATACAACATGCATATGTATATATGTAGGACGGTAATGAGCACATCACAGTCTTGCTATAACTCCCGCTGAGCGCCACCTAGCGAGCGCCTGCGGCGAAAGGCAGACGAGCTGTGAGACGTACGCGCAGTTGTGTGTTGCGCGCTGATTAAATGTTTAACCTCCCTTTTTATGTCAGTTCTCAATGTAAATAGGTTTCCCCATTTGTAAATAAACATTATTAAGTATAAATGTCTCCTTTAATCCCCGACGATTCCCATATATATATATGCATGTATGTATTAAAAATACAGTAGTCTATGTTAATTAAAGATCGATACAAAATAAATTAAAATTAATAAATATATTGAAATCATGTCATTAATGCTCAATTGAAGTTGTGACCCTTCATACCAGTTAAACATGTTTTGCGCTTGAGCTGTAACATTATAATTCTTATATTTAATTAATTTTTTAAGTAATGTTTTGCAAAGTTTGTTAATTTAAATAGAAATACATGTATATATCAATTCTTTTATCTTAATTGAGTTTCTGTAAGTGCTTAGTATACTTATGTTAATTATAGTGTGGTTAATCTAAATCATTTATTACTGTATTACTGTGCCTCTGTATGTATGTATGTTTTTATGTATGTGAATGTGGTTTAGATAAAGTTTTGTGTAGATATTGCTCTCTTACAGTTGTACAATTTTTTTCGGTAACATTAGTCTCTTAAGACTGATACCAGGCCTTATGTTACAGCCCTTCATTAGTTTTGTGTACAGGTAAAACATGTTTAACTGCAGAGAGGAACCACAACACCCGTCGGGAATCAGTGACATAATAACAATATATTTATAATTTATATTATATAGATAGATTCTTTATTTTATATAGTGTACTGGGCTTTTTTTAATATATATTTATTTAAATAATGACTATGTACTGAAGCATTCAGTGTAATACCATGGATGATTGTGATATTTCTTGTCAGTTTAACTAATTACTCATTTAATATATATATATATATATATATATATATATATATATATATATATATATATATATATATATATATATATATATTATGTATACCAATTTTTGTTCTCTTCACAAAAGTGAACATGTTTATGCCTAAACTAGGAAAAAAAATATTAAATTTTAAGTTTAGATAAAATAAATTTAACTATAGTTAAACTTCTCCTAGCGGCCACCCTTCTAAACGGCCAATTTTTCATGACACGGTTTTTTTTTACTTATAAACCTAGTATTAAATTAATCTGTATCAGCGGCCAGCCGACGTCCTCTAAACGGCAACCAAGTGGGATTGCCCCTTCGATTTTTCGGGAAATTCTACTCACTCCATGCTTTAGGTTTGGTTTGGTTTGGTTTGGAGCGATACGGTCTACTGTTTTGCACACGAGGGCTAATGAGACCGGGACCTACAGCTTAAAACCGATTCCGAAAGGCTACAAACATCCATACCCGCAGTGGGATTCGAACCCACGAACTCCGGTTTCGAAGAGCAGCGCTCTACCATTCGGTCCTCGATTGGCTCCATGCTTTAATTTTGAGCGAAAAAAACTCAAGGTCAGGTTTATGGTCGGATATAAGACAAAGGAATAACTTGAGATATCCAGTCAGAGGGTCCCCCCCTTTTCTAAGAAATATTAAATCTGTTATCTCTATTGTATTCTCCCCACACCCTTCAGATATTTAATCCTTATTGCACCATCCATAGAAACTGAGAGAGGAACTGGACAATCAAGCATTGAAGGTGTCCTAGGGCCTTTGTTTGGAAATCCAATCGGTAAAGTTAAAAAAGAATTGCATCTCTGTCAGCAAAAATGTCATTCACACCAGTTTCATTTCATTAGTTAGTCAGTGATCTGAGTGAGATGCAATGATGTCGAAATACGTTTTGCTAAATCTCGTGCAAAGCATTGAAGTTTTGAGTGAGAGTGACAAATGGGCAAGAAAGTTTGCTGAATTATTTAACTGAAGAAGAACGGAAATCAACAAATTCATTAAAGAAAACAATTTGATTTTGAAGGAGTACGAAGACTACAGAACAAACAGAAACAAATTGTAGCCTTTAAAAAAAGTGTAAAGAAGCATGAAATAAAGTACTATTTTTTCTTTAGACACATTTTAAATTTCATTTATATAAGAAATATATGTCAGACTTGTTTATGTTATGCATTATAGTAATTATCGTATTTACTATATTATATATATATATATATATATATATATATATATATTATATATATATATATATATATGTATATATATTATATATATATATATATATATATATATATACATATATATATATATTTATATATATATATATATATATATATATATATATATATATATATATATATATATATATATATATATATATGAAATATTAAAATTACAACAGTATTGGAGTCCTTCTCCTTTCATTAAATCAATATAGAATCCATATATCCATATATTATTTGTTAGGAACAATGTTGTTAAAAAATTCATAACTGAACAAATTTCTAAACTTCAATTTATTCATCTTGTGTGAATAAAGAAGATGACCACATCTATTAATTTTTATGCACCAGACCAAAGATTAGCCTGTTTAAACGATGTCTTACATGAGAAAATCAACAGCTGCCTTAGCGTGTACATTTACCAGCTTGTTTCACTGGAGTAACTGGAAAAACTCCTTTGGGAGGGTGCGTAATAATAGATTTTTTCATCGGAGAATACTTTTGACACTTTAAAAGAATTGTCTTCTGAATATTAATCGCAATCGAAGTATGATGCTAGTCACGTGATCTTCCAGACTTGTCAGTAAAGAGAGCGCAGGATAAATGACTTTTCCGAATATTCTTTCTTCCCACATTACTTAGTTGAAAACTCTAGTCAAAGTGTTCTTGAAAAGTGAACATAGATTTTAAATATTAAACCAAAGTAAAATATGTGTTATGCGTCGCTTTATTATCTCTTTAATATTTAGTTACTAAATTTTAGGTGAAAAATGAAGTTTCTTATATTTCAGACGTTTTTGAAATCCTTAGGAAAAATATATTTCTATGGCAGATTTTGAACATGTTGTTGAGTATTTCAAAAGAACTCTTTATGCGTCATTGTTAAAACATTTTAATAAATTTAAGGAGACCTTTTTTTACATAAATTTAAATTTTTTACTTAAAATTTTACTTATAATAAAAATTGAAATTGTTTTACTTAAATATTCAAGAAAGTATACTCAAGAAAGTAGTATTTATTTGAACTCTTTGTTACATTTATATTATTTATTGCTTAACAATTCTTTTTTTTATAATTTTTGAATAAATAATAGTCTTTTCAATTTTGTGATTTTTTCGGTCATTAGTTTTTTCGCTACCGGTTTTTAGAGATTTATTAAAACTATTTACACAAGACTCCCAAATTAGATTTTATAGAAATATTTAAATAAACATAGAAAAAACAATAAAATTTATTATTTTCTTTTATATATTTCTATATAAAAAATCATTTATTCCGAAATAAATTGATATTTTATTTACACATCATAAAAAATCCTTTATAAAATTTATCTACTTTCGAAAAAAGCAATTTGAATGCATGAAAAATGAAAATAAAGACTAGCGAGAAGAATAGTTTTTAAATTTTTAATTTTTTTAAGAAAGCCTATTTAAATTATATAGTATGCATATTGCATATATATTTATAGTGTTTATATAAATCTCTATATAATTCCATATAAATGTATATATGATTTATTTAATGCATCTAACTTTTATAAAAACACTTTAATGAAATATTTAAAAAACATTAGAAAGTATAAAACTGATATAAAAGCTGATATAAATATTTTATTAGACAGTAAATAGTTGAGTCGATAACAACTGCTACTTTTTTAGATTTCCTTAAAACATTGTCCATAATGCTTATTGTTAATTCACATTTTTATTTCATACTTCATATAAAATCTTATAATAATTCAATACTCGTATTTTAAATTTAAATAAAACTTAGCAGCTTTGATAGGGTAAAGAAATACAAAGAAAAACAAAACATAGAAAATAGCCATTTAACCCATATTGGACCGCTGTCCTATAACAGGATAGCAAATTCCATTTAATAATAAAGTTATAAATATTTTCTGAGTGGATTTTATTTTAACACCTTTAAAATAGACACACTTTAGCATAGTAACAAAAAAATGAGAAATCAAATTATATTGTATTGTAAAAATTTTTTTCAGCAACCTCTTAAAAATTGTCATTTTTTAATCTTTAATTTTATATTTATTATTATTTTTTTAAGCATTGTGGAGGTTACTTTTAGTTTAAAAACAGAGCTAATAATGTAGCTGAAAGTTTTTGCTGAAAAATATATTTTACATGGGTATTTTGTAAATATAAACAAGGTGCCCTAAAATTAAGACGACGGTTCAATCCTGATTATTATAGTAGACCGTAGCACTCCAAACCAAACCAAACCAAATATGATTATTTTACTATGAATTCGATATTGCATTGATAGCGCACATTTTTTTCTTAGCTTTCAATGAAAACCAGTTCAAACACCTGTTCACACATTTGGACACAACAAGTGGTAAATAGATGTTTATTCTATTCAGAAAACTGGAGATTTTTTGCAAGATAAACTTACTCTCTTACTGCCAGTTCAATAACTGCAAGAGAAAACCTACAACAGTATGCTTAAAATGTAATGTTGGACTTTGTTTTGACTGTTTCCCCAAATTTTATCTATGAATCAGCCTAATGCAATGTAAGTGATATTTGTTAAGTTTTAGTAGTGTAATAGACCGTTGTCCTATTTATAAAACAGCCAATTATATAAAACATTAAAAATATTTTTTTCAAAATTTTAGTTTTATATACTTAGTTACACCATATTAATGATATGGATTAAGTTTTAATAACTTACAGAAATATTTAGTTTTTGTGATTCAATATGGGTTAAACAAGGACAGCGTGAACTAAACTACAGTTTTAAAATTCAATCAGTCAGAGACTGTTACGGAGAATCATTAGTTTACATCATACAGCTTCATCGAGCAAATACAATTATATAATTTTATAGTATCTCCTTTTCGACTCAGAGATAAAATGTTTCACCCGTATTAAAATGAGAATTGTCCCTTGAAACGTCCTATTTCATTACAAAAATGCAAATAACTTTTCAATTATTGAAAGAACACATTTAAAATTTTGCAAGCATAAGTAGAATAGCTGTACCAGTAATTTGAGCTAATACATAATATCAATTTTTAGACTATAGTATGTGTACTCTTTTCCCTTGAGTTTTAAAAATATTAATATTAAAATTGTAATAAAGTGAAGATGTTACCTTACCTTATTTATTTATTTATCTATAATTACAAACATACACTTACTACATTAACTGAAACTGAGGGAATGTTAACGAGACACTGATGTTTTTTAATGCATATATGTATGCTACAATAGCTTTAAAAACTTAATCTGTAAATATTTTGAAAATAAAATAAATTTTTTTAATCAAAATTTCATGTTTTTTTCTAGCATATATTTAATGTATCACTTAATGGCCTTATTTAAGGCTGAGTAATTCTTTTATAATAAAGTTATATATTTTTTACTATTTAATAATAAAATTATAATTTAACACATTTTCTTGAGAATGAGCTTGACTTGAAATTGGTATGAAGGACAAAATTTGAACATTTTGTCAGAAATAAACGTTTGTTTTATATTCCATACTAATAGGCGAATAGTTGGAGAATAGAATATATCAGTATAAGAAATTAATTAGGGGTAAGCTGTAAACTGTTTTAATTCTTCCATTTTAGGGCTACAATATATGAACCAAGTTTTCTTCATTCTCCTAAGTGAATGTTAGGCATTCTATTTAATTAAATTAAAACAAAATAAAAACATGATGTTTGTAACCATAGTGCCAGTTTTCCAAAGACGTAACGCTATCGAAATGAGTCAATAAAAAATTTATATTGTTTAAAATTCTAAATAAAATTAATACCTATTATTAATATCTGTCTTTCATATGAATCTTAAAACTTTTTTCAAGTTTTTTTATTTATTTGCTGACACAGTACTTGAAGTTATAACTCAGTCAGATACAGGTACACTCTCATTCTTGTTATAAAATATCCTAATATGTAGTCATAATTTTACACATATATATATCTAATTTCTTTAAAACTGTTACAGTGTAAAATTACCTTCGTTAAGTAAGAAGTCATTAACCCCATTCGGGACACAAGTGAAAATCATAGATAAGTTCAAAAGGGAGAGATTTGCTAAGAAATATTTGCCTTATATTTCCCTAAGATTTTGAATGGAAAATTTGGACAAGGTGTCACATACAATTTATATAAAATGTAACAGTATTTTAAGCATAAATTATCGACTTGACATTATTTTTTGATTTTTCTGCTTTTTATCATGCTTTAGGAACTTGATATTTTTTATGTCTACTACTAACTGATATGAAGGGAAGAAATTTTGAAATAATACCTTGCATTAGGATAAACTATATTTCTATACTCTATATATTTTTCTTCACTAATTTCTTCTTAGTAATTCTTTCAAAACAGGAAAATCTGCTGCAGTTTCATAGCTTAAAATCATATCTTCAAATTACAATATTGATCCTACATAATGCCCTTTTTTGTAGTCAAATATTATAGGATTACCTTTTATGGACTGTTTAATGTAATCATGACAATAATAATATATAATCATAACTTCATCAACTGAAAGATATTTATTGTAAATTCTTATTATTGGAAATTCAAATATCTTTGATAAATTTTATAATATTTAATGCTAGATAGTTCATTTGGAATTTGATCTGTTTTTATCAGTAAAATGGATCATCCATTTTACATCTAAACCACTATTTCTGGATATCTATTTCTTACAGTATGCAATATTAAATATTCCTCTTCTGACAAGTTATCCAGTGTAAGTATCGCGTCCGTCTCTGTCGGCGATCAAAGGAAAAATGTGTCGGCTAAAGTGAACCTTTGGTCTATTGTAAGGCGCCGAACATTTTAAAACGCCGAACAATTGGGAAACGGCAGTAATGGTCCTTTTGACACACGGACTATTAGAAGTGTCAAATCTGCCGTTTGTCATCGCGCCGACAGAAGGAAGAAATTGCTTTTGTGTGACTCGACTTCTTCAAGGGCGAAGGTTAAAGGGGGGGGTGTCGCTCTCCCCTGGAACCGAGGTTTCCTGTTGGAACAAAAAAGACGGGAAGGACATTCCCGAGTGGATTTGCAAATGAGTAGGTGACTCCCGAATGAGCTCCTCTCTCAACGATTGTATCGATAGTTTCTTTTAAATGTTTTTCTTTGTTGTTGAATAAATCAACGTTGTTAAGTTTTGCACTTCTCCCTTCGGCTGATTCATTTCGTCTCCCATTCCTGCTCCATTTGCGAGACCCATGCAGGTCATAACCAACTGACCAACGATATAGGAGATACCAACGTTCGCGGACCGCTCGGCGCGCATTTTACAGTGGTGGCAGTGACAGACGGGGTGCGGAACAGCAACTGGATGCAAGAGGAGGCGACACCGAAGTAGGAGACTGAAGCAAGCCCGAATCAGCGCGAACCTAAGAAAGGACGGCGATGCTGAGTATAGCGGAGGCTACAAGGCAGCAGTTCCTGTGAACCCGAACGCTGATCCGAATTAGAGGGATGTCTACAAGTGTTCGAATTGGAAGCAAGTGTTGACAACCCAAGAGCGATTTTGGAAGGCCCATTGATGCTGATGTCGTCCGGCAAGGTAGGAAGTGATATTTTGGCACTTGTTTTCCTTACCTGGTTTCATGTAAATGCTGTTTTGGGTGCAAAGGTGCGCGCGGGAGTCAGGTTTATTTAAGTTTTGTCTAAATCGTATCAATTGCTCTATGATATAATGTGTTATGATTTTTTTCCCTATGTTATTTCTTTTTTCCTGCAAAGTTTAAGTGCTATTAATCTGCATGTTAGCATAAAATATATTTTATTCACTGTAAACTAAAGATATTAGTGTGTAGCTGCTAGGCTAGGAATAAGCTGGGAGCTGTTTCTAGGGAATTTTGTTTTATACTTTGGTGCTTATTTTAACGGATATTTTGAGGGTCAAAATGTCGTTTTTGTATAAGGCGAAAAAGGCAGATTTGGTGCAGCTGGCTTGTGATTTTGGGATTGAGATGTCTCTGGAAATGAACAAAACACAGCTAATAAATCTTATAGTACAGGGGGAAAATTATGCTGAGGATGCGGCAAGAGGTTTGCTAGAATCAATTCTGGAGGAACGTTTAGAGAAAGAAAAACTAGAGAGGGAGGAAAAAGAAAAAGAAAAGGAACGAGCATATGAGTTAGAGGCTTTACGGATAAAATCGGATTTGATGCGGCAGGAGGATGAAAGTAGGAGAGGCTCTAGCGAAAGGTCATATTCGGAGGAGGTAGGCACTATTAATAGAGTTAAGTCAATAGACGAAATAATTAAAACGATTCGGCTATTAACGGTGAAACTTCCATCGAAACCGGAGGGATGGAATTTCTTTTTCAACAGCCTAGAAAAAGCATTTGCTTGCGAAAAAGTTGAGCAGGAGCTAAAAGCAAGAATTTTAATCTGCTTACTGGGAGAAAAGGCCGCAAACCTATTCACGAATATGGAAAGCGACGAGTTTAATAATTATGAGGCGGTAAAAGAGGTTGTGCTAAGGGAATTCGAACCATCCCCAGAAACATGTCTAGATAATTTTAGAAAGGCAAAGAGAAATGCAGGGGAAAATTTTGCTCAATATGCGACGCGCCTTACATCGATGTGGGAGTATTATTGTAAATTAAGGGGGGGCACGAGATGCCGAAACCATTAATCAGCTAATCGTATCTGACAAATTGATGACGACTTTAGATGGAGAGGCGGCGTCTCATATTTTGATACGTCAAGGGGAGATATGGTTCAAGCCGAAACAGTTGGCGCAAGAGTGCGATAGATTCTTTGCGGCTAAAGGGCGAAAGTACAATAACACGCCGAGAAGTGAGCCGATAGGAGAAGAGAAGGGGAACAACAGAGGGTTCTCAGAAACAAAAAGGGATTTTCAGAGGGAAAGGAACGCTGGATGTTTTTTGTGCGGTGATAAGGAGCACTTTAAATGTGATTGTCCGAGGGCAAGAAGGGATAATAGGCGCGCAAATAACAACAAGCCAACCAGGGTAAACGTAGCTAGGGGATTAACTAGCCCAAATACCATGACAGAAAGGCAGGAGGAAGGGGAGACAGATACGGAGCGAGTAGTAATAGCTCGGGTCAATTCGCTGCAACGAGACAACACAATACCCTTTCGAGGAAAATTGAAACGGGTGAAAGTGAGAGTGAACGGAAGAATAATCGACGCTCTACTAGACTCGGGCAGTGAGGTAACCGTGGTCAGGCAAGATCTGTTGGGAGAGGTAAATACAGAAGGTTTACCCAACATATTTTTGAAAGGGTTATTCGGACCCCCAGTTAAATGCCCTTTGGTAAAAGCAAACCTAGCATTGTACGAAGGGGAACGGCACATTCACTTTCCGACGGAAGTTATGTGCGCGGTAGCTCGATCAATGGACGATGATATGCTCTTACCTCCGGAAATATTTTATATGTTAAAAGGAGAAACAAAAGGAAGTGGACCGAACAGTGAAGAGAAAGAGATTATTGAAGTTTCACTGGTCAGGGGAACAGGAGATGCAGAGACCGAGGAGAACGGTCGGAAAGGGGGGACGAGAGACGGCATAATAGAACGAGAAAAAGGGGTCCCCACGGGTGATGATCCATCACTGTCAAAGAATGGAGGAAAGATAACACAAGGCGAGGTCATGACAGCCACTGATCGGTTTTTGAGAGAACAAGAAAATTGTGAAGACCTCACTAGGTGTTGGGAATTCGCGGAATTAGGAAAGGGAGGCTATTTTACTAAAGCGAGATTTTTATATCATACGGACAAAGTGTTGGGAGAGAAAATAGCCCAATTAGTATTACCTAAGTCGAGACGCGAGGAAGTACTAGAGTTGGCACACAATTCAGTCTTTGGTAGCCATATGGGATATAGGAAGACGCTGGAAAGACTGCGATATTCCTTTTATTGGGAAACCATGAAGATTGACGTCGAAAAATATTGTAAGGCGTGTGTCCAGTGCCAGCTCAAAAATCCCGTAAAAACAAGAGATAGGGCACCGATAACGCCGGTAGCTAGACCGGAATTGCCATTTCAAGTGGTTAATATAGATTTAATAGGGCCAATTGATCCACCAAGTTCAAAGGGTCATGAGTATATATTATGTATGGTTGATCAGCACACGAGGTGGGCGGAAGCAGTTCCATTAGGAAACTTAAATGCCAAGAGCACATGCGAAGCACTCTTAAGTATTTTCTCCCGGACCGGGATACCAAACGTCATTGCGTCAGACAATGGAACCAATTTTAACTCAAAACTAACTACGGAATTTGAGAAGAGGTTGGGAGCAAGCCCACGGTTTTCCACGCCGATGTATCCACAGTCTAATGGATTAGTGGAAAGATTCAATCGAACACTTAAGGGAATGTTACACCATGTTATTAGGGAAGAGGGGCGGAATTGGCATGTGCAGTTGCCATATGTTTTATGGGCGTATCGCGAGATACCGAATGCCACGACGGGGGTACCGCCATTTCAATTGCTATATGGGAGGCCAGCGCAGGGGCCTTTACACATTCTAAAATCGACGTGGACAGGAGAAAGTGCGGGTCAATTTTGCACTCAGCCTATTCCGAAGTATTTAAAAGAATTAAAGGCACGATTGGAACCGGCAGCCGAACAGGCCAAAATAACAGCACACGTACAACAGGAGCACATGGCACACCAATATAATGTAAGGTCCAGCAATAAGGAATTTAAAAAGGGAGATCAGGTTGTGGTTTTGATTCCGGATTCCACTAACAAACTATATGCGCGGTGGCAGGGACCTGCAAAGATTGTTAACCAGCTAAGACCACATTCCTTTCTAATCGAATTTGAGGATGGGTCGACTCGACACGTTCATCAAAACAAAATCAGGGAATTCATAACAAGAGACCAAAACCCCGAAACCAAAGAAATAACGGGAAATGAGACGATAGAAACCATAACACTTCCGGATGTATCAGAGGCGCAAGGGCGCGATTTAAGGGCATTATTGCATAAATTCGGGAGTTTATTCACTAGAAGTTTTCAGCCGACAGGGGTTGGCAGACACGGAATCGAGTTAGTGCCTGGCGCGACAAGACGAAAGCCTCACTGTTATGGGATTCCGATGGCATATAGGGGGGAGGTAGATCGTCAAATTCAGGAACTACTTGACCTAAAGTTGATTGAAACATCGGAGGCGGATATAGCACACCCCGTGGTTTGCGTCGCTAAAAAGGATGCATCGACCCGTATGTGCGTGGACTATAGGGCGCTAAACGCGGTTACCAAAGTACCAGCTTTCCCAATGAAGGATATTCAAGAGCTAATTCTCACCGCGGGCAAAGCGGAGTGGCTCACAAGTCTAGATTTGCGTCGGGGATATTGGCATATTCGAATGGAGGATCAGTGTAAACCACTGACGGCATTCACTACACATGTGGGTACCTTCCAATGGAAAGTGATGCCCTTCGGATTAGCCGGAGTATCTGGCACATTTCAAAGGGAAATGAACAGGATTCTCGGTAAATTTGGTAATTTCGCCCAAACTTATATTGACGACATCATTATATTCTCCCCGAGTTTCGGAAAGCACTTGGAACACCTGGAAAAAGTTCTGACGGTGTTAAATAATTTAGGTTTCTCGGCCAACCTAGGCAAGTGTAAATTCGCGGCAAAACAATTAAGTTATTTGGGCCACAAAATTGGAGGGGGGAAGCATGGATCAGGTGAAGAAAAAATTGCCGCAATTAAAAGATTACAACGTCCAAAAACAAAAAAAGAAGTAAGATCGGTATTAGGTTTAATGGGGTTTTATCGGACGTATATTAAAAATTATGCAATGTTGGCAGCCCCGCTCACAGAACTTACAAAGAAAAGTGCATCCAATAGAGTAAAGTGGGGAATAGACGAAGAAAGATCATTCTCGTATTTAAAAGAAGCATTGTGCAGCGCAACCCAGCTGTCAACACCCGACCTGTCTATACCGTTTCAAGTTCATGCCGATGCGTCAGACATAGAGGTAGGGGGATGTCTAACCCAACGCGACGCGAAATGCGATTTTCGGCCCATTGCATTTGTGTCACAAAAGTTCAATGGCGCACAAAAGAATTGGGCCACAATCGAGAAAGAAGCTTGGGGGATTTTATTTGCATTATCAAAATTTGAGAAGTGGATCCTGGGGGGTCGAGTGGAGATAATTACCGATCACAATCCATTGAAATTCCTCAACGAGACGGCTCCGAAGAGCCCAAAATTGATGAGGTGGGCGCTATCCTTACAACGGTGGGATATATCAATAACTCACAAGCCAGGGGCAAGTCACTTAGCCGCAGATGCTATGTCGCGGTTAGTAGATGATGGATAGTAATTTTTTTTTTATCAATATGATGATTTTGTAAAGTTTAATTAATGTCTAGTATACAAATATTGGTAGTTTTTTTGTTATTAATCGAGTATGTATATTTTGTGTCTAAAACAATTTTAAATTGTTTTTTTATGTATCGCATGATTGTTCTAACAAGTGATTACGCTGTTTAAAGTAAGGTCTCCCAGCTCCGTAAAGTTGTACATGTATATATTTGTTTTGGTTCATTGAATAATGATTATATGCAGTGATTTAGGTTCAAAAGGGGTGGTAAACCCATTCGATGTGTAAAAAGGTTATTTTTCCTACCAAGTGCTGTGTTGATTTAAGCATAGCAAGGATCCATAACCTAAAGGTTTCAATGGCACTTGCACCCAAACAATGGAAACAATGGGTAAGGGGAACAGGTGGTAGCCCATCACTGAGCCGGACGCTTAAGGGTTTGAAATTAGCCCTTTGTCAGCAAATTTCAAACTTAGGGCGGGCGTGTAAGTATCGCGTCCGTCTCTGTCGGCGATCAAAGGAAAAATGTGTCGCTAAAGTGAACCTTTGGTCTATTGTAAGGCGCCGAACATTTTAAAACGCCGAACAATTGGGAAACGGCAGTAATGGTCCTTTTGACACACGGACTATTAGAAGTGTCAAATCTGCCGTTTGTCATCGCGCCGACAGAAGGAAGAAATTGCTTTTGTGTGACTTGACTTTTTCAAGGGCGAAGGTTAAAAGGGGGGGGGGGTCGCTCTCCCCTGGAACCGAGGTTTCCTGTTGGAACAAAAAAGACGGGAAGGACATTCCCGAGCGGATTTGCAAATGAGTAGGTGACTCCCGAATGAGCTCCTCTCTCAACGATTGTATCGATAGTTTCTTTTAAATGTTTTTCTTTGTTGTTGAATAAATCAACGTTGTTAAGTTTTGCACGTCTCCCTTCGGCTGATTCATTTCGTCTCCCATTCCTGCTCCATTTGCGAGACCCATGCAGGTCATAACCAACTGACCGACGATATAGGAGATACCAACATTCGCGGACCGCTCGGCGCGCATTTTACATCCAGTTTACTAGATAAAATGTGTTATACAAGAAAATCAATATTCAGATAAAATTTTCAATTCTATCTACAGTAATCCTAAATTATGGTTTATTGTTGAATTTTGGGGCATATATTTTCCAGTTTCTAACACTATGTGATTTAGGTACTTAGAAGAGAAAAATCAAAGAGCAGGAAAATGGTCGACAATAAATGCTTTTCTGGGGAAAATAGTGTAACCATATTAATATATTTCTGAATATATTGTGGATAAAACTAATTATTTCTATTACTTTTATTTAAATATTTTAAAATAATGAAGCCCTCTAAAATAATTTCAATATTTCCTGATTAATATTTAATTCATAACTTTCATCTTTAAATTCATGTTTCATACTCAAGCAACGTACAATTTCAAAAGGGAGAGATTTGCTAAGAAGTATTTGCCTTAGATTTGGCACAAAGAAATTTGGATTTCGTTTCACACTTTTCTAAATTTAACCTTTAGCTACTGTCTATAATGTTTTCACTGTCAAATCAAAGTTTTTTTCCCTGAAAATTCTACAAACACCATAAAATAACTGCAAAAATAACATCAAAATTTCAAAAAATTAAATTTATAAGTGTGTATGATTTTAAAAGAAAATGAAATAAAATAAGCAGAAGGTATTAGTAATTTGGTGAGCTCGCTCTTTAGCAAATAAATAAAACTTAATCTTCTACACAGATAGTAAGTAGGTGTATAAATTTTATTTGGTATTTTATGTTCAACAATTTTTATATCAATATTTGTTTTAATAATGTTGGTTGGTTTTAAGACATAGTTTAGTCAAAAAATATAAATCAGCTAATAATATAAGTCAGCTAAAGATAACATAGCAGGAGGGTAAACTAAGTATGTTTATTTCAGACATAACCTTAAGCTTTTAATGCCTATCTTCACATTTGAGATACCTGTAAAAATGACTCATAGAATTTTTATGTTTTTTAAAACAAGTTTTCATTAGAGAGTAAATAAACGGAATTTTTACAAATAATGTGCAAAATTCAGAAGTAAATTTTATTATTTGCATATTTTTAATTTGGATAGACACTTTATTTTTCGAATAGTACTCATAAATTTCCTTTTTCTGAATGTATATAAGACTGAAGTAATGACAAATTGCTTAACCTATTAAACACTCCATTTTACAGTACTTATTTTACATGTAATACGATTTAAATCATTTTTTACCGAGTTCTTAAATGGTTTGGTTTGGAGTGCTACTATCTAATTTTTGCAAAACAAGGGCTAATGAGACCGGGACCTACAGCTTAAAGCCGATTCCAAAAGGCTACGAATATCCATGCCACTGTGGGATTTGAACCCACGAACTCCGTGGGTTCCGAAGGCCAGCACCGTAACCAATCGGTCATCGTTCGGCGAGTTCTTAAATTACATCCTATAATGATTAAAATGATAGCTTATCACTAACAGGACGTGCTGTAATAACTACACGTATTTAAACTTTATATTTATTTCATTCTGTTCAGTGTGTAATAAATTAGATTTAAGATATGTATTGATATGTAATAGGCATAAATATATATAGGGCTTTAAACATTTAAGAGGTTTTATACTGACAAACAACTGGTCTAAGATAGCTTAGCACTTAATTGCTGACAGATCTATTAAACTATTTACTACTTTTATAAACAATTTTCAGCTGTACAGCTTTTGTATTTTTTATAATGCTACTTGTGGAGATTATATTATGATTCTCAAAAAGTTATAAACTTGTACACAGCAGTTGAAGCCCTTTAAGTAGTGGGGTAAAATTAGAATATCTATTAAAATAACATTAAATAAACTGGAAAAGTTAAACGAACTTACGGATTTAACTTATTAAATTCCCGGATTTAGTTTCCAAACCAATGGCCTATATTGCTAATATGAAACTTTCATCGAACTAATTTAAAATTATTAATAACTGTGCTAAAGAAAATAGTTTGCATAAAGTGGTTCAGATCATCAAGAAATGCATCAATTGAAGCAGTTAATTATGTATACTGTGGTGTAATGAAAGTTGCTCAGTGTGATAATTTCTTTTCTCGTCCTCTAGCCATTATTTTTAAATAATTTATTATTCGTCAAGATTTATATAGCACATTCGGTATATACTCTATAAATCAATATTAATAACTATCTCTCAAGGCTGTTCTATCTATTTACTAAGCTTCAATGCAGATCTTTTTGAGGCTTAAAATATTCATTTTAACAGCATCTTTAGTTGACTTCTCAAGAAAACTAAAAGTTCTGCTTCTTTTAGTGTAAATTTTTAATCAAACAACACCTTTAAAAAATTTTATTTTGTAAATTCAAATGGTATTTTTTGTAACAGAAGTTGTACACCGAATAAAAAAACATGAAATTAGCTTCCTCAAAAGACAACGTTTAAATAGTGTATAGAAGAAATTTAATTTTTATATGCATTTAATGTAAGGTGCTATTCTGTAAGCCAAATATTTTAAGCTATTTGACCTTTTTAGAATTAAAAAAAAGTTAAATCCAATGAGACATTGAAAATTAAAAATTAAATATCTTCTAAAATAAATATATTGATCTCATTCATATAACTAATAATCACGGACTAAAAAGCGATAATTAATTGTAAATTATGAAAACCCGATATTATTTGAAAATTTTAAAATTTATTTCGATGGTTAATGGATGTTTACTTTTTTTCTTTTGCCGAGTTTAATTTAATCTTTTTAAAGAATGCTTTGCTTCATAGAACAAAATAATTTTATGAAGTTAGGACCTATTATATAAGAACAGTTTTATTCTTAAAAGCATAGAATTTTAAAAAAATCAATCCAAAATGGAATGAGAGAATGAACGCTTTTCAATTTTATAATATTATTATATTACTATTTTAAAGTTATACTACAGAAAAGAGGACTGAATAGGTGAGAAAACAGGTAAGAGTTTATTACAATTATTAAAAGTGAAACCTTATTTTAATAAAATTAAGTGCTATGAAATGCATACTATTTTAGATGTGGATAGAGTATTACCGTCGGTTAAATATATGTAGACTAAAGTTGTAGGTTGTATCATAACAAATTAAAGCTTTCTATCCGAATGAACGATTTAGAAAAAAACATAGCATAAAAAGTCACCGTAATATGAACAGAGCTTTGAAAAACAACTCTTTCTTTCACTGTGTCTCTAAAAAAATGTTATTGTTCCTACTTATATTTTATGGTCGTGATGTTATGTGGTTTTAAATATTTAGTATTTGATTTTATCTTCGGAGATTACAACCTTAGTACTTCTGTTTTCGACAGTCTGTTATTTCTAATAAAAGCCTTATTAACTTAAAACTGGAGTATCGTGTAAATGGAAATATGCATTAAAAATCGGTATTTTCTTCAATATTAATTTTGTAAGTGCCTGCTCTATTTTTAAGCGATAAATATGCAATAAAGAGTGATGTTTTAAATTTACTTGTCGATGCGTGCTGTAAATTATAATTAAAATTGTTTTTAAAGACAGTGAAGTATTATTCCCAAAATATAAAACGGTAAATATATGTCAAACTCAAATACAGTAAATCAAAATAAAAAATTACGAATTGTTATAATCTGAATAAATAATAATTAAATCAAGTAAATTAAATAACTACTAAGTGTTAACAAAGAGAGTGAGCCGAAAGTTTCTGCCAGAGTGAACAGAGTTTCTGCCGCTACGATGTTTTTTTGGTATCCACAAATATCTCGAATCTAATCTCATAAACAGAAGGACAAAGTTATTGCTTCATAAGACACTAATTGGACCAATCCTCTCATACGCTGCTGAAACATGGACATTAACTGAAAGAAACAAAGAGATTCTGGCTGTTTTCGAAAGAAAAGTACTCCGCAGCATTTTAGGAGATCTGAAACGCAACGACACCTGGAGGAGGAGACCAAATTCCGAAATTTATAACATTTTTAAGGATCCAGCCATAATAAAAATCATTTTTATTCAACGTCTGAAATGGGAACTAATTCGACCACTAATTCTACCAATTCTCTCCTATGCTGAAACATGGACATTAACTGGAAGAAAGAAAGAGACTCTGGCTGTTTTCGAAAGAAAAGTACTCCAGCATTTTAGGAGATCTGAAACGCAACGACACCTGGAGGAGGAGACCAAATTCCGAAATTTATAACATTTTTAAGGAGCCAGCCATAATAAAAATCATTTTTATTCAACGTCTGAAATGGGAACTAATTCGACCACTAATTCTACCAATTCTCTCCTATGCTGAAACATGGACATTAACTGAAAGAAAGAAACTCTGGCTGTTTTCGAAAGAAAAATACTCCAGCATTTTAGGAGGTTTGAAATGTAACGACACCTGGAGGAGAAGAACAAATTCCAAAATTTATAAGATTTTTCAGGAGCCAGACATAATAAAATTAATTTCTATTCAACGTTTGAAATTTGCAGGACACGTGATTAAAATGAATGACGACCGAACCACCAAGAGGATCTTCGAGGCCAAACCATTGGGAGCTCGTAAATGGGGAAGACCAAGAATTCGGTGGATTGACTGCTTTGAAATAGACTTAACCTCTTGTTTGTTTTGCACGTACACAGTACGGGTGCAGTTACCGTGCCTTTAATGATTTGCCCGTACGGCGTACGGGCAATCTGATTTGTCATTCTCACTGTTTTTGCAGTATCGCTTTTATTTTTAATGTGAAATTATTCTATAGATGTCCACAAGACGTGAGTTTTCAAAGTGTATTCTGTTTGGTTTAAAAGCGCGGGATTTCTGATAAGTGTTGCGTTATTCCGTGAGGTTTACATTTTAGTTTTTCGAAGACTGACTCAAAGAGACTTTTAAGTGATAATTCCCCCTACAGACAAAAAATGAAGACCTACAAACCAGTGCTATGCGTGTTCACTGAAGAAAAATGACATCGGTAAAATAATTAGAAAATAGACTAGGAATCTTTGCGCAGACTGTGACATTGGATTATGCCTCTTGCCCTATTTCAAGATTTATCTCACTAAATCTGATCTTTGAAAAAACAGGTTAAGTAAATATACTTGTAGTATTTTCATTCGAATATATTTGTTTAGTAATAAAAATCGAAAATATTTATATATTTTATATTCATATCTGTAAAAGTAACTTTCCTGTCCAGCATACATGACAGAAAAAAGGCAACTTCCAGGGAAAACATTAATTCCTGTAAAAAAGTTGTTATACATGATAAAAATAATTAGAAATATTACTTTTAACACCATTTTCCAGATTACAAATGTAAAATGAACAAAAATGTGCAATTAAAAAATGTGACATTTTTTTGACCGAATTCGCGAAAAAAATGAAACTGTTAAGGGGTTAAAGATCCTAAAAATAAAAAAAAAAGCTGGAAGAGTCTATCCAAGAAAACAGTCGAATGGAACTCGATTTAGTGGAAGGTCATGGCCCATCCTGGGCTGGCGTGCCATTGCAGAAGAAGAAGAAGAAATTAAATAACCATCGTGTAAAATTTATCAATGTATCATTATAAACTTCACATGATACAATATATGAATTTTAGCTAAACAAAATTCACATAACATTCCACTTAACCGTTTTATACAGATGAGATGATAAATAAATGAATAAATAATTATACTGGTGAAAAATTAATGCAACTTACCCACTTGCATCATATAAATGTTGAGTCATTTAAATTCCAAATTGTGAAATTGTGAAACGATAACTATACAAAAAATATAACTGTCTGCGGAAGATGAATTCTTTTGTTATGAAATATTTTTATATATGGATAGAAGTTTACAAAAACTTAAAATGAAAAATAATCAAAGCCCAGGGAGAAGTAAAAAAAGTAGACTGTGGTTTTTCAAGTCTGCAATTAATATCTAACTAATAAAAATGCTTTCTCCTCCGGATTATCAGAATTTATCTCTCAAGGGATTAATTATGTTATTCTTGAATCCATAATTTTATTCTTGATGATTAAACATAAAAATGTTATAGCGAAAATATTTTTTTCGTACTTAAATAATGATTAAAAAATACTAATTATAAGTACATAATATTTGTTTAAATGATATTTCATTTAAAATTTGATCCTAAAAATTTGTGAAATAAAGTTTTATATTCCTTATTTCTCAATTAAATATTCTTCAATATAAGAACTCTATCTTTTATGTAACGTAGTTAAATGCAATTTCGATAATAAGATTTTCAATTATAGTTAAATTTTATAATGGAAATTTAATTTTTATTTATTTTAAAGTAACTTTTTAAATATTAAACTATTTTAACGATGCATTATATAGCTTAATTTTAAAAGAGTCATTTTCTGAAGATAGCATGATATATAGTAAATGATTCAGTAAATGAAGATAAACAAAAATTTAATATTTTTCAAAATGTGAAGCTGTAATAAATAAAAATTGTATTTGTGTTAGGAAAATTGAGAATTTTATAGCTAAAAAATAATTATTTAAATAATGGTAAAAATTGAATTATTCTAGTGAAAGTATTTTCAGTGCAAGCTAAATTGAAAATAATTATTTGAGAAATTTTGAGTTTTAAAATATACATTTATATGTAAGTTCATTACTTATGTGATTGAGACATTAAAACTGTTCTTAGATGTTATGTAGGTGAATATTTTCAAATTTATTTATTCAGGAATATATGTATATTTGCTTAACCTGCAAGAACACGTGCTAGCCGCAGTTACACGAGAACGTGCCCCAGACCTCTGAGACCCGTCTAAATTTTAATAAGTCCAACAAGTCATGATGATCATTTTGATCAACAAATGATCCTTTTGATGATGAACAAAAAAATTATACTAACAAAAATACTTTATTGAAAGTTTAATATAATAGTTTAAATATTAAATTTTAAGAGTATTTTGTACTGTAGATCATTTTTTCTGAAAGCAAAGACAGTAAGTGCAAGACAATCAATTTATAAACTTAAATCATATATTTATATTTCATCATTTTAATCAAATAACAATGTATTTTCACAGTATCTCTCCTCCAACTACAAACAATAAATAAAAATGTAAAAGTGTATGAGTATGCCCTGCGTCTCTAAAGTCTGAATATATTAAAAGTATTTTTTCTGAGAAAAATATTCAAGAAAATTTCGAAAATGTAAGTGATCAGGGTCTAGAAGACCTATCAGACTGTTACCGATAATATGGGAAGCTTATTTCTATTGGGTGATTTTCTGTGGAATGTTTTTATAATGCTCGGGACTCAGAGGCCCGCTAGGCGTTCTCGAGGGTTAATATAGAAAGAATACTTTATAGGAAGAATACTTATTAGGAAGAATACTTTTTTATTTTCTTTTAATTGTTTTTTTTTTATTTTTATTAATTGAATCTTTTTGATAAATGTTTCTATTAAGTCATGACCACTAAAGTAAATGCAGTTTTACGGAAGCTCTTAATTCAAAAGCTTTGAATTTAATGCAATGTTGTTATCACACTTAGATTAGTTTCCATTTTTACACGCGTAAGCTGTATTACAAAGAAATTTAATTTTATTAAATATATTTCAACTAAGCATATCTGTTAATGAACTTAATACAATATACTACAGTGTCAAAAAAGAAGTTTTTAATGTGTAATAAAAATAAAATGGATTGAATCTTTGTGGAAAATGTTTTTAATAAGACATGACCATTAATTTAAGTGTAGTTTTCCCGAAGCTCTTGATTCTAATGCATTGAATTTAATGCAATTTGTTATCATACTTAGATTAGTTTTCAACTTTACACACGTGAACTGTATTAAAAAATAGTAATTATTTATAATTATTCAATTATATTAAATAGATTTAAACTAAGCCCATCTGTCAGTGAACTTAATTTGAAGTTCTATAGTGCCAAAAAAGAAATTTTTAAAGTGTAGTATAAATATAATTGATTAATACAGTCTGCCAGTAATTAATTTCTATTTATTGAAAATCGTTAAGGGTTTGAATCGACTTTTTCAAACAAAATAACATACTGAAATCCTGCGTAAGGGAATATCCTTATACAACAATAAGGAAAATAGATGCATAATTCTCACCTAAAATATGAGGATTTATTTTAAGTATCACGATATCTTTACTTTAGTTGCACTAATGTCGAATTTATATAGAAGGGGGCAAATAATTATACCAACTGTAAAATGCGATAGAAATGGTCCTATTGATTAATCCCCTATATAATAATAGCCTAAGTTATCTGTCCTCGATTTTATGAAGCGGTTGGACCTGGAATGGACAGAGGCATCCATAGTTAGCAAAATTCAAAGAGAGTAATGTTTATCTTCTCCTAAACTATAGATCCGATTCTAGAATAAATTGGTATAAATATGATTCATATCACGGCGAAAAATAATGCTTTCTTTAAAACGTTCGAAATCCACCCCTTCCCCTCTTTTCGAGCTTTTAATGTCATTATTTCAACTCTTATTTTCCCCGGTTAAAAGCAGGCGATTAAATTTATCAATTTATCCCATAATAAATAGGTAAAAATAACAATTTTCCAGCATTATGACGTCATTCCTTTAACCATCTCATTGAATCATTTCTTATTTTAAATTATTTAAATTATGCCTTATTTTCATACGTTTTATCATTGAACTTAGATATGACGTCAATAATTTTCTTTTATATTTGGCTTAAATAATAGATTAGGTACGTATGTAATCATTTTAAATTGAATCATCGATTATTTTTTGTTGCAAGATAATTCTCAGCCAAAAAACAAACCATTTTTTTTACCTGCCTCATAGCGTACTTTACAATTTTGGAAAATTAAAAATTTTACTGATCCCGTCATATGACGGGCTATATGCTAGTATATAATATAATGCCACTGCCAAATTCTATTGTACTTCTTGACAACTCAATTATAAAGACACCATCTGAGCTAGTGTGTTCAAATTCCTTTAACTCTTTAAAGGTAATGATAAAATTCTTTCAGATTTAACACCATTAAGTTATAAACATTGTAAGTGAACCTTATAAATAGGAAATATATGAAAACAAATTTTACATTCCTTTGGGAGGTGGGAATTTATTTATTTATTTATCTATTTTTGAGGGGAAGGTTAATTATTAAACCTTTCTCTTGCATGAAAACAAGATTTTCTTAGAATTAATTATATTAGAAAAATAATGTATAATTATCATCAAAATGATTTAATAAATAGATAACTACACACTTTTTCGTTGTTGTTTCATTGTGTTTTTATTGAAGTCATAAAAAGAAATATCAAATTAGAGATTTTCCATGTAAAGCAATTTTAAATTAATATATTTTAAAGACAAAAATAAATTATGTAAAATTCTATTATCTGTTGCTAAGTCAAAGAATCAATAACATAGAAAATCGAAAAAATCCTTCGTATGTTTTTAAAAAGAAGAGAAAAAAATATTAACACGTAGTTTCGAATCGAAATTACTGCCCGTTAAAGGGTTAATCATATATACACATTGTTTTGTAGTCTTTCTGGATTGTTTAATAAGAATTGACTGGAATATTTTTAAATAGAATTTATGCTTATATAAATGACTTCACTAAACTTGGTAACGTTCCTGTTTAAAATAATTTTTATATGAATAGATAATTTTACATTATGCATTGAATGTTTTAAAACTACTAAATGTTCTTTTTAAAAAACTGAGGTTATGTTAAGATAAGTAAGGAATGTTACAAGAGCATTTAAGTTGTAAATTTGAAACACCCTTAGATAACATAACTGTATACTGAGTCTACAGGAGTATACAGTTTTATTAAATGAAAAAAACAATAATCAAAGACAGTTGTCATCATTAATTCCAGTAAAGTAATTTAATCTGACTAATTATACTTTTGTTGAATAATTATATTTCTTTTTAGACTCATTAACTTTTTCTTTGAAAGTATTTTTTAAATACACTCTTTAGATTCATGTTTTTTTTAAGTCATTTTTACACAATAAACCACACACTCCCGTCTTTTTGAAGGAAATCATAACTTGGATTCGCCTGGTATAAATCATGTTAATGTATATGCATATACGTACCCTGTGACATATGTTAGCAATTATATGGAAATATTTCGAAACAGAATTGTCAGGAAGTCCAAGTTGCATTTTACCGTGGAAGTGCATTGTAAGCCAGCTTATGTTAATGGATAGTAATTAAAGTGATTTATGTTGGATTACTCACTTTTCTTTTACGACTGTTGATTATGAATGAAGCGTTAATTAATCTTCCCGCTTTTATAGTTGTTAAATAGAAAATGTAATCGTCTATTGTTCCATTAAATTAGAGAACATTTTAGAAATACTATTATTTACGCTTAATGTCTGGAGACAGTTTAAAAATTAATAACCGCGATAATACCATTGTTTGTATAAAATGTAGTCGATAATTTTTCACTTTATTAAACTAAATGTTCAGTGAAATAAAATACCCATGAGACATAAGAATTATTAATTTTTGGAAGATTATTTAGCTGTAAGATATTCTTTACCAACATTCATCTTTTAATTTCAATTTTTCATATAACAAAAATATTCAATTTTAACAATAATGACAAATATTGTTTAATCTTTGTAACATATAGCAATTCTGTAGAAATACGTTTATAAAGTTCTAGTTCTAAATTTCTAATATTTTAGTATGTATTATTTTAAAAGTATTTCCGATACAGTTTTATACACATACTTATTGAAAATGTATCTCATTTTAAATCACATATTTATTTTTTTATTATACCGAAAATTATTATACAGAATTACATTACATTATTATACAGAAAATTATTCGAATAGCAGCAAACTAGTAGTTTTCATAATTTCAAGCTCATTAAGTTTCATCGGATAATTTTGTCTATAAACAAACTTTGAAGATTAATAAAAATAATATTAGCAAACAATAACATTAAGTTAATTTTCTTTTCAAAACGTTATTAACTTAACTTGGTTAATTTTGTTTACTGTATAATTTCAAGTGAATAACAGTTTCTAAAATTTTATATACATCCAGTTGCTTTATGTAGAAACTTCAATGCTAACATTTTTGTTGTATAAACAAGTTAACATATTTGCGAATGATGTGAAGTTAATTTTTTTTTTATCAAGAACTTTTATTCCATCCAAAATATCAGTTAAATTCTTAAATCGTGTTTATAGAGTTTCCTTGCTTGATGTCAATTTAGATATTGAAAATACATTTACACTATATATGGATTTTAATGAAATAAAATAGACATTTTAAAATGTTTTCGATGGACGAAAATAATAAAAATACAGTGGACTCTACTTAATGGGATCAGTTTGGGACACCGTGAATTTGATAACAATAAACGATATGAAAAAATTAGATAAACTTATCCCCCCCTTTAATTCACACGTACTAAATTTCACAATAAAAAGAAAAAACTCACCTTGTATTTATGTTCTGTATATTATCCTTTAAAACATATAAATTGTATATATAATTAAAAAATTGATCAATTTTTGACTACCATAAAATTTTTCTAAGCTCCTTGATAAATTGTTTGTAATCATACTATTTTTTAAAGTCATTAGAGCTGTGTTGTACTCCACGTTGCAACACTTTCAATGCAATTCAGAAGCTGAGAAATGTTCAACTGCGTTTGCAGCATCTTGTTGACTCATATTTAGTAACCTGTCATAATGATTTAAATTTCGATATTTAGTCTTAATGTTAAATCATTTCGCTTTCTGGCTCCCATATCGACAAACTGCATGTAAGAGAGCAAGGCATAAAATGTGAATAAGATCTTTCGCAGTTCCGAATAGAAATTGTTGCCTTCTGCTTATCTGACAACTACTGACTACCAGCAGGGTGTGCGTATTTCTGAAAAGTTCCAGGAACGTGTAATGTTCCACCAATTTGTTTTTTCTCTTTTTCCCTGAGGTGGAAGACGGAGAATTCTCGTAAATTAAAACAAGAACGAAGGAAAAGAAAAGAATTGGGTCCTTCTGAATATGTTGTGAATATTCCTTTGCCAGTTAAAATGAGGTTCGAAAACTGATAACATTAACCGATGTAACGACCACATAAAGCGATAATTTTAACATACAAATGAATAGAGACAATCAGGACTAAGTGATTTCGTAACAATAAGCGATTGATAATATTAACCACGATCACATTAAGCAGAGTTTACTATATTTAGCCAAAAGAGGTATATTGGCATTGTGTATGCCCTGTGTCCTTTAAATAAATTCATTTCCAATAAATGGTCGTAATGTTAGATTTTTCTATTAGATGTGAAAATATTTGAAAATACGAGATGTACTTCATTTCCAGCAGGGAAAATATTACTAATTTTTTTAAACTTAAATAGAAATTGTACATACGCGTAGTAAATTTATAAGAAAGTGTAATTTTCAGTTGATACGTAGATCGGAATCGTTAATACCTACAAACAAAACTTTGTTGACAGCACATGAAATATTGCATACGTAGTAATTAAGAGTCCATAGCTGATATTTTTATAAATACATTTAAAATTTGAATGTATTATTATTCTATTTTTTTTTGTCAATAATCAGTACTTTTTGTAAATTTGCATTGAAACTTGCTTAATGGAAAAAAAGACATTTTTCAAACAGTCGTCTTTTTTACATGAATAAATTGACATTCCTTTTTCAGGAAAATGTACAAAATTATTGCATATACTAATGTTCATATTTGGAGATATTTTTAGATGATTTATAACATTTTTATGCTAAAGGATAGAGAAATTTCTACTGTTTTTCTTCATTATTTTTTTGCTTTTTTAAATACACTGGTGACTTATTTTGTATAGAAATGTGAGGGATAATATATTTACTATCTGAGGTTAAGTAGTTTTGTAAACACTTCAAAATATATCAAAACTTTATTAATTATCTTTATAGAATTTTGAATCTTGTTAAAAAGTAGAAAGCATGAATACGTGATTGATTGATTTTATTGAAACCAATGTTACCCTAAAACTTCATTTAATCGTCGCTTAAGAATATATGAAGTATTATGCCAGTCCCTATGAATTTGTACACATTCCAATTATTAAGTCATTTATATGGCACAAAAGAGGTAAAGACTCGGATTTGCTCCGTTTTCTTT
>CM063504.1:46722185-46729685 GCA_032207245.1 Pardosa pseudoannulata | reverse complement strand
TAATGTTACTTAAGACTCTTAATGTAATAAAGAAATTTCAATTTAGTTAAGATTCTATTTAAATTACTAAACAAATCAAATCTCTGAAATTGTAAATTTTCACCTTCTTTTTATTTTGTGTAAGCATTTTATGAAACGTAATATTTTAAACTTTAGATAAGCATAATTAATTCAACTTATTTATTTAAATTCTATTTTTGAAATATTAATAATATTTATGAAAGTCAGAAAAAACTTGATCAGTATTAAAATAAATTAAAAGAGAAAAAAATATTTTATTTATTTTAGCTGTTTGGGCACAAATTTTTAACAACAAATATTTAATAATAAAGATGGAATTTAAGTTATTTCATTATTTGTTTTGACATCTGGTATTGAAGATCATGAAACAATTTTTTTAAACATTTTTATCTATTGAAATAAAGATCTGTGCAGGAACATTATCTGAATTATTTTAATCCTTCCCATAAATTAAAATATATAAAGAGTATTTATTTTTGTTTAACTAGTATTGATTTGTACAGTCCGAGTACTTAGGAGAACAGACCATGTTACTTATTTGGTCTGTCAACATTTTTATTCTATAAAAAGGACAAAAGGATTCTCCTTTTGATACAACTTAAAGAAATATTGCTTAGAAGACAATAAAACTTTAATTTTTATGTAAATAAATTTATACTAGAGAGTGTTCAAAAATAGGTTAACTTTCTAGAATTTTCCTGTAATTATAACAGATCTTTAAGAATGTCAGCACATGGAAATTAACGGGCTATAAATTTAACTCTCTCACATTTTGAAACTCAAAGAAAAATCATTGTGATGTGATTTTCTTGTTTGTAAATTTACTAGTTTTTATTTCAATGAAAGCAGTGCGAAATGCTAGTAGTCTCATATTACACCTAAATAGCTGTTTTGGCTTCAAATTCATGAACATTTTGAAAAAAAATAGAATTATCTGTGAATTTTTGAATGATGGAATTATGTTAACACATTGTATGCGGGACACGTTCTAGTACGTTTTCTGACGATTGATACTTGAGCGCGGGTTACGTACTAGTACTAATTAGTGTAACAACATGGTTTGTTTGTGGGCACAAAAGTAACGGTATATACAGGAAAACGAAGCCGAATGTTCTTATCTTTCATTTTTTATAATGTAAAAATGTTTATATATTACATAAATCTAAAAATTAAAACTCTATACTACTTTTTCTATTCGATTTTTTTATATTTACGATACCCTTTTAAATTTATCCTCTAAAAAATATATTTTTTGTTAGCAAAAATCTTATGGTTGTTATTTATATATTTCTATTTATATATTTGTTTATATATTTCAATATAAAATACGAAAAGTTGGTTAAAAAGTTAAATAATTTTCGATCTATTGAGATTTAACTGAATAACTAAATTTACTCGCAAAACGCCCGCTCCCGGTACAATTCCGCTGCGAAATGTACCCGCACACAATGTGTTAATATTCTACGTTCCTTCAAATTGGGTTTTTTAAAATGTTATTTTTTATTTCTGTATTCACTTTTTCGTGACATCTCAAGTATAATCTTTCCCTCTTTAAGAACTATCAACTATTTTTGAGAATTATTTCTTCAGTGACATATGAGACTTAGGTACATGATTGATGCAGCTTATGCAAGATAAAAAAATTTTATAGCATCATTATAAAATATGTTATTTTATAAATTAATAACCTTATAACAACTGAATTATATAAATTTAATGCACATTAAAATTCGGGGTGTATGTATGCTGTACTTTAAAACTCAGAAATTACATATTTATCTTTAATATATATTGCTAAAAATGAAACATATCACAGGAATTAAGCTATATTAAATAATAGAAAACTATTTTTTCAAAACTATTTATTATATTCATAAAACGAATTATAAATTACATAGTTATAAGTATATATATATTTGTACAAGGAAGAAACAACACACTTTAAGAAAATATTCTTTTTTGATCTTCTCTGAATATAAACTAAAAATATATATAAATAAAACCACTAAATACATGCATCAGTTTTATGCAGCTAAGGAATTTTAATCAATGATAGAGCTCGAATTTTAATGTTGTTTAGAATAAATTATTTGTTCATTTCCCAAAATTTAATTCCAGTTTTTACATATTTTTATTCACTTATCAGAAATATTTTACTATTATATCAAATTTACCTTTTTATTCTTTCAAATTTTGATCATTCAGAAACAAAATATTTAACATGTATACATAAAACATTATCATATAAAATAAAATTTTTATATGTTTATGAAAGTTCTCGTATAATTCCCAAGATTATAAGTAATATGATTATAATAAATCCAAGATTATATTGAAATTTTTTTGTTTTTATTACAATAATTTATTTGACTCTTTTATTTTTAAAAATATATTTTATAAACACATTTAAGTCAAAAAATAAATAAATTAAATGCTTTATAGAAAAAAAAGAGAAATGTTGAACATATTTTTAAAATATATTGCTAAAAATATTAAATAACTAAATGTAATATTATTTTATCATGGATGAAAAATTCCTTTTAATTTTTTTTTGTGTATGTAACTATCTTATAAAAGTCAATAGAATCATTGAATGTTTAAATATAATTGCAGAATTCTGTTAAAAACATTTATTTTATAATTTAAATCGATTTAATCAATATTCAGTTTTGGTCAATTTATTAATAGAAACGGAACCATAGAATAAAGTTCCTGTTTTTACACACGTCCAAATTAAACTGTGATTAGTGTAAAATTAGATCAAATTAAATATTCTTTAAAAATTTTTGCAAATGTCCTTAAATTTAGGCTTATAGTAACATAGTATAAAATAGATCGATAGATCTTTATAATTTTGCATTAGTTCAGAAAATTATCTATTGAACTGTTTTGATATTTTACATCATATTATTAAATAGTCACTTTCAAGCACTTATATTACATATATTTCAACTCATAAATATTAGTGGTGTACACAGACATTTTAGTGAGGGGGTTAGACAAATCTGATCTAGACAGATAAACTTTTGCATTTCACTCACACGCCATTTTTTAAAATTTTAATACCTCACAAGTGTGAATTTTATTATAATTTTCCTAAAACATAATACAAACATGTTAGTTGACACTAAACCTCATGTTAAAAGAAAAAGTTTATAGACTTTTTTTTCAGTCAATATATATATATTAAGATTTGAATCCCTCCTTTGTGTACGCTAGTGCTGATTGTAACAAAAGAGTTCTTGAAATACATACAGGAAGCATTTTAAATTCTTATTTCGGGTATCATACAACCGTATGATAACAATAAATATGCGAATGACTTTATTAAGACATTTGACTTGTAAATACTAATTTATTTTAGCGGCATATTAATATTCGGATTGGAATTATTTTTTTTTTTATTTTCTTTATCGATAAAATATTTTATTCTTCAACTTGTCATATATTCTCAGGTATGTTTCAGAGTTCTTAAACGTAATTTTGATCGCCAAAATCCCGACAAGGCTGATTTCCGACTCATCGAAAGCAACAAACCATAGTTTGCAATATGGCTTAATTAAAAACCATCTTAAACTAAATAATATATATTACTAACTGATATTATTAATAAATGCATAATATAAATTTATTGCAAATGAGAATTAGAGGAAAGAATGATCATGAAGTTATGAATATCATATTAAGTTGTGAATAAAGCCCCACAAAATTAATTTTATTAAAAAACAAATCACACTTTGTTTTGTAAGCATTTTAAACATTTTCTAATTATAAAATGCATTCACCACCAAGTCTGTGAATTTGTTATATCTACTAAAAAACCTTGCTGCTTTGTTTTTACTAGGTGCGATGAATAAATATATCCCGTGTCAGATGCCATAAAAGAACAGGGGTCACAAAAGAGGGTTCTATAGTATATGACTTAACAATCTTAACTCAGATTTAACACCTAGTAGATAAAAAAATTTCGGGGAAATCAAAACTTCAATTCAATAATAGTAAAATAATTCTAACAAATATGAATATAACTTTCATTGAATACGACTTGTTTGTTTATAAATCTCTTTAAAACCGTTTAATTATGCAGAACAGCATGGTATTACGTGGTAGATTCACATATCATATTATTTCCAACTGTTAAAATTATCCCCATTTCGTAAATTGCACTCTCCTTGTTAGTTTTGCAGCAATAAAATACTCATATAAAATAAACTCCTCATTGAAATATTTATCCAAATTCTAAATATTATCATCCATAAAATTTTGCAATGATCTTATTCCAAACCTTGCCACATTTGATCCTTCTCAGAGAAATAACAATAAAAGACAAATGGTAATATTTGCCACAAATCTATCAGAAATTGTATAGTTCCTGTGGATCTTCATCTCAATGTTCGTATTATATCGTAAGTTCTCTAACACTATTAACTCGTTGGTCTTTAATCTCTATTCCAATTGGATATTCTAAAGGTACCAAGAATCTAATTGAGTACCTGCCAGAAAATTATATAGAATACAAGCCTAGTAGTTGATCTTCATTCCTATGTATGTTATGTTGGTTTGGAGAACTACGGTCTACTCTTTGTTACTAGGGTGTTAACCCATATTGGACCGCTGTCTTATAAATAGAACAGCAAATAAAATTCCATTTAATAATAAATTTATAAATATTTTCTGAGTTGATTTTGTTTTAACACCTTTAAAATAGACACACTTTAGCATAGTAACAAAAAAAAAACGGAGAAATCAAATTATATTGTATTGTAAAATTTATTTTCAGCAACCTCTTAAAAATTGCCATTTTTTAATCTTTAATTTTATATTTATTATTATTTTTTTAAACGTTGTGGAGGTTACTTTTATTTTAAAAACAGAGCTAATAATGTAGTTGAAAGTTTTTGTTGAAAAATATATTTTACATGTGTATTTTGTAAGTATAAAAAAGGTGCCCTAAAATTAAGACAACGGTCCAATCCCGATTATTTTTCTATGAATTCGATATTGCATTGATAGCGCACATTCTTTTCTTATCTTTCAATGAAAACCAGTTCAAACATCTGTTCACACACCTGGACACAACAAGGGGTAAATAGATGTATATTTTATTCAGAAAACTGGAGATTTTTTGCAAGATAAACTTACTCTCTTACTGCCAGTTCAATAACTGCAAGAGAAAACCTACAATAGTATGCTTAAAATGTAATGTTGGATTTTGTTTCGACTGTTTCCCCAAATTTCCCCTATGAATCAGCCTAATGAAATGCAAGTGATATTTATTAAGTTTTAGTAGTGTAATGGACCATTGTCCTATTTATAGAACAGCCAATTACATAAAAAATTAAAAATATTTTTTCAAAATTTTAGTTTTATATATTTAGTTACACCATGTTAATGATATGGATTAAGTTTTAATAACTTACAGAAATATTTAGTTGGTGTGGTACAATATGGGTTAATCAGACCAGGGTCTAATGCTTAAAACTGAAAGCCGAATGGCTACAAGCATTCATGCAATCAGAACTCAAACCCATACACTCCGGTACCGAAAAACAATACTCTACATATTAGGCCTTCCCTCAATCCTACGTGCGTGAGGAAGTGAAAAAAATAGAATAGAGAGGGGTATCAATAAATATTTCAAATAGTGTAATTATATTGCGCACATGCTAAAATACACAAAATGTACTTTTATCCCTCATTTACCTATTGTTGTATTTTTTTTAAATTCATATAATTTTAACAATATAAAATAATTTCTCTTATTTTAAAGATATAACCAATTTTACTTAATTTTAGATAAATAATCTTACATTATTTAATAGTTACTTTCTAAGTTTATATTTATATCCAAATATATAATATAATTCCTGAAAAAGAAAGAAAAATCTGGAATAGAAATTGATTCCCAGTTAGTCGGGTACAATTTATATTATATTCTTCTTTAACTGACTTCTGTAAAAGATAAGGGTAATAATATCCATTTTACCGAGAATTTTACCTGAAATTTTGGAATGCTTGAGATAGGGTTTTCCTTCCTAAATCATATTAGACTTTCACCTGTGTGAGAATTTTAGCCAAGTCGGGATTATGACCTGACACCAATGTTTATACTTCTATTGTATTTTTGAACCTATATGTCAGCACATTTATTACTATCTCATTACATTTAAGTATTTTTATGCCATGTTTGATAGAAAAACAAGACTGTTTTGCATTATAAAAATATATTAATCCAGGAGTGTTCGAGGGGTCAATAAAAAGGTTAATACCAAGATTTGGTACTCCCATTTCCATTCATGATACACTTATCTAACTGATTTGCTATTTCATAATTTTTTATACTGTATGATCAAAAAGTTGATACAAAGTTTAAAAATTCACAATTACCGGAAAAACAACCAAAATAAAAAACAGTTTCCAGCGTTAGTATCACTAGGGCATGGGATTTATTTTTAAACAGAAGAAACAGTAATTCAAAAACAGCCGACAGATGGCTCTGGTATGAGCGACTTCGGTGGAAATATGCACGAGACTCTTATAAGAACTTACGCTCCTATAAATACACAACCAGTTCACCTGTACTAGTCACACTGCTGATTCGGTCAAGGATATCCTGATTTAAACATTCCGTTAAGAAAAAATCATCAGCCGGCGTTGCAGGTTCCCATGGCCTCCTTGGTCTCCAGATTTGACACCTGCAGACTTTTGGTTGTGGGGATATTTGAAATCTCGGGTGAATTGATCCAATCCTTACAATCTCTTTGAACTGAAAGATGTGATCCGCCGAGGTGTGTCTTGCATACAACCTGATGCACTCTGCCATTGCTGGATTTGTGACTATCTTGCAGTATGTTATCCCCTGTGGTGGTAGTCACGTGTAACACATACTGTTGTAATAAACGATTTAGAGGCATCCTGTTTGTTATTTGAATTTCTTTTTCTTTGACGTATCTACATCAGCGCCATCTATTGACTCTTTTTAAGTTACTTTTTTCTGTTTAAAAAAAATTCCATGATTTAGCGATACTAACCCTACAAACTGTTTTTTTTTGGTTATTTTTCCAGTTATCCTGAATTTTTAAAGTTTATATGGACGTTTTGATCACCTGGTATACGTGATTTTTTGAATATATAGTCTTTAGACTAGAAGGAAAAATATTTATGAGTTAAAACATTTTTACATTATAAAAAAGAGCAAATGAGAAGTTGGAAAATTTCATTTAAACTTCCAACTAAATCTAATATAAAACGTAACAAAAATCCCATACATATGTCCAACTGAATTATGGTGTGACATCACTTCTTTTTGATTAAATGAATATTTTTTTTTCTCATTCTTACTTTCCATATTTATACAATAATACGATATATGTACATTTAATTTACAAATAACACGAAGGCTTAAAAGATAAGTCCTTTTGAAAATATGTAAAGAAGCGACAAACATATTAGCGCCTGAAATTTGAATTTCCTTTGACA
>CM063504.1:46654685-46719685 GCA_032207245.1 Pardosa pseudoannulata | reverse complement strand
TTTAGCAAAAGATGTTGAGTAGAATTTTTTACAGTGAATTAAATTGACTCTGTTATAATGAAGACTTTTCATTTTAAAATGTACTCTGTCCTTAGAAAATCCAGTGTTTTCATTAAACAGAGTGTTTTATGAAACACATTTTAATATAATAAGCTAGATACTTCAACGAAATCATGAAATAAATCACCTGATGCTCCGTTGAAATCCACGTGTAAATCAGACATGTGTTGTTCCGAAATCTCTGCCTCCAAAGGATCGCTGGCCATTCGCATTACTTCAGACAGTGTAGCAGTGCATCTAAGCCTCATTTCGTATTTTTGGAAGTGTCGATGTTTCACTTCAAATCGGAGTCCAAGAACGGTGGATAGAAGTCCATCAGAGTAGTGAATTGGGTTTTGAGGAATGACATATTCTGGTTTGGCCTAGAAATGTAGCATGCATTAGGATAAGAGCGACACGGATAAATTTTTAATAACGCGTAGAGATTGACGTAAGTCCCTAAGAACTGACAGTAAACGTTCCAACTTTTCGTTCAGGCGCAGTGTATCCCTGATGATTGGCAGTGGAAATTTAAAAGGGATAATTTCAGTCAACCATAATGAAACCGAAGCAGCACAAACAAAATATTGTTACCAATTTATGAAGCGTAGCGTTCGTGGATTGAGTAGACTTTGAATTAAGACAGCAAAAATAACAGCACTTTATTTGTAATGCAGGGAAAACACGAATACAGCAGCCAACACCGCGAGAACTGGCTAGCACAGGCGATAGTTCATTAAAACTCTTCGCGCCAAACAACGTAGGTCTTTACCTCTACAATATTCTCAGCTAACTGAACCTCGATCAGGATCGGCCCCCGGTATTTATATCCTCAGGAGAAACTGGAATATTCTAAAAAGTACTAGGTACAAACGGTCGCCAAGAAAATCACCAAGTCGCCAAATTTGGCGATACATCGCCAAATTTGGCACCAAAAATTAGTCGCCAAAAACATCGCCTACGAGCCAATATCTCGCCAAATACATGATTTACCCATTATAATACACTGTATACGGCAAAAATATATGCCAACTTGCGAAATTCGTAACAATATCCATTGTTGTGTTGAGGGAGACGTGAGTGATTTTGTATTCACGTCTCCCTCAACGCATTATTGCAATCACCGATTTATAGGAATTCTGTTAAAAGTAGCTTTTACAGTTTGTACATGTATACCAAAAGTTACTTTTCAGAATTTCTAGGTACTATTCATTACATACCTTTACAAAATACTCTCATTTACAATTTGTGTTTTATATTTAGTGCATTTTGCTCGGAGAATATAAAGTGCCAAAAGTATCCATAAAATTCTTTTTACAATTTATTAAAGCCCAAGCTACCTAGCTCGTACTCAAATAACAACTGCCGCTCGCAGTTTTTACAGAGGCTTTTATAAGGCAACAGAACCTTCTAGAAATATTTTAATGCAACAGAAAATTAGCATAATTTAGAAGTCTCCTTGACTACTTAAGAAATCGAACATAAAATTACGGAAACAAATTTGTCCTGACGCAGGATAGAACCGGGGACCTTTCGATTCGTAGTCCGTGACTCTAACCATTGCGCCATGGAGATCGGTACAGTCGTTAGAAATGTGGCAATAAAGCTAATTCAGGAATTTCAGAGAATGAATCAACAGGATTCCATGATTCCCTCTAATCCTGATATTTCTATCAGTGCATAAAATTCAGAACGAGTGTATGATAAATCAAATAAAAAGATGAAAGAAAAGATAAACATGGATTTGTGGAAACATGGAAACAAAATGATGAGAGCGGACAATTTTAAGGTTAGAGAAACACAATTTTTATGTGGCAATACACATCTGATCACACCAGTGGTTCAATTAGAAATAAGATGTTTTGTTACATTATCCGATTAGCAATTGAGAATTTCAGTTGCCTATAAGAGTTTTTCCTGGCACAATCAATTTTTAAAGTAAACACTCAAAAATTGCTTAAATTTTAAAATGTTTTTATAACGCCCATACTTTTAAATTTTTTTAAATACATCAACAAGAATACATTTGAAAGCATCAGAAAAAGAATATTAAAAAAAATTGAGGGAAATCTTACCTCTTTGTCATTAATATACCAATGTAGTTCAGCTGCTGGGTGAGATTTTGATGATGTGCATTTTATATCCACTTTATCTCCTACATTATACCTACTTTTACCGCCTGTTATCGTTGGACCATCTTTATGGGAATCTACACACAAGAAAAATATTATTACTTATAAATGGGTATAATTTGAGTTTTTATACATTGAAATACAATTCTTAAATGTTTGCTTAGTATTGTACCCCCATACTTGATTATATACTTTTAACCCTTCATATCCTGAACTAACTATCATCAAATTTCTTACTGTATTTTTGCATCATTAGATGAGTTTTAATGCAGGATAATCATAGTAAAATAAAATTAATTTTTACTGTATTTTAGTAGTTAATTTTGTAGCTGGTACTTTCTAGTACCAACATATATTTTTGACTCTATGATAGAAAATAAAGCATTAAATTATGAATAAAACAAATGAAATGATTACCTGCGAAGTATTTAATTCTCTAAAAAATAATAGTACCAAATAACTGGTAATAAACCACTAAATTCATTCAATTGGATAACACGTGTATCAACTCTACCATAAAATGACCTTCGAATGCAGCACTCCAGTTATAAAATTCCTACTATGCGAATAAAAAGGATTGATGATTAGTGCTTTCATTTCTTTTCTACTGTAGGAACTGCATCATTCATATCCTTGTGAGTACCGTCAGGAAAAACGGTTTTATTAGGAATATATAGGTGTTTGATTGAAGCAGTACTTATAAGTACCGTCAGGATAAAAGGTTAAATATTACAAATTTCAAATTTCGAAATATTTTTCTCCTAAATATGCTAAGAGTCGATGTAAGATTTTTTTATTAATATTAAAACTAGTTTATATTAAATTTCAATGTGTACCTTCTAAATATATTTAAGTCTGTCTGAAACTCTAATAAGTTTTTAAACATATCAATTAATGAGTAATTTATCCATTCCCTTGAACCGAAATATGAGTCATCATGTGTTACAGCTCATAAATAATACAGGTTACAAATTTCAATGTGCTGATCATATTATTTATGAACGGATATTAATTTTTATACCGTAAAATGGAACTGTACATTATTTAAATAAACAATGAATGACTAAATAAATACTAGCCTCTGTTTAGTAAATATACAAGCTTCGAAATATTTTTCTCCTAAATATGCTAAGAGTCAATGTAAGATTTTTTTATTAATATTAAAACTAGTTTATATTAAATTTCAATGTGTACCTTCTAAATATATTTAAGTCTGTCTGAAACTCTAATAAGTTTTTAAACATATCAATTAATGAGTAATTTATCCATTCTCTTGAACCGAAATATGAGTCATCATGTGTTACAGCTCATAAATAATACAGGTTACAAATTTCAATGTGCTGATCATATTATTTATGAACGGAAATTAATTTTTATACCTTAAAATGGAACTGTACATTATTTAAATAAACAATGAATGACTAAATAAATACTAGCCTCTGTTTAGTAAATATACAAGCTTCGAAATATTTTTCTCCTAAATATGCTAAGAGTCAATGTAAGATTTTTTTATTAATATTAAAACTAGTTTATATTAAATTTCAATGTGTACCTTCTAAATATATTTAAGTCTGGCTGAAACTCTAATAAGTTTTTAAACATATCAATTAATGAGTAATTTATCTATTCTCTTGAACCGAAATATGAGTCATCATGTGTTACAGCTCATAAATAATACAGGTTACAAATTTCAATGTGCTGATCATATTATTTATGAAAGGTAATTAATTTTTATACAGTAAAATGGAACTGTACATTATTTAAATAAACAATGAATGACTAAATAAATACTAGCCTTTGTTTAGTAAATATACAAGCTAGGTTAAAAATTGTAAGACATTTTCTTACATATTAAATCATACTACTTTTTACCCGTCTCATAGGGTACTTTACAATTCCATCATATGACGGGCTATATGCTAGTAAACTTTAGAGTTCAGGCGCGGTAGCTCAGTCGGAAAAGGCAATGATCGCGTAAATGAAGAGGTTGCGGTTTGGGAACCCCAGTCGGCCTAAGATCCGCGGTGTTCGTTAAAGGTGACTGGGACTCTTAAAATATGTTCGTCGTCACAATGTCCAAGTTCTCAATTAATACCTCTGGGGGTGGCAGGCCAAGTCTATGAGTTTTATGCTTCATCCCTGCTTCAAAGTTAAGAGAACCTGCTTGAGCGAAGTCATTCTTTTACCTTAATGATGGTCATTAAAACGAAAGGAGCTCAACTTGGCCTTGTGAAGACTCCCCTTTGTCCGAGCACGAGCCAAAACAGTTGATCGTAGTGTACCTGTACCTGGACAATAGCGTGGCCTCGCAGAGTCGGGGATCTTGACAATCGGACTCAATAGGCGAATACGCCCCTGATGGATCTCGTTAATGAATTCTCGGGAATTCCGTGAAGAGAGAACCAGCGAATGAGAATTCAGTTAAAATGTATAACTGTAACTTTAGCTGGAGTTCTCATGTAACTGGGATCTTAACTGAGAAAATAAAACAGGGGTGAGACCGTAACTGACCCCCACCAGAAAGGTCCCCCTATAAAAAGCCTGCAATTTTGAGACTCAGAGCTTTTTAATGTTATTGCCAACAAAATACTCAATAGATTGAAGCACTACCATTGTCAGCAAACCCAGTACTAGAGGGCTTGGCTCAGGGAGTACTGTTGCCAATTCATCCTATGTGGCTCCTATGTGACTCAGAGCTGTTCGTCATTTTTTTCGGAGGTGTGTTGACCTCGTGGAGGCTTTCGTCTTTTACCAGCGACAGCTTGCTAGTTCGGGAGATTCGTAAAGTCCGCTCATATAGAGAGCGGCAGAATCTCGGGACCTAACGGGGGATATATTGTGTTTGATTGCACCCTGAAAAGCCTCCCCATTTGTAAGAGATTATTAAATCTCTTATTTTTCTTTCGACTGTGACTGTCGTGAGGAAGTTTTATCGGCAACCATCATTTGCAGTTCTAGATGATTTAGGAATTAACGTTCCTTTGTAAACAGCCGTATTTAATCCAGAATTAAAGTGAATTTCTAATTTTATTCTTTGACTGTGATCCATTATTCACGTTACCTCTCATTTGAGAACATTGAAGGCGTCACAGCCTTAATATGAGAGCCTTCATGCTCAATCATGCTTGGTTTGTCCAAATGGTATGAGAAACAACAACAAAATTTAAGAGTTAACCAAAGCTAAAATTATGTCATATACTTGGGAAAGCTAATTTGAATTGCAGTATAATGTATAAAACGTGCTTCATTTAACATAGTTATGCTTGTGTGGGGAGTATCAATACGGGTTTGGTTCCGGTAGTAAAATAAGCGGGTATAGCATGATTTAAAAAATTGTGTGTTATTAGTACCGAAAAGTAATTAATAAGACAGTCTCTTGGTCGTCGAAAACATCTGAATTTATTATTTATTAATGAAAGCACTACTGATCGAGGATAACCAAATATTATTGTGATAAAATCTTTAAAAAAAATTCTCTCTTCCACCCTTAGTGATTTTAGTATTTTTAATAATGAGTATAATTTTTAAAATGTTAAAACATATATGTTAATGAATAAATTTTAAAATTTGTATTTTTTGTTTACTTATTTTTTTTCTGGATAAAATTTAACCTTAATTAAAAATGTGACTAGCATAAACATCTTTAAGAAATATCAGTTACAATTAATAAATTGAATGTTGAAATTTTGACTTCTTATTTTTATATATGCAATTTATATAAAATTATCAATAATTTTCTTATTCCTAAAAGTACGATGGGAAAATGATTGTAAAAGTTTAATTAAACCATTTCCACCCAATATTTTTAGAGATATATAGCGTTTCACAAGTCATAAAGTTACTTTACTTAAACTTACTTTATCTCGTTGATTAAACAGGAAGTAGTATTATACTATTTCTACAAGCCTATATCTCATATTAAGAACAGTTAAAATATATATAAATAACAGGGCATTAAGCAAAATATTTCTATACGTTTATGCATAAAATAGTAAATATGGTGAAATGTATTAATTTATTATACATAAAATGGATTTTTCAGTTAGTGGTTATATTTACCATAGTCCGTATACAATGATCTTAGAGAAGATTTATTTGAAATCACAATTTCTTCGCTTCTAAGAGTGTGAGCTTGAGATATTATTTACATAAGAAGTAGTATTATACTATTTCTACAAGCCTATATCTCATATTAAGAACAGTTAAAATATATATAAATAACAGGACATTAAGCAAAATATTTTTATACGTTTATGTATAAAATAGTAAGTATGGAGAAATGTATTAATTTATTATACATAAAATGGATTTTTCAGTTAGTGGTTATACTTACCATAGTCCGTATACAATGATCTTAAAGAAGATTTATTTGAAATCACAATTTCTTCGCTTCTAAGAGTGTGAGCTTGAGATATTATTTACATAAGAAGTAGTATTATACTATTTCTACAAGCCTATATCTCATATTAAGAACAGTTAAAATATATATAAATAACAGGACATTAAGCAAAATATTTTTATACGTTTATGTATAAAATAGTAAGTATGGAGAAATGTATTAATTTATTATACATAAAATGGATTTTTCAGTTAGTGGTTATATTTACCATAGTCCGTATACAATGATCTTAGAGAAGATTTATTTGAAATCACAATTTCTTCGCTTCTAAGAGTGTGAGCTTGAGATATTATTTACATAAGAAGTAGTATTATACTATTTCTACAAGCCTATATCTCATATTAAGAACAGTTAAAATATATATAAATAACAGGACATTAAGCAAAATATTTTTATACGTTTATGTATAAAATAGTAAGTATGGAGAAATGTATTAATTTATTATACATAAAATGGATTTTTCAGTTAGTGGTTATACTTACCATAGTCCGTATACAATGATCTTAAAGAAGATTTATTTGAAATCACAATTTCTTCGCTTCTAAGAGTGTGAGCTTGAGATATTATAGCTTCACAGATGAGTCTCATTCTACCATCCCAGAAGTGACTAGACGTTACTTTGAATGAAAGAAGCAGAGTAGAAATGAATAGCCCATCTGGAGATTCTATTATTTTAGGGCCGATCAAGTATTCTTTTCTTGCCTTAAAAATATAATGAGAAAGTACGAACAAAGAGATTCATGCTTTATATACCTCTAAAACAAATCAATAGATAAAAACTTATATAACCAATATATGCATAATCAATAGTTTAAATAACTATAACTGTGAAGAAGCATAAAATAATCAGTATTCAGATTTATATATTGTCTAGGTTTAGATTAAAAGCATTTAAAAGGAGAATAATACCTTTCAACCTTAAAAATGTCTTTCTTTGATTAACCCATTTTTTAATTCTATTTAAAATAGTTTTGATCTGATTAAAATAAATATCTTTCTAGAAAATTTTTAAGTTCTTATAATATAAGTTCTCAGGAAAAATAACTAATATTTTAAAAATAAAATAATACATTTTTGTATTACACATTATGTAAAATATTCTTGCACACTAATAAATTATTGAATAAAATAAAGTGTGTAAATAAGTGTAATAATAATAAAATTATTGTTACACGTTATAAATGAAAAAAATAGAAATTCACGTAATCGTAATTTTCTTAAATATGTAAATCAGAAAATAATATCTCATATTAAGCATAAGATAATTCTATTTTTTATTCTATGAGTAATTGTTATACTATTACGAATGACATATTTTATTGTGTAGCAGAATAAATGTCACTTATCACTAACAGTTTAAATTGTTTGGTAGTCAATTCATAATAGATTTCCATTTCTAAGCAGATTTTACATTTTTTTTTAAATTTCGGATTGTCAGAAACCTGAAAAGTTTTAGGCTTTTAGGATAAAAATATATAATTTGCTTTAATTTAATATTAAAAAATTGTTTCTAATTTACATATTTCAAATGTTATCTTGCAGGTAAAAGAGTTTCATTACTTTCGCTTGGTGTACAGTTTTTATGTTATTTTAATAAATATAGGACTTAAAATAATAAAAATAAATATTTAAAAAATAAATTAGTATGTTATTAAATAACTTTTAAAAGTCCTTTTAAAAGTAGGAGAACTTCTAATTCTGTCATAAATCGGATAAGGGTTGTTATAAAGAGCACCTTAAAAATAGAACTGTAATTTTGTCTCTTAAACGATACTGAAGGATTAACAAAATTTGTATCTGATACTAAAGACTGAAATTTTATGTATATACATTTCAATTTTCTCATCTCACTTATGTAACTAGTTGAAATTCTATATTTTTGCACTTATATCACACTAAATATTAGTTATCTAAATGCTGTATACTTTAAAATTAGAAGAGATATTTAAATTTTTACTGAATTTATTTATCTTTTTTACTATTTACTCATATATCTCTTTGTTATAATTAATAAATCAAGTTTCATTGAAAATAAATTAATAGTTTCAATTAATTTTTTTAAATATTACTACTAGTAAAAGAACATTTTTGTTTACGTAAACATAAATGGATTATCAAATGATCAGGTAAGTGCTGGATATAATTATGAAATTTTATTCAATTACGGGTTCTCGTTTTTTAATGTTGATTGCGAACGTAGTCGATCCATATTTTGTTTCTTTTGTAGACAATGAAAACAGGCTAATATTTCTTTTTCCAAGAAATATTTTTTTTTCTAAAAATTACGTTCTTCCGATATTTTGTAAGAGTTGGTTCGTGGATGTGGATTCACATTTCTTTGTCTTGGAATAAAGAAAACATTTATTTTTGAAAAACATAAAACATTTTTGGAACTCCAGGAATAAGTTTTGGAAAATATGTATTTTTGACTTAAATCCAAGATGCTTTTAGCACTAGATTGGCCAAGGAAATCATTTTGACTGCTTTTTAATTTCAATTAGACAAATAATTATGCATATAATGACACAATTTCTTAGAATTTTGTGACTTTTTGTACAGCATATTAATAAACTCATTTATATATTGTACTAAAATTACAAAATTCAAAGAAATTGTGTGATTATATACATATTTCTTTTTATAATTAAAATTAAAAAGCAGTCAAAATGACTTTTTCAGCCAATCTAGTTTTCACCCATATATAGTAACACCCAGTCCAAAAATGTTAGTTTTTAGATCCATATTATATATAAAGGAAAAGGGAAAATATGCGCTTTGCAATGATATCCACATTGGGGAAAGAAAACAGTTCTGTCTCATTTACTGTAGCAGGAGATTATTATTATTCATGGTAAAAAGAAATATTCTTTCATATCTATTACTGACTTCTTTTGTATTTTTTTACCTTTATATTTTCTGCTTGTTATAAACAATTAATATTATGTCTTCTTAATTTAATAAGGTTTCAAAATAACGAAACCAAGTTCTGTTTTGTGTGATTTATTATATGATATGTTGGAAAATGTTTTCTACACTCTTTTGCACTAAAATAAGTTATAAAGAAGCACGTCTAGAAAAAATTGAGTCATCTCAATTTTGCTCACGTGATTGTTTGTTCAGATGTTACAAATGATTAATATTTTTAGGCTGAATTAAAAAAAATCTCTATGACGCACATTTTCTTTTCGCAGTCAGCAACATTCCTTTCAAACTTACCATATTCACACCTTTTTACTTCAATACCTCTCTAAGTAAAACGACTTCGTTCAACATATTTGGATTTATAGTAACTACTTTCTTGCTGTTTAAATTATTCAGGAGCGTCTTTTTTCCATCGATGACTTCTGGAATTTTTTTCTTATTTTTAAAATTTCTCTTCCGTTATTTAACACATTGACTGCCATGGTGGTCTCCGGTGACCGGCACTCGACTTGACTACAGCGCCGTGGAAGCTCGTACTGGAGATCAGCGACGCAGCAAATAATAAAAGTACATAACTCGTTGACTGCCATGGGGGTCACCGGTGACCCCCACCATGAAAGCTGCTTCAATTATGATTCAAACTCATTTTATCTGCTGCAAATAATATTTCAGCAGAATATGCATTGCATACTGAAAAGTTCGGTGCCATTGGCAAGCTATCAAAAATGCGCCTGGCAGTTAACGTGTTAATATTGTCACGTAGATGCAAAGTGCTATCTGCATATAATGAAGAGTCAAGATAACGAGTAATAGCGTTTATTAAGTGCGAAGTCACCTAGTGCACAGTCGAACAACTCCATCTCGCAGTTTTAACTCAAGCTTTTATAAGGTAACAGAATATTCTAGTATTATACTAATAGTACAGAAAATTTGCAAAATAATAGTTCAGCATAATATGCATTCCATAATGAAAAGTTCGGTGTCATTGGCAAACTTTTGAAAATGCGCCTGGCAGTCAACTTGTTAATATTGTCAAGTATTTGGAAAGGGCTATATGCTCATAATGAAAAGTCACGATAACGAGTAATAGCGTTTATTCAGTGCGAAGTCACCTAGTTAGAACTACAGCTCGCAGTTTTAACTCAAAATTTTATAAGGGAACATAATATTCTAGCCTTATGCTAATAGTACAGAAAATTTGCAAAATTTGGAGAGTTCTACTACGTTATGAAGCGAACATAAAATGAAGAAAATAAACTTCTTCTGATTCTGGATAGAACCGAAGACCTTTCGGTTCGCAGCCCACGACTATAACAACCACGACTTGTGCCGTGGTTACCATTGATATTGTTATCTGCACTGCTGAGTTTCTTGCCTTCTTCATCTTCTGGTGGACTCCAATGGTGAATTCGCCGAACGATGGCCAATTGGTTAGGGTGCTGGCCTTCGGTACCGGAGTTCTTGGGTTCGAATCCCACAGTGGCATGGATGTTCGTATTCGTTCCGAATTGACTTTAAGCTGTAGGTTCTGGTCTCATTAGCCCTCGTGTTGCAAAAAGTAGACCGTAGCACTCCCAAACCAAACCAAACCAATGGCGGATTCTCTCTGGTGGACTCCAATGTTCCTTTTATATTAAGCGTGATAATATGTTCTTAAAAATGCTACGGTGTGCATCCTATATAGGAAGCTACTATTTTGTTTTCTCCATTAGTCAACTGTTTATGCCATCGAGCCTCTATAATTCTGAATGCAACTTGATTATACCTGTTATTCAGGAATCTATGTTTGATTACTTCTTATTTTTTACATGTGTTCACTTTGTATTTATTGTTATATGCTTGCAATTTTGTAAAAGTTAGTTAAACATTTCTCGTAAGCCTAAGAAAAAACAAGTATAAGCATAATATCCACTTTTCTCTGACTAAAACTTATATTCGTTAATCATTAAATTTCAATAACCGCCATAATTGGGACAAGGGAACTGATATACAAATCGAATATATTTCAGTGGTATGTTAAGAATCCTTCTTATTATGCAAAAGAATGTATTTTCTAATTTTGGACTTATGCTCATCACATGAAGAAGGCCATAATATAATATTTGTCTTAAATTAAGTATAACTGTAAATTATGAAAGATACTTTAGAGGGTGTAGAATAAAATACTTAAAATATTAGAAGATTTTTCTTTTAAACTTTCAAATGAAATTTTACTGTTTAATCACTGCAAAGCAAGAGAATAACTTGTATACATATATTTAAGTATACACACATATGTGGTATATATATATATGTATATATATATATATATATATATATATATATATGTATATATATATATATATATATATATATATATATATATATATATATATATATATATATATATATATATATACATATATATATATATATATATATATATATATATATATATATATATATATATATATATATATATATATGTATATATATATATATATATATATATGTATATATATATATATATATATATATATACATATATGTATATATATGTATATATATATATATATATATATATATGTATATATATATATATATATATATATATATATATATATATATATATATATATATATATATATATATATATATATATATATATATATATATATATATATATATATATATATATATATATATACATATATACGTATATACATGTATTTGAAAAATAATTATTTTCACTTAATTGAGCGAAGTGTATTACTAAAAGATATATAATGTCTAATGCAAATGTAAACGAAATAAAAATCTTGTTGAAAATCTTTCCTAACATACGCCTTAAACAAATCTATCTTTATGCTAGATATAAAATGCAGGAAAAATTTCAAAGTAAATTGCATTAGATGTTATATTGCTCTAACGGAGAAAGCTTCAAAGGAAAGTTAAGATCTTTTTACATGCCTGATTTATACAAAACACTTAAAAGAAATTGCATTCAATAAGATTAATAAATGTACATTTTTTTAAATTTAAATATCCATAGATCTGTTAACATAGCAATAATATGCAAATTAATGATATATCCCTAATAAAATTATCGCCACCATGCATGAAATGTCTCCAGAATACCATGGAGAATAAGGAAAAATACGCAAAATTATTGCGATAACATTTATTTTTAAAACCTCTCTCTCTCTATCGTACGTAATATTTTGGCAGTGATCGTATAATGGTTAGTACATTGCGTTGTGACCACAAGAACCCAGGTTCGTATCATGATCACGGCCCCAAATATTACGTACCAATGACTTATACCAGGTCATGTTGAGGTAACACAAAGAGTTAAATCACCAGATACAAATGAGCTAAGACTGATCGTTTTACAGACTTTTTTTATTCATAAATTTAATTTTGCACAATCTGGTGAAGCAAATAAAATATATTCAATCTCAATATGGAGACGCCTTAACCCTTTCCAGGTTCATTTTATTGCGGGTCTTATGGGTCAAAAAATGTCAATTTTTTTATGCTTATTTTCAAACATACATAGCTTTTTAAAAATACTAGCATCATTCGTATACAAAATTTCCTAAAAATTAATGTAAAGAAAATCAACTTAAATAAATGAGTAATTTACATGTATAGTTGGATTTCTGTACGGCAGAAATCAGTAGATTTTGGAGTCAATTCACACTATGAATATAAATCTTAGCTTTTATCTTGAATTAAATTTTATTTTTAAACTTTGCATTTACATAAACGATCATGAAATTATTAATCAAAATCTGATCGTGTATGATACAGTCGAAAACACGGTACTGCACATAGTCCAACATCGCAATCTGGACAGTAGAACCTTGTTTTCCCCTGCTGTCTCTCTTTGAGCAGTAAATAACCAAGTAGCCAGAAAAGTAAACAATGGCATTCGAAACCATAAAAAGCACATGTGAGATAATTCGGAAAAGATTGATTGCACAGTGTAAATGCTCAGCTACACTCGGGCTGAGCCAAGATGGCACATTTTCCCTGCCCGAGTTCAGCTCGGGAAAATCCTGTAAAGGGTTTAAACCGTTGAAATATGGAAGCAATTCCCGCTGATGACACTATCTTCAGATGAACAAAAAAAAAAGCTGAGCGTTCGGAATGTAACAATCAGTTACACTGCTGGACAAAGCCAGCGCGGGAGGCTGAGGGAGGGACGAGGGCGATGTCAGTTACCCCCCTCTTTGATCCCATTGGACAAGAAAGGTGACTAACGCGGGTCAGTCGTCTTTGGCCTTGGAAATAGTTGCTTTTGGATTTCTCAATCCATACGAAAGAAACTTTTTTTTGTTAAGTTCACTATTGGTTTTATAATATCTGCATAGTTGAAAATTAGGTGTCGAAAATAGTTTATCATACCTATGAATGTTTGAGCTTCCTTTACATTCCTAGGCTTGGACAATTTAACTACTTTTTGAATGTTTTCCTACTATGGAGCGAAGCCCTTCTCTTTGATACAAAATCCTAAATAAGAAATTTCTTTTTTGCAAAATTGCATTTTGGCTGAGTCTAATGTTAAATTAAATTTTATTAATTTATCAAACACGTTTTACAAAATGTCCTTATGCTGTCAGCCGTGACAATTATATCATCTAAAAATACTTAAGTTAGGTCTCTGCATAGGTCCCGCTTAGGCACTTTGATATTAAAGTGTGAAAATATGCAGATGAATTCTTGGCCCCAATACTTAATCTAGTCGGTTGAAAATTACCTAGTTCAGTGCAAAATGCTAATTTTACCTTATCTCTCTGATCTATTTTTATCTAAAAAAATGCCGACTTAAGATCAAGTACACAATAGTATTGTTTACCCGATATACTTTGGAGAATATGTGAAATCTTAGATAAACAGATTTGATAATACTCACGCAATTTAATAGTATATAATCTACTACTATTCTGAATTTTAATTTACTATGATCAGTGTTATGTAATTTTTTTTTTTGACAAAAATTACTGGAAAGCTATAGATTGATGCTGAAGGTTCAATAATGCCTGCTTCCGATAGTTTGGCTATTTCCTCCTATGCATATTTCTTAGCACTGCGCGGTATCGTATATGGTTTGTGTGAATGGGGAAGTTATGTAGTAAATTAAATTGTGGTACTACATCATCCGTTTCTCCAAGAGTGGAATAAGATTTTGAAAACACCGCTGAGTTTTTCATGAGCATTTCAATCATTTTGTTTTTTAGTTCGGCCTCTAATTGGCTTAATTAAAAATCATTGAGATCTAGGTCTTCCTGTTTTAGCTTTCTAATCTCTTTTAATGTCATATGATTAATTTGTTAAGTTTGTTTCTCTACAGGCTTTTCAAACTGATTTTCATCTATTTTATATATCATACCAACTTTTTCATCCTTCTTTAGAACAATTGTGAAATCAGAATAGTTATCAATTATGATGAAAATGTATTTCTTGTCAATTATGTCATGTATCGATTCCGTCATATTTAATTTTTTACCCTTTTGTTTAACGGGGGAAAATAATACTACCTAGATTTGCTCCATATTAACTGAAATGTTTAATTTTACTATCTCTACTGTATTGGGAATAATTTTAGTATTTATTGATACTCTTACAATATCTGAATCATCTTGCCTGATATGATTGATCACTTCTTCTGCATTATTATTAGTCATAATTTCTTGACTGTTTAGTAAATCAAAGTAAGTGTTCTCAATTTGTAGTTGATTTCTATTTGTATCAATAAGTACCTTATTTTTTTTTTAATAATATCGTATCCTAAAATTACTTGATATTTTGCACCCCAATTGTGTTTTGTAACAAAAAACTGGTTGGCCAACCATTTATTTCATAAACGGAATTTTAGACTTACAGCTGATAGGTAAGGCAGGGTGGCATTATTCACTGTATGTATTCTTAGAGACCTGCTTATTTAGTGAACCTTAGTATAATTTTTTTATTAATCGTAAGGTGTGTGGCTTTATCAAGATTAAATTTGCACCTGTATCAAACAACGGTGCTACTGTGAACTCACGAAATTTAATATGTGTTAGTGGCAATTGGTCAATACTGCTAGATTGACATGAAGCTAATAATTTTTGTTCATTATTTCCTTCATATGGGTATTTCTCTACATTTTTTCCTGACTTCCTTGTTATTTTCCTATTCGTGTCTCTAGTTCTTTTATTTTTCTTTATTCTCTCCTATTCTCTTCTTTTATTTTTCTTTATTCTCTCTTCTCTATTTCTTCTTTTTTTTATGGGTGCTTGGGTAAACATAGTGTGTTTGGGAGATTTACAAGTAACCCTTATTAGTTTAAATCACCCCTACGAATATTATATTTTCTATTGGTTAAGTTATATCTGCTCTTATTTAGAAATCTATTTCCTTGAGTAGGAGCATACTGGTTATTATATCTATTTCTTTAATTGATAAAATTTCCCCTATAGAAATTATTTCGATAGTTTACTCTAGTCTGTCTATTTGGCCTATAACTCCTATATATGGGAAATTTAGGACATTCAGTAGTCCAATGATTTTCTTGGCAAATATGGCAAGATGCATTAATGTTATTATCATTTTGAATCTGATTACCTTCTCCTTCCGTTATATTATTTATCTTGCCCACAGGTACACATCAATTTTACCTGATAAATCCTCAACCGCTTTGTTGTTTTGAATTTTATACATTATTAAAGTGTTTATCTCGTTTGAATAATCCTGTTTACAAGAATTATTGCCTGAATCCTCTAATGCCCTCTCGATATATTTTGCTTGATTTACAGCAGTGGCAAAATAAATAGGGCCAAGTTTCTTTACCTCCAATCTCAAATCTGGAAGGAGAGCCTCAATAAATTTTGAAAGCATAGTTTTTGACATAGATCCTTTACTTCCTCAAATGTATCATTGTGTTATACTGATGGACATCGTCAGTTCTAGAGACTGCCCGAGGGACGAGGACGATGTCCCCCCCCCTTCGACTCCATTGGACAAGAGGCTAACGCAGGTTAGTCGCCTTTGACCTTGGCAACAGCAGCCTTTGGATTTTTTGCTCAGCAGATTTGAAAGCCCCTTCAGAAGAAAAACGAATCGAAGAGAACTTCAGCAGAGGCATAAAACTCTCACTTTTTTTTCCATGTGAAGATAGCGTCATCAGTTGGAATTGCTTCCATATTTCCGCGGTTTACGGCATCTGTATATTGAGATTGAATATATTTTATTTGAGTCACCAGATTGTGCAAAATTAAATTTATAAATAAAAAAAAGTCTGCAAAACGGTAAGTCTTTGCTCGTATGCATCTGGTGTCTTAACTCTTTGTGTTATCTCAACATGACCTGGTATAAGCCATTGGTCGATGTGGCATTATCCATCTTTCCAGAAAATAGTCATTTTAAGCACAGACTCGACAGAAGTTGTACATCAAAATGTATGGGATTAAGTTAACTTTTGAATTATACTCTCAAAAGTAAATAGCAGATAAACTGAAAAATGGTTAACAATTAGAAATTATTTAAAGAAAGAAAAACTAATTAGAAAAGAAATACGAAATTTTAAAAAAGTACAGTCTACTACAGTAGTAATTTCATTCTGTAGTGAATTATAAACATTTTTTTCCATATATCAACCATGCACAAATATACAGTTTCCCACCAAATTTCTCCTAGCTGAATCTCACTATACCTTTAATAATCGTTTTTATCGAATATAATATATATTGTTCTTGTATTAGTATCTATGTATTTTTCAAAGTAAAGTATACATTTTTGAAGCACGCATATGATGACTGACGGTATTGTAAAACAAATAATTAGAAAACTTCGTAAAACTAATTTCTCGGACATATTGAACTAAATAAAACATTTAAAGAAGTTTATATGTTTAGGAACATATGCGCCATGATAATTTTTTTTTTTGGGGGGGGGGCGGGGGATAAAATAGTTTTATCTTTTTTGGTGAAGTCTTCTAGAGAATTTATCATACGAGTACAATGATTAATTTTTGGATTTGTATTCGTACATCATACTCTCTATTGTACAGGAAATGCAAATGTTGTAAATTCATATTTATCGACAGTAGGTGACTTAGTTAATAAACAAAAAGGTTCTAAATCACGTAATTGAGAATTTCCATATGTACTCATTGCACTCAAAACGGCTAAATAGTTGACATCAGTATGAAAGTAATTACCTAACTTGTTTAACCTTTTTTGGAGACAAAATGTGTTTATACGTAGGGGCGACGTCTGTCCACATACTTCTCAAAAGTTACACGATCAATTTTTGGAGTTGTTTTTGTCTCTCATTCTCTATTGTATGGAAAAGATAAATATTTGAAACGAGCATCTGACGTCAACAGATAACTGTGCTGTCGAACGAAATATTTCTAAACTGCCTATGTCTGTGTCAGGAAAGGTGTTATTTCCATCAGAAAACAATACAAACATTTTAGTTGTTATACAAAATATGTGCTTAGCTTCATATTTATATAAAAATAAATATTTTCATATTTTTGGTAGTAGTTGTCCAATATATTCATCACATGTAACGCATGATTAGATTTTGGAGTTGGAGATTTATACGTAGCTCTCTGTTTTTTGCCTTTGACAACAACAGATGATTCCATTGACAATCAAAGACATGCTTGAATATGTAACTTCAAGTTAATTTAAATGAAGTCATTACAGCACCCAATAAAATAAATATAAGCGTATTTATTTATGAAAAGTTGTATTTTTAGGGAGGTTTTAAAATTTTTATTTTGAAGCAACGATACATTATACACTTTTTACGTTTTTTATACAGAAATTTAAGTATATATTACAAAGTAACTGTATTATCAATCTAAATCTTACTTCTTTCTCGTTTATCCACCATTTCAAAATGGCTGCAGGTCTGGAAGGAGATGATATGCAAGTTGCGTTGACTGTTTCACCGCTTAAGTATTGTTGCTTCGTGCCACGTATGTGAGGTGGACCACTTGGATTAACTAAGAAAGCATTTAAAAAATAAGAAAAGTTGGAAGGAAATGAAATCATATGTCTACATTGTTTCAAATGGTTTAAAATGTCATTTCTAACGCATATTATAAATAAAATAATTAATGACACCATTTTACCTAACGAAAAACTCCGATATTATGTAGGCGGCATGAATCGTAAAACAAAGAAATTGTGACCATATGACCAATTGTGAATAATGAACATGCGATGTCTTGTCTAAGAGTTATGAAGGCTATATCCCAGTTCGGGGACCACGAAGAACGCAGTTTAGTGGGCACGCCAAGCGTGGGCGATATCGCCAAATTCTTGAACCCAGATTTCTGGCAAACCTTGCTCTCCTTTTCAAAAATTTTTATTTACTGTTTTTTCAACTTTTTTATTCTAAATTGTATCTTAATTTAATACAAAAATGAAGAAGAAATATTTTTAAACTCTAATTTTTTATAGTGTATTACATTGTTAAATGTGATAGGCTAAATAATAAAGGTAATATTACTGCGACCGTGTACTGTTATTGTTACGGAATATCAAATGGAGCTTTACCCCACTTAGATAAAAAAAAAATCACATAACCCCCTTATTTTCTTTCGAATATTAAGCTAAAAATTTATTATTTATTTAAAACACTTACCCCGTTTATATATTTCCGTTTTAAGGTAATAATTTCAAGAAGTAATTTGTACCGTATTTAATAAAATAATCGCTTTAATCTTTTGATAGTTTTAAAATAATTTAATTAAATAGAAACCGTATTTTATAAATATAACTAGATATTTTATAAGCATAATTGCCTAAATATAGTTTGCTTATATTTTGCTTTATTTGCACCTATTGCAAAAATTCCGCACTGTTTAGTATAAACTCGCCTTTAAATAAATTAAAAACTCAAATTTTAATTTGCATTCACCTTAAAAAAAATTCAAACCTTTTTTTGTTCAAAATATGATTTGAAATTGGGTATAGACTTAATGCAAAACAAAGCAGATATTGTAAACATCACTTGGCTACAATTTGGCAATCAAAAATAGAGCTAAAAACATGGCGCCCGGCCACCAGAACTGAGATTCTACCGTTATGAATTCCAATTAATTATTGGGATTAACAATCACTTGGGGCATAATTAAAACTGCTCTTATCTTAGTTAATAATAATTCATTTAATGTTTTGCATTTTCACAAAGCTTCTTAAAATTCTCATAATTTGTTAAAGTAAATAATTAAAAATGCAGCATTTGTATGCATATATATTGTTAATTATGTCTCTTTAAATGCACAGTTTTCAGAAAACTGAAAGTTTGTTGTAGTAAAGCTCACTGAGTAAAGAAACCAACGTCCAAAAATTCGTGTTTTTTTAAAACTTATAAATGTTACAAAGTGACGCATAGTTTCAATGCTTAGCACATGTACAGATTAGTAACACGTTTGACGACATTTATCGCATTGGAATATTGTCTAATATATAAAAAATAAAAACGGATAATATGCATATGTTGCACAGATTTTAAAGTCAGTGTATTAAAAGATTTAACAACGATTTCTATCGTAACTGGTTATATTTGTAGCTATCGCGATTCTGATGCTATAGAATTACTACCAATAGTATTGCAACAGTAAACATTTCCAACAAAATCTAGGTACAAAACACACGCACATAAATAAACAAATAAAAAAATAAATATATTTATTTATATATGTGTGTGTGTGTGTAAACGCATCGCGTAAAATATATAAGAGATGATCTATAGCTAAAATGAAATGCTATAATACTATTAAAATGATTTTACCGTATATTCTCATTTCTCTTTCTCCTCGTACAGTCTGAAAGAGGTCTTCTGTGGAAACTTCGCACCTGTATGTTCCTTCGGAATCTACGTCTGTTTTACTCAAAAATATATTTCCTTCTCTACTTCGACTAAGCTAGAAATATGAAAAATAAATAGTAAACTAAATAGTAAATCTAAAACATATTTATCAGTTTCATCAATTTTAAAAGTTCATTTTGGCTTATAAGGATGTATTTTGTTTAGAATTTTACATCTATACGTTTTTCGAAAATTACATCAAAATTGCTTGACATCAAAATTACATCAAAATTGCTAAAAGCAGACTGAGGTCAAAGTCTGGTTTTGCAAGGGCGTTGTTCTTTCGAAGCAACGAAGCAGCTGTTTGTGTATTTTCTCTTTCTAATTGCCTTATCCTTATGTTGGCTATTCCCTATTAAATTCGGAGAAAAACAAGAAAGATCATTGGCTTCCGTGTTAAGGGTTTATATATTTCTGAATCTCTGCACGTAGTGTGACTATACGCGTACAGTTACCTTGACACATGTGTATTAATCCTGTCAGACTAATAAAATTATCGACTTGAAAAAAAGTATGAATGTTACGGGCGAATAACGGCCTAAGTATTGCATTCGGTTAGTCTTGCAAGCGTTGTTGCAATACTTGCTTACCGAAGAAACCCCCCCCCCAGCTGGATAGTCCCTCTGAACATATATGAGTCCCTTACTTCTTATTTAGCTACAGTGGCTCTGTCCACAATTCCTTGGTTCATGTTACACTTGTGAAATCTGCAGTTTGACACCTGGTCACATCAATGCGTCTGTATTTATATAACAATTACGTGTATTTATATAATATTTATCTAAGAATCTTTATTTTTCTAATCAACATTATATATATATATATATATATATATATATATATATATATATATATATATATATATATATATATATATATATATATTATATATATATATATATATATATATATATATATATATATATATATATATATATATATATATATATATATATATATATATATATATATATGCATGTATGTATACATACTATGACATATTTACTTGTATTAGTATAGATTTTCCTTCATTATACTTGCATTGAAATACAAAACTAATAATCATTCTACATGGAATTTTACCTGGTAGCAGAACAAAGAACAATTTACGTATTTGGGATATTTGAAATCCGAATTACATAAATTCGCGGAAGAGATGGAAATTTTTTTAGAAACCAGATGTGTAAAATTTAAAGGCATATCTTCTGTTGTTGTATGGCGCTTTAATTTGCATCTTTGAATTGTTAAATAATAAACAGACTATTTAAGAAAAGTATTTAGAGCAAAATATAAAAAAAAGTCTAAAACATACTTCAATGCAAACTTTAATGTGAAAAGTTGAATTATATGAAAGCTTGTTGTTCCAAAATATTTGTCAAAACTTCAGAGGTACTTTCATGTAGAGAAGATCATTTTGTTAACAATCTTAACAATCAAAATCTAGCCTGAGTTTTAAAATTAGGTTATGTGCATTGAACTACTCTGATGATCTTTATGCTTTCAAACGTTTAATTCCGCTTTACGTAATTGCTCTTTGCATGATCTGTATTCCAATAGCAAAATATTCACCATTGCACTACATAAATTTATAAGTAAAATTAGTGATTTTTCCAAGAATATTGAATAGAGCAATGCTTTTTCCGCTTATGTACCCTGACTTACTACATTTTAGAAGAAGAAAGAAAAACCAGTACGTGTAGATTCTTTTCATGTATGTCATCCCCCACCAGAGATTTAAGCTAAGTAATATTGAATAGAGCAATGCTTCTTGTTTATGTACCCTGACTTACTATATTTTAGAACGAGAAAGAAAAACCAGTACGTGTAGATTCTTTTCATGTATGTCATCCCCCACCAGAGATTTAAGTACTTTTGTAAATATAAAGAGAAACACTTTAACTAACTTCCTTTATTATTGCCAACACGACTTATAGAAGTAACTAGATTCTAAGGAATATATACAGAGTTACCAGATGTAACAAAAAAACATATGTAATTTAACATATGCTTCGAGGTAAACGCAGCACTTTATCTCATTTGAAGGTCATTTCCTAAAAATAAATGCTTCTAAGTTTAGATCTTTTATTCATCAGTCACAATCTGTATTTTTATAAAATTAAGGTAAAAAAAATTACATTTACACTCTCAGCCGACTCTTTCATTCGATGCTTCCTTTTCGACATTCAATCTTACAAGATATGAGCTGCGGAATCAGATCAAGGAAAAAAAAAGAACTATCATTTATTAGTTACGTCCAGCAAAAGTGTAATTTCCTGTTGATAAAGAATTGATGGCTTTCTCTCCCCCTTCCCAAAGGATAATAAATGGAAAAGAAGATAGTGTATTTTTTAAATCAAAGTAAAAAAGTAAAATCCAACACATCCTAATCATTTGTTTACATGATTAATTTAGGTTTAATCTTAAATCTAAGATAAATGTATTTAATTGTGGATACGAAACTAAAGCAATAAATTTCGTTTACCCCGAAAAGAATACACTGTGTTTCTATACAGTTTGCAAAATGGTACTCTTAAAATGGAGATTTTTTCAGTATAATAGTAAAAATTGTTAGTGTACTTTACGTCAGAACAGTCAATAAAGACACTGAAAGAAGAAAACTAAGGAAATTCAGGCTTACAGTATTTTTTAATAATACAAAAATAATTAATTTAGATTGATAAAGCTGAGTTTTCAAAAGAAATCAGTGTTTATGCACCAATTTTTCTAAAGCCATAATGAAAAATATCTTGTTAACGTTTTATATGCATTAACCGCTTTGCATTCAAAGTTCAATCTGGATAATTAAAGTTCTTTCATATGTTGATTATGAAATCTCGTTAATTTGACTTCTTCATAATTTAAACGGATAATCTACATGTAATAAAATACACGGTTAGCAAGAAATAAGTCCCCCACTTCTGTAGACTGTAGAATGCGTTAAATTTGTCCAAATGAGATACAGCTAGAACTACAGATAGTTAAAACGATGCGCTTGACATTTATTACATAAAAAATTGCTATAAAGATCCAACTATAGGTGGAACTTTGATACGCTTAAACACATTAAATGTGCGTTATAAATGCTAAATAATATAAAATAACAGAATTTAAAAGTGCTCAATATGTACCTCTCCATACTCAGCAATATGCTGTAACGGTAAAACCATATTTTACACAGCTGACCGGAATGTTGTTTCTGGAATATTAAGAACATGGACCCGAATTATATCCTTCAGTTCTCGCATAGATGCTGTCAGTTGACGATAGATCTTGTCCTTCAGATCCCCACAACCAGTGTTCGCAAGGGGTGATATACGGGGGACAAGGAGGCCATGCTGTTGGAAAAGGAGGGCTGATCACCAATACATCTGTGAAATGCTGCCTTTGCAGTTGCTTTACACAACTATCAATGTGAGGAGAGATGCCATATTGCATGAAACTGATATCCTAAAGGCATTCAAGCTGTTGAAGTTGTGGAATTACAAAATATCGCAAGATGTCGTGTACTGTTGCCCTATGACGGAACAGGTTTGGAATTTTCTTGAAATTATCTCTTTAAAAATACGGTACAATAATAAAAGTAACCTTAAACTCACACTATAGTGTCCCTTTTTCAGTATGAAAGGGGTAGCGGGAGAGTTTTCCTCTGCCCAAATTCGACAATTAACAGAACTTCCACTGAGTTAAAAGTGAGCTTTCTCTCTCCACCCATATTCCATAGAGAAGTGACGTAAACTACAATTTGAGCAAGAAACTGAAGAGCAGAATTTTTTCGATTCTCTGAATACCCGTCTGTCAATTGCTACAAAGGATTGGTTTTGTAGGGATAAAAATACAAAATCTGGTAAGACTTTTCTTACAGCGGAATACGGCATATACCATACACGGGAAACTGCTTGCACATCACACAGCTACTGAATAATAGCTTCAACGACCGAGGTAGCGACATTTTCAAATCTAGATAAAGGAATTTGCTTTCGTCCTCTATGTGACAGAATGTCAAAATACCGCTTCTTTGAAAATTCTGTAGCATTTTGCGTATGGTGCTTGCAGACATTGGACCTAATTTTACATACCTTATGTTTTCCTTTAAAAACAAATTATACAATATTAAGTAGTTGAAATCTGTCAATTAATTTAATTTTAATATATTGATTGAACGAAACCTACATTTTACACCCTAAATATGTTTATAAAAGCTCAAATTAGACGAACACTAATGTAAATTTCTAAAGAGAGAATTTTAAATTTTTATTTACATCGTTAATACTGTATTTTACATTGTTGCATATTGAATATTTAAAATTTATTAAATAATCATAATTTCAATTGGTTATTAGTACTTTTACCTATTAAAATAACTAGTGACTGTATTTTAATTTCACCTCTACTGCATCAATACAGAATATAGTATTCGCGTAAAAGATGATGGAGGAGAATATATTGGACAATAAAAATCTACAGCATATAACAATAGATTAGAACTAGAAATCTCCTTTCTATAATTGATAATGCCAAAACAAAGTAAATTACTCATGTAAGGCGGAAGTATGAGGTAGCCTTAGTTAATCCCTACATTTTACATAATCTCTGAATTTAATGTAAAATTGCTGTTAATTCTAAGTTAAAAATTCAAAATAATATTATATTCTAAAAATTATATTATTGTATATTTGTTAAAAAATAGAAATCGCATAAGCACCAATAGAGGTAATAAAAGGACGTATACCAGTATATTGTAGAAATTCCTTCAACTGATTAAAATCAATACAATTGATGCATATATGTAGACGTATTAAATAAGCATAATTTCAATTGATTATTAGTACTTTTACCTATTAAAATATCTAGTGACTGTATTTTAATTTCACTTCTACTGCAGCAATACAAAATATATTATCCGCTTAAAAGAGGATGGAGGGGATATATTGGACAATAAAAATCTATATCATATAACAATATGTTAGAGCAAGAAATCTCCTTTCCATAATTAATAATGTCAAAACAAAGTAAATTATTCACGTAAGGCGTAAATATGAGGTAGCTGTTGTTAATCTCCACATTTTACATAATCTCTGAATTTAATGTAAAATTGCTGTTAATTCTAAGTTAAAAATTCAAAATAATATTATATTCTAAAAATTATATTATTGTATATTTGTTAAAAAATAGAAATCGCATAAGCACCAATAGAGGTAATAAAAGGACGTATACCAGTATATTGTAGAAATTCCTTCAACTGATTAAAATCAATACAATTGATACATGTGTACATGTCTATGTACGCACGAAATGCATTATATGTCAGCCATCATTCAAATACCCACCCATCTGTATTCCCCACCCAGGAATAGCTCTTAAATGCCAGCAAAGGGTAATAATAATAATTTTATATGAGTTTTATTTCAATAATTTCATATTAATGATAACTATGCTTTATAAAATACAATGTTTACGTATTATTTGAAAAGTTATAAATGGTATAAAAATAACTTGTCTTCATTCAGCCAATGTGCGGTGGTAATGAAAAATTGTCAAATGACAGCTTTCTGATTGGTTTTAAAGTAACCCTGCATACAACGTCATACCTTACAACGTAATCCTTTTCCGCAGAGTTACAATAGGACAAAACATTTCCCCCACGAGAAAGCAGGAAAGGTGAGGAGGGGTGATTTTCGAAAATGTTGCCGTTTCCTAGTCCACACGCAAGTGGTCAGCCGAAATTTAAAGGTTAATGCTCTTCTTACTACTCAGAGATTAATTAAATGCCACATGTTTTACAGTAAACCTATATGTGGTGTTTTAAATTAAAAAAAATTATGTTATAAATGACAAGCGCATCATTTCAATTATCTGTAGTTCCAATAGTATTTCATTTGAACCAATAGAACATATTGTAGAGTCATCAGAAATTGGGAACTTCTTGCTTGCTAACCCTACTATTTAATCCGTTTCATTGTGCTTACCAGGAAAACTTATGTTATCACCTGTCGGAGGACAAAAAACATTCTATCTTTATTGTGCATTCACCTATTTTTAAATTGAACTGCCTAAATCTTAAACAGATTTTACAATATTTTAATACATAATATTTAATACATAGGTCGGTTAGACAATCATATCAAATGAACGAACATACAGATATTCGGAAATATATATATATATATATATATATATATATATATATATATATATATATATATATATATATATATATATATATATATATATATATAATATATATATATATATATATATATGTGTGTGTGTGTGGTGTGTGTGTAATATGGGCGAGACTCATTCAAAAGCACAGCACATTTTATTTTTGGTGAGACACATGAAATCCATACAACAGCAAGAACTTTTACAACATCATGCACATAGACAATGATCCCGCTCATACGCTTTTCAAATAGGGATTCCTCAGCTGAAAAGACTACGAATAATCCCTAAGCACAATTGATCACGTAATAAAAAAATACTTATGTTTAAATAGAACGCGCTAACTATTAGCTAAAGTAGCACAGACAAAGGCTGAATTGTCCATAGCGTATATGGAGGGAAAAAACAGAATTACCGCTCAAACCCCGAACGTCCTTTATGAATAAAAATTATTAAACTAATATTAAATACGTAAATAAGCGATTTTAATATTATATGTATATATATATATATATATATATATATATATATATATATATATATATATATATATATATATGCATGTTTATGTTACAATAAAAATTACGCGATAAATTATTAAAAAATAATTATAATTTTCATTTTTTTTTCATCTTAAAGAATGGTCAAATGTATTCGAGTCAAGGACAACTATGTGCTTTCACTTTCACAATAGAGGTTTTTTTTTGTATGATTATCTCATAAGCCCCGTTTACATGTGCCAGTTATGTACCTTCTTTTTACCCGGGTAAAGGGATTTTGCTTGGAGAGTCGGAGAAACCCGCTTACATGGTAATTTATTTCTACCCTCCATTTCGCCGGGATAGTCGCTAGAAATTAAGTGATCATAAGGGAAGGCAATCATCTGTAAGCGCAAAGGATGATGAGAAAGGAGAGTAAACTCTGCTATTACCCGGGTAGAAAGGTGAGTTCTTTCTACCCTCAATTTTTTCCCTAGCTAGGGATTCTTGAAAGGTGAGTACAATTCGCGTATCTACCCTGGATTCTACGCTGCTTTTGGCACATGTAAACGGGGCTATTATTATATAAATTGAAGTTCTCAAGGTTGAGAGACCCTTCCTTTTGTTTTCGACATATTTTGACCACGCACATGGATTATCGTGTAAAATTATAAAACTAATAAAAATAAATTTTAAATTATAAATTTAAAAAATAATAGATTTGTCATCACTATCAAAACACAATTATTTGTGTCTTGTAGAGTTTATATCTTGAAATCTACAAAATGGATAAAGGAAATTTAAAGTAATCTTAATATATCTATTATTCATAATGCTTGTTCAAAATTAGTTATAGTTTCATATATATATTCCGATAAAAGAATAATTTCTGTGTCAATAAAAAAAAAAAAACATTTTAGATAAGAAAATATTTACCCAAATATTGATAGATATGATAACCCAAAAGTGTGCTATAAAATAATAAAATAATTTTTTTTCAACGACAGGCCTTTTTTGTACGTAGTAATTTATTTATTTTTTATTTTTTCTATTATGTCGGATTAAACAAAATTTGAATAAAAACAAAAGTATCGAAATTTGAAAATCTTGACAAAACTATTATGAGCAAAAAATTCTGTAAATAATCAAATAAAAATAGTTCTAGAATATCTCACTCAGTGAGTTTGTCATAAATACATATTTTATAAATAATTATACGTTAACACTTTCAGAAATAATGTCACACATTTCCACGTTCAATGAGAATACTAAATATGCATAAGAGGTGCTAAAGTAAAGAAAAATGAACAAAAACATGATTAACTGTAGCTATAAATATTAAAAACGTGCAATTAATTATTAATAAAGGACACTTCCTGTGAAAAGTATAACAGCAAACTATACCTTTGTTTTCAAGTTTCTTAAAATAGATTGTTCTTTTTTTTTAACTTTTACTGCATAAAGTGACAATAGTTCTATCTTAAACAGATGGTGGAAGTTCCAAAGTGATTGCGAAAAATATTATGTTAATAGATTACTTATGAAGTAAATATAAGTTAAACACACATAACTATTTTAAAAATCAAGTGTTTTTTCATAATTTGTCAAATTTGAAAATTATTCTTGTAATATAAATTTTTAAAGATTTTTATAATTTATTTTTTACCGGAACACTGATAGCACGTAATAAAATAAGTCCGTATATATCTTTGCATATAATTTTCTTTTTCATTTAAAATATTAAAACTCAATTTAAATTTAGCAAATTCAAAGTTTTTCACAAAATTTAAATTAACTGATAAGTAAAACTTTTATTTAAATTAACTATTCAATTAATCCAAAAACCAAAATAAAGGAAAAACTTAATTTATAGAAATTATAAGCCGAAATTATGAGAAAAATTAGAATGTAACACTGAATAAATATTTTATAAATGACATAAAATATTAAAAAATTTAATTAAAGAACTCTTGAAATAATAATGCATTTTCTCACAAATTTTAGCTATACTATTATAATTAATATGTTCACCAGAGTTAAAAGCTAATAATAAGCTGTAAACTAATAATTAAGAAAAATGACTTTTTACGTTATCCAACATAGGTCCTCGTTAATTTCGACATAAGAATAAAAACCCAAAATATAAAGCGAGTAAACGAGGAACATGGGTGAACTTATTACGTATTTCTATTCAAATAAATTAATTTTTTAAAATTTAGTTTTTTATTAATATTTCAATTTTTGAATTCAGTTAACTATGTAAGTTTTGAAACCGAAAAACATTGAAATATGGTTGAATTCTAATAAATGAAATATTTATAGGAATGAAATCGTTTAGTTTAGAAATTTTCTTTCATTCGTAAAATCTTACTTTCAAAATTTATTGTTTCATTTTTTGATATATCGAAAATGACTCAGCTAAGAATTAGATAAAAAAAACATTTCTTAACTACGTCTTAAATCACTATTGAATACTCATACTCTCATGTGTCCATATTGGATTTTCCTATGCGCAATTTAAAGATAATCAAGTATTATGAGATTTCTAACTTTTAACAAACACCTGAAGCAATTCTAGTTTGAGAAATTAAATTAAATGCTGAAAGCGAGCAGATAATGAAATGACTGTATAACCTATTTTGTGATATCAGCTAAATAGTAATCGGCCAGTTTAATGACAATCGGTTTCGGAAAGTTAAAAGTGGATGTCACATAGAAACTGTCGTACTACTCTTATGACCTTCATGTCTTGTTTCGCATCATTAAACAATTTTTATTTCATTCATTTATCGAGATTGGTAGTTTCTATCTGATAACGTAATGCGAATTATTGTATATTGAATATTTTTAGACATTTAATTGGGATTTAAATTTTACAAGACATCACACCCACAAATTATATATATATATATATATATATATATATATATATATATATATTATATATATATTATGTATAAATATATATATATATATATATATACATATACATATATATATATATATATATATATATATATATATATATATATATATATATATATATATATATATATATATATATATATATATATATATATATATATAATATATATATATATATATATATATATATATATATATATATATATATATATATATATATATATATATATTATGTATAAATATATATACAAATATATATATATATACATATACATATATATATATATATATATATATATACATATACATACATATATATATATATATATATATATATATATATATATATATATATATATATATATATATATATATATATATATATATATATATACATATATGTATACAAATATATACACATATACATATATATATACATATATATATTTACATATATATACATATATATACATATACATACATATATATATATATATATATATATATATATATATATATATATATATATATATATATATATATATATATATATATATATATATATATATATATATATATATATATATATATATATATATATATATATATATATATACATATATATACATATATATACATATATATACATATATATACATATATATATATATATATATATATATATTATATATATATATATATATATATATATATATATATATATATATATATATATAGATATATATATATATACATATATATACATATATATACATATATATACATATATATACATATATATATATATATATATATATATATATATATATATATATATATATATATATATATATATATATATATATATATGTGTGTGTGTGTGTGTGTGTGTGTGCACGTATGTGTGTATCACATAGTATCTTAAATTAAAATTTTAGATTGTATAAAAGCAAGTATTTTATAAATAAGGCCGAACGATGAATGAATGGATAAGACGCTTATCTTTTTTACCGGAGTCATGTATGCTTGTAGAACATCGGAACTGGTTTTATACAATTGGTCTCAGTCTCATTAGTTCGCCTCTAACATCACATAAGACCGTAATGCTCCAGATCAACTATCAATCTATGGACTACATATTATTGCAGCAAAGAGTACATCAATAAATGCTGTCGCCATTACTGCTATTTCAGTGACTATCCGGGAGTGATTATAATGTCCTATTTTGCTTAGCCTTTGGTTGTATAGGCCATGTTTTCCACTCCAATCATATATTGATGTATGCGTCTTAGCTTTTTTAATTAGTTACTACCACAATTATATTATGGATGTCAATTCGACTACTATTACCTAAACTATAAAACATAAAAATTAATTAAAATTATATGCATAAACATAAAATAAATGTTATGATTAAAACATTTTAATATTATTTAAACACTGGCAATATTTCCTAGTAATTATATTTCAAATAACAACTATGCATACATGCATAGTTAAGTATGTAAAAACTTTCCAATATATGAAACAAGTATTTGCTGAAAATTATTAAATTAGGCAAAATATACGTCCTACTGTAATATTATATTATAAATAAGCTAAAATTATTTACTTCTAAATATATTCCTGCCAACTCATATTTCTGTCCTGGAGGAGTGTCTGCAGGTAAATATCTATAAAACTCTACGTTGTTCTTGTGCCATTTGATAGAGTACAATTTATCGTGTTCTAAATCGTAAGAGCAATTTAACCAAGCTGGATCTCCCCTCATCACCACAGCCGGGACACTGAAATCTCTGAGCTTTAATGACCAACCATCTGAAATGAAATGAATACAGTTAGAATTTATGTATACATAACGTTAGACTAAGAGGATCTTTGTCAGTTAATAAAATTCAGTTACGAAATTTATATCAATGAAAAAGCAAGTGTAACGCATATTGAAAGATCTGAACTAAAATTTTGAAATTTGTCCCATGCAAGTGAAATAATTTTAATATACGATATGCATCTACAAAATCCATTTTTGTTTTATTTTAGAGAATTTATAACATTTATTTCCTCAGTTTTAATTAATAAAATACTTTTTTAGGTCTACTTAAATTTTAGCCCAGATAGTTTACACCACTTTTACGTGATTATTATACAAAATTTTCTGTAAAATTATACATATCTTTTGTATAAAATTTAGAGTAACTATTGAAAAAAATTTAGTTCCTGGTAACTGCAGCAAAAGCCAATCTGATTTACAATATTCTGCAACATAAAATATCTTAGAATTCAGGTAATTGTTATTTTCTCTGGCTGTTTATCTGTACTTTTATAGTACAAATATTACTACTTTTTACAGTTAACATAATGTTATTTTAACATTAACATTTCAATTATTGTTTATAAATTATGTAACCGGTGAAAACTAAGTACCATTATAGTTATATATATTAACAAATTTTTAAAAAGAAATTAAATTACTATGATAGAACTTTAAACAATATACAAAAGACGTCATATCTTTCTCTGCGTGCATCACTTGTCAATTAGCTGAGAGGGTGTTTAAGAATATTCAGAACAGTTCTTTCACTAAAAATTAAAACACATGGTACTGAAACAAAAATTATGATACAAATAGATTATAGGAAGAAGGGACAGAAATAAATAGTTTTAAAGAAAGGAAGATAAAGCCAAAAATAAATAAGAAAACACTAAGGAAGAGAATGTAATATTGTGAATTATTTTTAGGTAGGGGAAGAAGCATCAACGTCTTCATTTTCAAGTATGGACATTCCAGATTATGTTTGGTCTTTTTCTTTAGTTCGACCAATGCTTTATTATGAGGTTGATGAATACAACACTTTTCAAATTAAAAAAGTTTCTTTTATTTCCAAATTAATCATAACATCTATAGTATACTACTAAAATTAAACGACAGCAATCGTATATCCATAGATAGTGTCACCGTTTTGTTTTCAAGTAATCGATTAAGGGCATCTTTGTATCAAAACTAGTTTACAGTTATGCTCTTTTCTAGAAATTATAAATGAAATTATACCTAATAGCTATCATAACACTCTTGAAGTTTTATTTAACCATACTGGAAATTCTTAATATTATCTTTCAGTATTATGACTTTTCATCCTTCATCGGTAATAAGCAATAATTTAGTATTTATCTCCTGGTACATTTAAGCTCTCATTTAATCTTTTAAAAAATTCAAAATCGTCAGCTCTACAAATTTATCATTTTATCCTTTGTTCGAACACTCAATACTATTCTTCATAACATATATACTATATATAACATGATTTTTTTCTAGTTTACAGTAAGCCTCCAGACGCCGATGCCATTAGGTAATAAGGAAGCAAAAGTATCGTAGGATCTGAATCAAATTAATCGCTTCGATAACACATCGTGGGAAGGATTTTTCATGTACAAATTGTATGGAGCTCTTTTTTTTGCAACTAGAGTCTGGAACTTCAAATACCATTAATTCCCTGAACGTTTATAGCTATTCATTACCAGTTTTAAGCAGTTGTTTCGGTTTCATTAGTCACTTTGAAGGAAAATATTAAACAGAAATGCTGTAAACGTAACTTAATTTATCATAACATTTAGAACCAATCTTCATACTTAACGCTGAAGCATAATTCCCCATATCTGCAGGAACAGACTTATGCTACAGAATATTTCTCTGTTAAAGTATGCAATGGAGAGTAATTTTCTCTTTATGTATGCCAACACCAGTTCATTCATTGCAGACATCGTGAATGAATGCTTTGGCGTTATAGTCCTTTGAAATGACTTGCCTATGTACAGCAAATAGTAAATGTATAGCTAATTAACCGTCATAAAAACGATATGCTGTTGACAAAAATATATAAAATCTGTCTAATCTAATTTTTCCTTGTAGCATCGCTTTAAATTCTACTACGGTAAATTCACAAACATTTATGTTCTATTTAATTTGTATTTTAGATACACTTCTTTCCTACTTCATGCAGTGTTTAGTTTTTATTTGTGAAAACCGCCAGAATCTTTATTTGTAATCATAAGTGTATCTATTTATGTATATATATATATATATATATATATATGTGCAATATATATATATATATATATATATATATATATATATATATATATATATATATATATATATATATATATATGAATGTGTGTGTGTCTATATATAATGTATGAATATATATGTATCTCAGGTTTTGAAAGGTAACATTAATACTTTAGAGGTTTGAGGGCAGAAAACATAGCACACTCTTTTAATTTAGGCACATGAATCTTTAATAACCTACTATAAAAAAAACTTGACTCTTTAGGATTGAGGGATAACGTCGTTAGGTACGGTCTCTCATCAATCCACGCTGACCAAGACTGTTTTGTTAGCCTATGCCCACCAACAGACCGAATTCATATTTGATGGTTGTATGTGAAACTGTGTAGCAGTCATGAATAAAATAACTTGATATCAGATTCTTTGATTCGTTGTGTGGTTGCAAGCGTGACATGTATGTATGTTTATGTATGTGGGAAATTTATACCATATGGAGCTTTGGTTGGTTTAGAGATGACTTTAGATGTAAATTCGATGACTGACACCGTACTAATGAAACAAACATTTGATAATGAAATAACATATAAAACTGTTAAATTATTTTGATGTGGACACACTTATCTTTTAATGATTCTCACAAAAAATGCTGAGGAATTTGTTGGCCATTTTATTGTGGGAACACCTTATAAGCGATCAATATTATTCTCTAGGGACAACACAAGCAAACAAAGTAGTATTTAAGCAATTTAGAAGTCGGGATTATGCAGAAGATTCCCAATTTCAGAGGTATAATATCTTTGATGCTGTACGTGGTTTTGTCATCGAAACTATTTTACGTGTCCCAGGCGTATTGATGAAATTCGCAAACTTTGACAGGCTTGAGAACCCGTCACTCTAAAGTAACAAGATCGCTACTTTTGCCGACTGGGCTAGCTCGGCTCTTATTAAACATTCGAAGACATACATAAATATAGAAAACAAAACAGACTTAGAGTTAAAATAAATAGATGAAGCTCGAGAACAATAGGTCCTTCATTTTACCAGGTAATTGCATGTTATTTTTCAGGCTGTAGTTGTTTACTCATCAATTTCCTCGATTGTGCCACAGTGCACATAGTGATGTCCTACAATCCCACAATATTGAACCAACTGAACATACATGGCGTCCTCGACATGCACTGATAAATTAATTATAAACGGTGCAAGCACTTAATTAATAAAATTTATTTTTTAAATGATCCAGTCTCTGTCTTCCTGCCATAATATGAGAAACTGCCGAAGTCACATTAGGTTTAGGGTATGAGCCGATTTTCTCGAGATCATTACAAGCTTTCCAGTTAGCCTTACTTATTCTATAAGGTCCATGAAATCTGGGTCTTAGCTTTCGACCAATTCAAAAGTAGGTGCAATGACTTGCTAACAAATCAAGGAGCTTAGGTGACATTTTAGTAATTAAGTTACAAACTAGAATTTCATCTGTTACAATCATTTTTATTTTTAAAACGGTATCCCCAATTTGTTCTATAATTTGAAACTAAATTTTCGATCACTTCCTGTAGATGAAAATGCAAACCCAAATTTCAAGGATTTTACAAGACATAAGCTATGATAAACTTTAAATTATATTGCAACTCCTTCATTGTAGGGGTCCAAATGTTTGTGTCCACTACTACGAAAGTGTCATTGTTCTTAGGCTTTCTTTTCCTCTTATTCTTCCCAGCTTGTGTCTGTGATTAACTCTGAAGTGCCTTTTAATAACGAAACGTTATAAAATACAATTAAATACTTAAAGTAAAAATAATTTATCCAGAGTAAAAACATTTCAGGCAGCTGTTTGTATAAATAGAAAAATAGTTTCTATAACTGTATCTTGTCAATACCATGGCAATAATTCTGTCTGCATTTGGGTAGAAAACTATCAAGACATTTTCTGAGTCAGATTTATTTCACTATTCAACACCTTTGTAAGAATTCGTGGATATTTTTTATCGTTATCAACTGTTAATACTGTACGAACTTTGTTCACTTGAAAAGCCTGAGTAATCTTTCGCACACTAAATCTCAGTCAGAATTAGCCTTTTCTTTGAAGTTTTATACTCTTGTATTCCATATAACCGTTCATATATAGTAGATATGAACAGTTTTGGATCTATCTGACATGCCAATTGTTTTAATTCATTCACTATTAAAGGCAAGAACATAATAGTTCTTGAAGAAGCACAAGCTTTCTGTAGCATTTAATGGGTTTCAGTTGATGTTTCATTCAATGATTAATAAAACTGAATATTGCCTATTTTTTTCGCAGGATTTAGTTCTAAAAGTTTAGCCATCTTGCTATTGAATGATGTGAAAACTCACAAACTATAAAATCCTTATTTAAAAGAATATTCACAAATTGTGTGTCATTTTGCAGAGATCTGTTAAAGGAGTATAGGGGAGTTTTCAAATTACATTTAATATTTTACACATCATAGTCATTGCCAATACCTGTACGACACAACTTGTATATTAAAATATTTAAGAAATAATTAATAATTCAAATACTATGTTCGATTTAATAATATAATAGATAAAGACTAAAACTTCCTTTAACCTTGATAACGGTATTATTTTTATATTTTATTTGCAAATAAACTAATATCGTATAATCTATGAAAATAATTTTGATATATTTTTTATTATTTTGTATACTTAAATAGTAGAAAACTACTTTTTCTCTGTGAAAATTAATATTTACGTATGAATATTTCTCATACATAACTGACAACGGGCGAACTAGAGTTAAAAAAAACCTTAAATACTTCAAAGATTAAAACATTATTGATTTTTAAGCTTGATAAATGATAATAATGTTCATTTTAAAAATATCTAATCAATTAGTATTCAAAGGGCTGTACTTATGAAAACCCCAAAATTATTCTGCAGTTGATGAAAAATTTATTTCACGCAAAGACGTTGTGTGCAGAAGGTGGCACATAAAACTGCATAATTGGAAAAGTTACACAGAGATCCAGGTGATATGTTTCTCACGATGTACTAAATTTCTAGCATAGATGTTCGCTTTCCAAAACACTTTACACAGTGGCCATATATAATAGATGACTAAATTGTCTTTGTTACAGATTGTTTTATGAATAAAACATCTTTTATTTCATAACAGATGATTGTGATAAATTTTATAAAGATATTAAAGTTCTTCAAAATTAACAAATTTATGGTCATGGTTTTTACTTCTCTTACATATAACAACTGAATTAATCATACCAGTTACAATTTATTTATAAAAAACCCAAGAAATAGCTATTGCTTCGTGTTTAAAACAAACTTTACATTGTCTATCACGAAAGCATAACTCACGACATAAATGTAAGATTTAACTACTAAAGAATGGAGGATACTCATCACTTAGAAACTTTTAATTTTTAATTGTTAACAATTTATAGCTCAATTCTGAAAATACTTCCGAAATAGAAATGTTGAGAGAATAAGAAGATCACAGATTCCCCACGATTATAAAATTAGAAAGAAGATAATGGTTTAGTTGAAACTTTTAAACATGTAATCTGTTAAATGAATACTAGATGAGTAAATAATATAAAACACGGATATGAATATACATATCTACATACATACTTACAAACATATATATATATATATATATATATATATATATATATATATATATATATATATATATATATATATATATATATATATATATATATATATATATATATACATACATACATACATACATACATACATATATATATACATACATACATATATATATATATATATATATATATATATATATATATATATATATATATATATATATATATAATATATATATATATATATATATATATATATATATACATACATACATACATACATACATACATATATATATATATATATATATATATATATATATATATATATATATATATACATAATACTCTATCCCCTATATAATTATAGCCTAAGTTGTATGTCTGCCTGTCTATGCACGTACGTAACGGTTGGACCAAGAATAGATAGAGACATCCATATATCCATTAGTAAAATTCAAAGCGAGTTCAAAAACGTTCGAAATACATCCCTTCTCCAGTTTTCGATCATTTAACTCCATTATTCCAAGCACTATTTTCCCCGGTTAAGAGAAAGCTATGATTAAATTCATCAATTTATCATTTTATAAGTAGATGAAAATAACATTTTTTATAACATTGTGATGTGAATCATTTAACCACCGCATTTAATCATTTCTTATTTTAAATTATTTGAATATTGTCTGCATTATTTTCATACGTTTTATCACTGAACTTAGATATTACGTAAATAATTTTCTTTTATATTTGGCTTAAATAATATATTAGGTACAGATGTGATAATTTTAAATTCAATCATCGATTATTTTTTGTAGGGATGAAAATTTTATTACCGGTATTAACAAAAAATTCTGTTAATAAAAGTCTAGGAGTCTATTTCATGATCTAATAATTATCTAACGTTTAAGATATATATCTTTTTAAATTAAGAAGTTTGTTCGTTTGTGCGTTAGTTTTCTATACATAACCACACGTTTTGAATCGATTTTCTATTTTGGATATCATTCATACATACTTCTAAATAATCACTGTCAATATTGGAACCTCTGCAGTACATCCTATCACGTAATATGAAAAGATAAATTTAATTTGGAAACAAACATACTGTCAGGAAATATAAATTATTGATGTATATAAATAATATTCTCAGTCAAAAAATAAACCATTTTTTACCTTCTTCATAGGATAATTTTACAATTCTGGAAAATTAAAAATTTTGCTAATCCCTTCATATGACGGGATAAATGTTAGTATACATATAATGAAAGATCTGAAATATATATCTTAATTCAGTATTTAAAACCCTTTTTTCAATTGTACTACTTTTTAATTTTAGTACTGATATAATTGAGTAACTAAAAATATACGAAATATCTTAGTTCTAATGCATGATGTAATTTAGAATATATGCTTGATGTTGATAAACTAATTACATGTGATATTTTATATTTCATTTTGTCATTTACGTATAATTTGTCTGCTATTATACATTTTCTGCTAGCTTTTTTGACAATGATTATTAAATCTTATTATTATATATTTCAATAAGGTTAAAATAAATACATATGTACATGAATATAATGGGCAAGGTTCTTAATGGTTAATCATATAAGGAACTTAATAACGTGGAGGAAGCAAAACTAATTATATAAATAGTTATGTAAGATTGGATAAATTAGTAGAAATTAATATCGGTGTTTTCGTTTTCTCCAATTGGATAGAGAGTTTAACCTTTAAGCTTCGGCTGACCACTGGCTTGCGTTTGGACTAGAAATCGGCAACATTTTCGAAAATTCCTCCCCCCTCCTTCCACTTTCTCAAGAGGGGAGAGTGTTTTGTTCTATTGTCACCCTCTGGGAGTGGAGAACATTTTAATGCAGGGTTGCTCTAAAACCAGTCTGAAAGTTCTTATTTGACAATTTTTCGGTATTATCGGCACTTTGGCAAACAAGTTATTTTATACCATTTGATAACTTTTCGAAAGTTACGTAAACATTGTATTTCATACAGCAGTGTTACCATTAATAATATTATGAAATTATCATAACAAAACGGGTTTAAAATTATTATTTCCCCTTTAGAATTAATAGTATTTAAGAATTATTCCAGAGTGGGGAATAGAGATGGGTGGAAAGTACTGTTTTTCATACAATGCATTTCATGCATACATACATGTGTGTATACAATTTTAAACAGTTGAAGGAATTTCGGAATGTATGAGTATACTCCTTTGTTTACCTCTATGGGTGCTTATGTGATTTCTATTGTTTAACAAATATACACTAATATAATTTAAGAATCTAATATTATTTTGAATGTTTAATTTAGAATTAAAAGAAATTTTATAATAAATTTAGATATTATGGAAAATGATGAGACTTACTTTCGGTACCTCATACTTCCACTTTACATAAATTATTTATTTATTTGTTTTGGCATGATAAACAATGGAAAGGAGATTTCTATCTCTAATTATTGATATTTGATTTAGATTTTCATTCTCAAGACCATTCCTCCAATATATCCCCCTCCCATTCTCTTTCCTGTAGATACTATGTTCTACTTTGCAGTAGAAGTGAAACTAAAGTACAATTTATAAATATTTCCTTAGGTAAAGGTACTAATAGTAAATCAGAAGTATGCTTCGTTAATAAATATTATGAATTCAATATGCAACAATGTAAAAAAACATTAAGTTTTGATAGTCGGCAATTTTTGATAAAAAATAATAATCATCTAAAACGTTATTTTAAGATAGATACTATTATGTTGGCTAGTGTTTTAGGTTAAAAACATCATCACTCACACACAAACACATATATGTTTATGTATAACTATACACATACACACACATATATATGTGTGTTTGACGCTTGCTGCTTAATGCATTAATGATTTCCCGAAGTTTTGTTGGACCATGTATGTTAACCTCTCAATTAACTAAATTTAAAATCACTATTAAAATTTTTTAAATAACTTTTAAATATAACTCTTTAAACTTTTCAATCAATCTATAAATGTTCTGTAAAAATCAGTCAAAATACTGCATAGAATGTAACAGATTTTCCGCCATAATATTTCTCGTTATAATGGCTGCTTATCCTGTTTTAAAACATTGAAGAAATAATTTTACATTCATGTGTAGAAGAAAGTCTGCAAATTTCGACTCGAAAAATTAAGACTCTCAAATAAATTGATTTTGACAATTATTTTTATAATACAAAAAGTATTTTATAATTTTTATAATACAAAAATATTTTTTTCGGATAAGCTCACATTTAATATCTACTCATTTTAGAGAAAAAAATTATTTTTATTTTGATTCAAAGGCAAAAAGATTGTTTGAATAATTTTGTTACTTCAGGAATCTACTTTTTATAATGTAGTTCTTTGCTGAATTATTTGCATCTTTAAATAATTTTATGTAGATATGAGTACAAGAATGTTTTATACATTTACAGTACTTTTTAATTTTTTAAATAATCTTAACATAGTATGTTAACGTATTCATGTGTTCTTATTAAGGATTTTTAAATGCGTGCAATGGTAAAATATTTTACTGTTTTCAATGAATTAATTTTAAACGTTTCAAATACTTCTAATTTTATAAGCTATCACATGACGATAAATTTTTACAATAGTATTACACTCGATTTGGCCAGCATCTAAATTTTTTATGCCTTACAACAATTTGACATTTTTATTCTGCTGATACACTTTTTAGTTATTTCACAAAATTTATTAGCCGCAAATAATATTTCTGAACTCCATAAGATTGATAAATCGATAGCATGACTCAGAGTTGCAAATATAAAATACGTTATGCAACGTAATTATACGTAATACTTTTTTAATACGTAAACATTATTAATTATAGATATTTAGCATTTTTAGATATAACTCACCATAATTATATTACTAATTTTTTTAGCAAGAATAATTGTTGTCTATTTTTTGTTTTATATAAAGAGTAATTAGATTAGTATCTACTGGTTTCAAGTGTTTTTAGATGATCCCTAAGTTAATGTTAGATAAGAACTAAAAAACAACTACACAGAAATTTATGTAGAAAGCTTAAATTTATGGATATCATTTAGCTCATATACAACTGATAAAATTATATAACTGCAACTCTTACAATATAAGTCTACAAGATAAGTGTTATTATTATTATTTAACACAAATACATTTATTACAAGTCTTGAAATTCTGTATTTATGTCCATGTATTAAAATTTTAAAAGTTGAAAGTGCCTTTAACATACACTTTCATCTATATAAGCACAAAAATTGCAACATATGTAGTAATGCAAGATTTAATATAACTACATATCTTTGCATTTTCAAATACATTCATATAAAGCGGAGTTTCCCTCGCAATGCAATGCTGCAACATATATTTCCGGATGATTAAATTACCTGCCAGTTTTCACTTTCGACTTACCGTATTTCCATTTATATGCTTTCTCAATAGTTTATATTCGTTATTTATTCCATATGTACAGAAATGAAATTTAAAGTTATTTTTCAATTGTAATTCAATATCTTCAAACTAAAGCTTTGGGATTATATATTAGATATATTGCTAGATTTTATTTACCCCATCAATTTATTTTTTTAAAGATGGATACTTAGAAAGCTATGGAGATGGTACATTAAAATATATTTATTATACTTTGTAGAAAAAGAACCGAGCAAATAAGCTTTACAGAGACTCACGCTACAAGTTCAAGGAAATTAATTTTCCTCATTATATTTCATTAAATTTCTAAGAAGATATAAACAACACACATTTTCTTCCATATTAAATTAAAATAAATTATTATTTCCGGTTCTCACTAATTTAAATTAAATTCTGGAGAATTTATGAATTTAAAGAAAATTCACTTAAAAACACAAATTATTTGTTAAAATATAATTGGTATACATATTTTATAGATTTAGATTTAATTAATAATATTTTACCTTTAAAACAGTTTCTTTCCCATCTTTAAAATTCAATTAAAAATTGGAACATAATTAGATCATTTCAATTTTTGATAATTCTTATGTAAATAAATTTACTATAGTGTATGCATTTTACTCTTTTAAATTTAAATATACAGAAGCAATTTTAATCATACTGCATTTTCTCAATTTAATAATCATGATAGTTATACCGGGAAATAAGGTCATATAAATTTTAGTTTCAAAAGTTGAATATTAATAATTATTTTATAATTTGCTGCATTTTAACAACATTTGTAAAAATTATAAATTAAGTAAATCTTATTGTGAAATAGAGTTATAATGAATATGACTTTAAATTAAATAGACATTTACTAAATATGGATCTAATAAATTATGCTACAACTTTCTTTAGAGAGAATCAAATTATCTTTCCATAAAAGATTCTTGTAAAATTATGTTTTACAGGGAAATGAATTTTCATTTTAAAGTTTTAGGATGCTGAAGTTTTACTTTTTTACTCTATTTTCCAACAAATGTAATCCAACTAACAAATCGCTATAGCTCTACTGTAAACATGAAACAAATTCTCCATTTTGAATAGAACTAATGCATTTATACAATGTATGTATGCATTTTATATTATGTTTATTTTTTATCGCAATCAGTCTCATTCAGTGCACGTAATAAATTTTTCTTCTTAGTTAAATGTATATGGTTTGATACAAAACTTAGATTAAATATTTGGACTTTTTTAAGCAATTAAAATATCTGTTAATTTTTTAAGTGTCAAGAAACTTGACAGAATTCGACCAAAAACATAAAATGTATTTTTGGTCTGAAAAGTTAGGTATACGCTTCATAATCAAAACGCCTTTTTTTAATAAGATGATTATTTTAATCTACTTAAAATCTGATTATTGTTATCCACCATTTATTTACACTTGAAAAATGCTTTCAGTTTGTCAATCTTTTTTTGAGTAATTTTGAAATGATTCGAGTGCTTTACTTTTGTGTATATGTAATTCAAAATTTTAGAGCTAGTCTATTAAAGTGTTTGTCCTAAAATTGGAAATGTTTTTAAAATTTCAAAGTATTCTATCAAACTGTAGAGGATTTCTTAACGTAAAACGTCCAAAAAATTTGCTAAAATTTTATATAACTTAAAATAATTTTGTTGCATAATTATTTAATGAAAGTGACACACAATACCTAGTTTGGTTTCAATGCAAATTTTAATTATTAAATGAAAAAAATAAAAGCATTAATATGCTGTGCATTAGGTGCATTTTTAAGGATTATTGTTGGTTAACTCAATTTTTTTCGAATAATTTGAATCAAAAACTATTTCTAATTTATTTTATTTTTTATATATTTTATAAGACAACATTCTATATTTTCATTCTAAGAATATATTTCAAATTTTCAAAAATTAAAAAATAATATTAAACGTTATATCTTTATATCCTTAAGTTAAAGCTATTTTACTCTTAAGTTCAACTGTCTAATTCAGGGATGGGCAAACCTTTTCAGTCGCGGGCCAAAAATCGAAAGAAAATAAATTTGGGAGGCCAAGATAAATTTTTCTAAAATTTTAAAAACTATACAAGTATTACGGTTTAAATATATTAATGAGATGAATGAAATTGCGATTTCATTTATAAAAGTTTCTTATACTGAGGTTCGAAGTGAGATGTACTGATTTTCGGAATGAGGCTAAATACTCATTTGTCAGACTATTTCTTAAACTATTCTTTCTAAGGATCAAAGTTGAAAACACTTGTTCAGAAATAAGAAGCAAGTATACCGATGATCTTTTGGGATAATAATTATGGGATATAATATTTAAACAAAGTGGAAAAGGGGATGAGTATATAATGTATAAATATATATTTCTTCTAATTTGCCTCAGACCGGCAACTTAAAATTCTATCCGAGGGCCGGATTTGGCCCGCGGGCCCTAGTTTGCCCATCCTTCGTCTAATGTATCATTCACAAATATCCCTAAGAAAATAAATGCTTTAAAAGCTTGTCTTTTGAGTAAACAAACAGCATAAATAATATATTATATAATAACGACTTGAGTTTTAATCATATACTTTAAAGTTTCTCAAATCATCACATTGGATTTTAAACCAACTCTAATGATATATTTTCCGCAATCTTTTTTCATATTTGCGGATTTGGCTGACAGAAAGGCATAAACATTTACGAAGTGCGTGTCCCATAATTCAGCCCGAAACCTAGACATTCTTTTCAGACACCTTTGTTCTATTAAATTCAAATATCAATATAACGTTTTGTTACAGCAGTGGTCAACTCTCCCTCTTGTAATCGATCCTGGTAACGTGCCTGAGAGGCGTTCGTTGCATGTGGAATGGCTAATGGGCGACACGCAATGTCGTGCAACGGCCAGTATGAACAATTCGAGCCAACAAATAATTCGCCAATTTGCATTTATCTGCTTTCTCTGAAAGAATATAATGAACATTTAATGGGGCATTTCGGAGATGTAGAAGAAGATAAGCAGACAAAAAGCGAAGCGTTTTATTTAGAATTCAAGAGAGAATGAGTTTTCGAAGTTTGAATTCTAAATAGGTAATAACGACTAACTTCATTTTTTGGTCTTCATATTTCAGATATACGAAATGACACTGAAGATCTCAGAAATATATTAAAGTAGTTTTCTTATAAATACAGAAAATTTGTATTAATTAAGAATAGATTTCGCTTAATTTAATAATATATATGATAAATAATTATAATCTAATTAAGTCTGAGATGTTGGGAAAACATTTTGGAATTCGTTCCATATTTTTCAACTAATAACGAAAGCTAAATATTGACAAGTGCAATTTATTGTTTATATTCAAATACGCATTAGGGCATAAACAAATTAATCCCATTAAACTAATTTTATATAAAATAATTATATTTTACGTTAAATTTAAAATATTTGTTATCTTTTAAATACAAGTTGATTTTTAACTTTAAATAACTATAGATTTAAAAAAATGGCTCTAAGCACTACACTACATATTTTGTAAAAATAAATAGTCTCTATATAAAGCTTCCGCTAAAGGTATCCGTCTACGTTAAAAACATCCTTTTTTGCCAAAAATCATAATTTTTATTTCTCTATTGTAAAATTTCAACCTTTAGGCTTCTAAATCTGTTTTTGTTTTGCCACTACGGTATTTTAAAGAAAAGTTACAGATGTTTAAACATCAGTGACAGCTGTCAAAACAAAACGGAAATATCGACTTCGGAACCAGAAGTTGTGAATTTTTTAGAAGCATATTTTGGACAAAACTTTAAATTTTCATGAAGATTAGTTTAAACATTTTTCCAGTATTTTTATTAATTAGCAACTTGGCAATTAAAAAGTTTTGAAGCAAGAAAGTTTGGGAAATTTTAAACATGTATTTTAATTTTTTAATAGTTAAAGTTGCTTTCATAAACTTCAAATACGTTTTTCTCAGAATGGTATTTTTAATAAAATGTTGAAACTTGAGATGTGATTTCTCAAAAAGTTCTTAAAATATTTTGTTGAAAATTATTATGAATGCTTTTGATAGTATTTACTAGTAAATGACCTAAAAACTTTTATAATTTTTATAATTTTAATGATGTTACACTCATAGTTAGATATAAAGGTAATGAAAATTCGTTAAAATTCCAATGTGTATGATTTTGAAGTTTTATCAAATGTACCAAAGGTTTTAAGTGATTCACTAGTCCAGTGTATAAGAAATGTGTTGCATCAAAAAATATTGAAATAATTTAATTTATTAAAAAATTAGACCTTTTGAAAAAACCCGATTTTTTTACTAAATTTTCTTCACATATTAGAAATTTTATACACACTTCTCCAGAAATAATTTTTAAGGGCAGTTCTCTATTATAATATAAAAAATAAATATAAAAATATAAAAACATGAACTAGTTTCTACGTTTAAAGAAAAAATTCTCCGTAGACGTTTACCTTAAGATAAATTACGCTGTTTGTGAAAGTAACTACTCCATTCTATGGAATTTGAAATTTACTTATATTTATCGAAATGACAATTTCACAACCTTTTGAAATATAATCTTACAATAGGAATAAATAGGAGTATATTCTTTTACCTTTCTTCGTCTACTCCTCTGTTGTATAGAATTGTTTTTTAAACTGAAATAAATTTCTTGCCAATTTAAATTTACAGATATTTCTTTACGACATTTTCAATAAAATTTTTCATTTTTTAAAATATTTCTCTTCGTATTTAGTATTGCATTAATACTGTGTGATACTTTCGATTACGTAAGAATTAACTGCAAATGAGAAATGAAATATTTTGGAAAAAAAATTAAGTGAATTTGCCCAATGTAAATGTTATCTTTGTAATTTGCATTTCTGAATGGAAAGTATGCACAGTGAACGGTGAGTGTTGTTTCACTCTTTAGCACGACAAAGTCATGTCAGATAGGTTTGTTGTCTGTAACGACATTTATGCAGGAGGACGCACCAGTACACTGTGCGAATCCAGTGAAATAATTCAATAATTGTCTGTAACCACCTTTATGCAGGAGGATGATCCAACATACTGTGCGAATCCAGCAAAATGATTCAAACTGTCTGTGGCAAATCTTTGATCAAGAAAGATGATCTGCTTTGATCAAGGTGGCCTGCAGGATCACCTGACTTCACTCCGGTCGATTTCAGGCGGGGGGAAATTTGAAATCACTCCTATATTTTATTCAATAAAATCTTTCTTTTTTAAAAATATTTCTCTTCATATTTTGTATCCCATTAATAGTGTGTAGCATATTCGATTAGGTAAGTATTAACTGCAAGTGAGAAATGAAATATTTTGGAAAAAAATGAATTTGCCCAGTATAAATGTTATATTTGTTATTCGCCTTTCTGACTGGAAGATGTGCGCAGTGACCGGTAAGAGTTGTTTCACTCTTTTGCACTAATAAGTCGTGTCAAATAGGTATGTGTTCTGTAACCACCTTTATGCAGGAGGATGAACCAATATACTGTGCGAATCCAGTGAAATAATCTAAACTGTCTGTGGCAAATCTTTGATCAAGAAAGAAGATCTGCTTTGATCAAGAAAGCAGGTCAAACAAACTTGCAATCTTGAATGATTTATCAGTCACGGTTGTGAGATTGTTTGGCCTGCAGGATCACCTGACTTCACTCCAGTCTATTTCAGGCGGGAGGAAATTTGAAATCACTCGTATATTTTATTCAATAAAATCTTTCTTTTTTAAAAATATTTCTCTTCATATTTTGTATCCCATTAATGCTGTGTAGCATATTCGATTAGGTAAATATTAACTGCAAGTGAGAAATGAAATATTTTGGAAAAAAATCAATTTACCCAGTGTAAATGTAATCTTTGTTATTCGCCTTTCTGACTGGAAGATGTCCATTGTGACCGGTGAGAGTTGTTTCACTCTTTTGCACTAGAAAGTCATGTCAAATAGGTATGTTGCTGTAACCCCTTTATGCAGGAGGACGCACCAGCACACTGTGCGAATCCAGTGAAATTATTCAAACTGTCTGTGGCAAACCTTTAATCAAAAAAAAGATGATCTCTTTTAATCAAGAAAGCAAGTCAAACAATCTTGCAACCTTGAATGATTTATCAGTCACGGTTGCAAGATTGTTTGGCCTGCACGATCACCTGATTTCACTCCGGTCTATTTCAGTCGGCGGGGAAATTTGAAATCACTCGCATACTTTCCATCTCCTTCCACAATGACAGAAGATTGTATTACGAGAGAAGTTTCTACTATTCATTCCAAAATATTGCATGCTGCTGTTTAAATTGTCTTTTTTCAAGAAAACAATAAACAATTGTGTACCTAATATTGTTCTTAATTTTTTCACACATGATATAAGCTCAATAATTCAGGATAAACCTCTATATTTTTATTTTTTCAAATAATACATAAAAAATTATTTAATTGATATTAAGTTTCTTTTTATCTTTTTAGCTTTTGTGTTCTAGTGAAATCTTAGAAAAATGACATATCACAAGGAATTTCATTGTCATTTTACATTTTTTTTTTCAAATACGTTTTTAGTTTTATGCTTAGTAAAAAGATTTGGTAAATGACATATCATGGGAAAATTCCTTATTACATACTTATATTTTATAAAAATAAAATATAACTGAGTGTGAAAATAATATGGTGCATATATTAAATAATAATTACAAAAAATATTGCTCATTTACCGTATGATTCTAATTTGTGGCAAAGTTCTTACTGCTTACAAAAATAGCAGTAGGAAAAGAATCAAATTTATAATGTATGTTATCTGAGTGTCATATCTTCGCAAAAAAAAATAAATAAATAAATAAGATGACCTTTAATTTCATTTTTTTTCAACTGTAATTCATATCTAGTATATTACTTAGATGCAAACGTAAATAAACACACATAAAAATTTTAATGTTAATTTTATGATATTCTAAGAAAGTAAATGCATTATTGAAAAATAAGTCGACATTACCTATCTACGTTATTTATGATATTTTGTAACATAATAAATGAATATATTAAAATTCATTAGATATCACAAACTTTAGATATCACAAAAGTCAGCTTTTTTTAACATGTCCCTATGTACTACCTTGAAGAAAATTTCTTAAATACAAATTTAATTTAAAGTAAAATTGATTCATTTGTTATAATTTTAAGATATTTGAGAAAAACTGAATGATTATGCAGAAACTAGCAATTTCTTATTTTAGAAGTACAATTCCTTTTCAACAAGATTATAAAAAATATAAAAAATAAAATATATGAAATATAATTCAATCTACGTTACGTCATATGTATATTTAATTTATCCAGATGCGTTTTATATTGAATCTTACAAAAAAAAAACTTTTTTTTTTACTTGAATGTCAAGCTACACGGGAGAAGTTTTTTTTTTCATTTCATAGAAGAAGTTTAAAAAGTAAGTTTCTTCTCGATGAAAGAGAAGGAAATGATATCAGGGATTCAGAATAAAAAACTATGCAATGCAATTTGCTGTTATAAAAAATGCTCTTTCATATAATGTAGTGGAAGTTGATAACATGATAAAACAGACTTTGTAGATTCTACCTACGTAGACACACACACGCATATAATGTATATATATACATATATATATATATATATATTATATATATATATATATATATATATATATATATATATATATATATATATATATACATATATAATGTATATATATAATGTATACATATATAATGTATATATGTACATATATATATATATATATATACATATATATATATATATATATATATACATATAAGTATATATATGATATATATATATATATATATATATATACATATATATTTGTATATATATATATATATATATATATATATATATATATATGCATTTAGATATACGTATATATATATATATATATATATATATACATGCATTTAAATAAGTATATATGTAGGATGAGTAAAAAGTCCAGTAAAACGTTAAAAATGTATGAAAATGGAAGGAATAATGATAAAGATGTGAGGTGTGCACGAAGGAGTTAAAAAATAAGGCATATTTTGTTTAAACTCAAATAAAAAATCACAAATTACAAAATCACCAGTAGAGAGCGATGACATGCAGGAAATTCTGAAGTTATATGCAAATCAGTCTTGCAATAAAAGACCGTATTACTCGAGGATTTCAAAATGTTATAATTTCCAGATTGAGCGTTGTTGGTGAAGATGTTTTATGTGACTGCAGAATCTGGAACTAAAATTTAAAACGTCATTGATAAAATTTAAAACTGCGAAAACGTCTGAAAATGGGATGCATATAGTGTGATGGTGTATTGAAGCTTGTAAAATGCTTCTAAGAACCTGGTTCGCTGACGACTCAGCTCCGTTGAGGAGAACCGTTAATGACGGAGGACCTCATTACTGAGGTGGAATTCGTTAGATATGACGGTGGAATTGTCCACTGGAAGTAGCAGCTCTCGCAAACTTCTAGAGTTTTGGATTAACTTCATTCATCGATTGCATATCTTTCCCTTCAAAATGTAATCTATATTGGAATTACAGCCAAGAGGTGAATCTCTGAGGGAATCATTTGCCAAAATGGGTTTGGAGAAAATGAAAAGCCACCCTAGGTGGCTGTTCAAAATTGTTTGAATGGACGAGGCAAACGTCTTACTACAAGATGATGGTAACATCCAGATTACTCGAATAAGGGTGATGTCTTATCCTTCTGCATACACATCGGAATTAATCCAGTGATCCAACTTGACAATCTGGTGTGGCTTTCCCTCATGATAAAAGATGAATAACGATAATTGGATAAAGATTAGTCCAACGATAAAACGCTCTTTTGATCTCCTTTGAAGAATCTCATCCGCAATTTGAATGGGAAATATGCACAGTGACAAGTGAGCATTATATCACTCTTTTTTACGACAAAGTCGTATGCGCATTAAAACACACATAATTCCCACAAAGCGGTGTGCTATCTGTTATCCAACTTTATGAAGGATGGTGCACAACAACACTGTATCAATCCAGCAAATCGATTCCCTTTGCAAACATTTGGTAAAGACAGAATGATTAGTCACGGTTTCAAGCTCACATGGTCTACACGTTCACTTGACATCTGTCCGGCCGATTTCTGGCTGTAAGTATATTTGGAATCACTCATATACCGACCATCCCATTGAACAATATCAGAATTTAAAGATTCTTTCTCGAGGAATTTTTCTACTATTCATTTCGAAATGTTGTATATGAGGGTTACGAATTGCCTTAGTAAGTCGTAGAATACGCTGATTGTTATGTTGAACAATTGTTTTGGACGAATATAGGAAGGGAACACACTGTTTTCCTGTTAATTGTGTTTCGATATTTAAGTGTATTCTACTTGGGACTTTTTAAACTAACATTTTTATGCCTGTATACAGAATTACAAGCTCCAAAGCCAAAAACGAAGATAGAACTTCTCCCCGCTTTATCTTTTCCGTTTCAAATGTTTTCAAAAATCACTTTACAGAAATACATGTCATCGCCAACCACTATGCTAATGTGTGGCGATCTATATCCCCAAATTCTTATCTATAGAACATTTTTCTTAGGGAGTTGTAACAATGAGTTAAGCTACTGGACAGCAGCAGCGCATTTTATCGCAGTAGCTCTGCTATAAGATATTAGTACAAGATATCTTATACCAGGCCTGTTGAGATAACACAAAGAATAAAAACACTAGATATAAACAAGCGAAGACTTACACTTTTGCAGAATCTTTACTTACAGTACTATTTTTGATGAAGAACAATTCTCATGTGGCGTAATAGGGCATCTCAATCTAATAAGGAAACTGGTGACTCAAATAAAACAATTCTTAATATGGCGTCTCAATAAAAAGAGGAAAATGTGGTTGAGCAAGTCCTTGCCTCCGATGGTACTATCTCTTGATTCCGTCTTGGCCTGCTCTCTCTCTCTCTCTCTCTCTCTCAAGGAGCTTCCAAATCTACCGAACAAGTCTGATGACCACTGTTGCCAGGGCCAAAGACGACTGACCCGCATTTCACTCATATTCTCAGAACTTCCCCGGACAAACTACCGTTAACTGTGGAACATGCTATCTTACAATTTCATATTGTAGCTAAAATTGATGTTCATCAAGTTGAATATGACTTGTAATTTTTTAAACAAGATAAAATTTTCGCTATAAGTGTAATTTATTAAAAAATAGCAACATTGTATAATTTTCTGAACAATAGTTTCTACTGTAGACAAATATTTAGTCGGAAAATTTAATTATAGGCACACTGCATATATACATACATACGTATATATATATATATATATATATATATATATATATATATATATATATATATATATATATATATATATATATATATATATATATATATATATATATATATATATATATATATACATATATATATATATAAATATATATATATATATATATATATATATATATATATATATATATATATATACATATATATATATATATATATATAATAATATATATATATATATATATATATATATATAATATATATATATATATATATATATAATATATATATATATATAATATATATATATATATATATATATATATATATATATATATATATATATATATATATATATAATATATATATATATATATATATATATATATATATATATATATATATATATATATATATATATATATATATATATATATATATATATATATATATATATATATATATATATATATATATATATATATATATATATATATATATATATATATATATATATATATATATATATATATATATATATATATATATATATATATATATATATATATATATATATATATATATATATATATATATATATATATATATATATATATATATATATATATATATATATATATATATATATATATATATATATATATATATATATATATATATATATATATATATATATATATATATATATATATATATATATATATATATATATATATATATATATATGTATATATATATATATATATATATATATATATATATATATATATATATATGTATATATATATATATATATATATATATATATATATATATATATATATATATATATATATATATATATATATATATATATATATATATATATATATATATATATATATATATATATATATATATATATATATATATATATATATATATATATATATATATATATATATATATATATATATATATATATATATATATATATATATATATATATATATATATATATATATATATATATATATATATATATATATATATATATTTTGTATTCACGAAATAGTAAGAGATTGCGATACAGAGATAACATTTTATTTAATCTTGCAATTAACTTCGAGTAAATTGTATTTCTGCTTAATCCAGAAAAATATGAGATACAATATACTTTCTACAAACTGTATTGAAATTATAAAATATCCTGATAATTTGTAAAACCATAAAGGATTTTAAACACGTGGTTTGATTAAATAATGATTTCTTAGATTCATATGATGATTTATATACTTGATAAAAAAGACTATATATTTAAACTAGCTGAAATAAGATAGCTATCTTCTAAACCCATGGACACCGTATTTTAAAAGTGTAAGCTACAAATATGTATATTGAGAGAAATAGTTCTTTAAATCGAAAACAGAATATCAATGAAAAATCCAAGCATGTTTTATCCGAACAACCTTAAAATAGGGCTAAATGATAAGAAAAGATGATAACATAAGTTAGATAATCGGTTTACAAAAATGGTAATTTTTCTATATTGAAATTATTTGATTATCAATTTATTTATGGCTATCTGATACACATTAAAATATAAAATATTAGCTCTACTGTTGATCATTAAAGTAATAAAAAACACTTACAATTGGTTATATTAACGTGTAGAGAAATAAAAAAGCAATGATAACTGAATTCAAACTTATGTTTCAATTTTAAATCAAAATTTAAACGGGAAACGGATTTAATTTTAAATCGAATTATAAATTCAATATTTCAATCGGAATATACATTTCATAGGTTTTCTGATATTTTTAAGAATGTTGATAATGTAATTATCATCTTGAACAAGAAATGTTTTGATATATGAGTTGTGTATTCATTATTGAAGATTAATAATAGGAAATTCGTACTGTTTACAAATGTAAGAGAAGATTGATAGAAAATTTAAGCCACTTTTCAGAGACCTAGAATATATTTAATTTGTTTGTTATGTAATAATACTCTGCCTTCTAAATCCAAAAGTCAAAATAAATTAAACAAGTCATTTAAGTTATTTTGTTGTTTTTCAGTATTTTGAAAGTTCAGTCTCATTTGAAAAATAATTGCAGAAGGATTCTACAAGAGCAATTTAGAACTAATTTAAAATTCAGATTATATTTATTGCCAAATAACGGAAACAGTAAATTACGTTTACTGAATAGTAATAAGTCAAACAATAATAATTAAGGGTACACTTCAGCATTATTCATCTTTAAAGGAAGTCCATAATAATTTTCATTATCTAAAGCATCTGGCGTTACCCATGTGTATATATTTGTAAACATATTTATATACACATACGCTCACATTTAGTGTGTGTTGTACTAAGAAATCTTTTTTAAGTAGAGAGTAGAATAGTGAACTACTCAGAATATAGAAGTTTATTTGAGCTATTTATAGAAATTAAAATTTAAGCATTAAGACAGATGGTTTTCAGGATTAAGTGAGCTACAGGAGTATTACTAAACTGCAATAAAAATGATGATAAGAGAACATTTTAAAGAATTTTCAACAAATGTTCAATACTGGTTGGACAGTGATATTGAAGAGAGTGCCCTAAAATATACTTTAAGTGTTTATTCTGAGATAGGATACAACATTAAATAAAACAAATCATCCGAAGTTAAGGAATATATCACCTCAACTATAAAACATTTTACTGATATTTAAAAGACGCTGTGCATTTTGCATGATAACTGATGTTAGAGGGGTATGATACCGTATGTGGTCTCTAGTTATAAGGTATCACATCAAGTTAAGGAATAGGTCCCCTCAACTGTTAAAAATTTGGTGATATTTAAAAGACATTGTGCATTTTGCATGATAATTGATATTATTTTAGAAAGATATGATACCTTATGTGGTCTCTCTAAGACTCGGTTGAAATCTTAGACTGTCGAGCAGTCATCGTTTTAGAGACACAACAGTAATAATTTCTTACTTTAGAATAAATGTTAGACTGATCTTTTATTTTACAAAATATGAGCATTTGTATATACGCAGACATTTTTATATAACCAGCTGCTTTCATGAAAGATTACTTAATTGAGGCCTTCTTCTCTCATAGCCTGTTAAAAGGAAGAAATTTTAATAATTACATGAATTTTATCTTATATGATTAAGTTTATTATAATGATTGTATGTGTTTGAGAAGCAAAAAAGTTTTATTATTATGGTCAGAAGTAAATATGCTACTGGTTTTCAAATAACCAAGAAGATAATCCGGTTCTTGTCTATAATTATTTTTTAAAAACCAATTTAAGAGAAAACTGAGAATTAACCGCAATGTTGTGTAGATTTGAATTTAAAGGGAGGTGTTGGAGATAATACAAAAAGGTTCCCGATTTCTCCCATAGATGTATGGAATTTTATATTTTTATTTGAAATCTGGGAAAATAGAGAAGGAATGAAAAACGGCAGGTATGGGGAATCATAAAATATTTTTTGGAGAGAGTTTTGTTAATTAATAGAATTCACCGCATGTTGATTCTCAATTCCAAAATTTAACGAGGAAACACACTGCTGATAGAGTTGTAAAATGAGAAGTAATGAGATAAAGAACTGGGGATTGAAGAGAGGACACCATACAATAGACTTCTAGACAAAGCAGTTAATTTTTTTCTGGAAAAAACATTGAAACATGACTTTGGATAACCTGTTATTCTTTGATAATATTTCTAAACTATTTTTTTACCGTACGTGTTTAGCCGGATATCAGACCCAGGTAAGTATGTATCGGATTAATTATTTAAATTTAATCTTGTAAAAAAATGTATCAAAAAGTATTATTTCAGTAACATTCATGTTAATATTCCCACGTTATATACACTACAGTAATATCTTATACAAGATTTAATACCTTAATAATTTAATCTCTTTAAAAACATCATACTCTGCTTTCTGAAATTATTATTTGTTTACCATATTAAATAGTAAAGTTACATAGGTGTATATTTTTAAACAAACTGATATTTGTTTACAAACATGAATAATGCAAATCCTTACTAAACAAAATGTACCTCAGAAATATGATATATATATATATATATATATATATATATATATATATATATATATATATATATATATATATATATATATATATATATATATATATATATATATATATATATATATATATATATATACATATATATATATATATATATATATATTTATATACATATATATATATATATATATATATATATATATATATATATATATATATATATATATATATATATATATATATATATATATATATATATATATATATATATACATATTATGTAAACTTTTACAGCATTAAAAGATTTTTTTTTATAATTTTTTATATGATTTTTTGTAATGAGATAAGAGATTTTCGGAATTTTTTTTCTCATCATTTTTATTTCTTATACAATTATGTAAAGTACTTCGAAACATTAATTTTTTTATCACACTAGTTTTTATGGAGTTAAATGCAGGATTAAATGTATAATAGTATTACTAAATCAATAACACAGTACTTTTGAAAAAGAAGGGTAGATTATTTTTCAGTTTTTATATATAAATCCTTGTTAAACGTAATTAGACTGAGTTTTTCGTAATCAGATATTTTACTAGCTTTTCTAAATGCATTTTTTTATTTTAAGTACATTAATATCCATTTATTAATGAAAAAACTATTAATCACTTTTTTCATACAGTTTTAATAACTGTCTTCTATGGATTCGTCTTAATATATTATATTAAGAAAAAAGTTATTTCATAATTAATAATTTTGAGATGTACTTTTGGTAGTATCAAATTTTAAAATAAAAAAATTGTACAGATAAAAACATTAAAACATGTTGTTTTTTTCACATTAATCTTTACATATATTTACATTGAACAAACTGTTTTATTATAATGCTATTAACTTAAAATAAAAAAAATGTTTGTATACTTAAAGTTTTACTGACTCTAAGAGGCTGCGGGTTTACGACGAAACGAATTTACACCTTCTTATACACACACTTACCAGATTCGTGCAGATTCAACCAATAGATTTAACATTTAGAATATTTAAAAAGTATCGAAGGAAATATACCTTCAGTTTAATACTTTTAAAAATGAATTGCAACTTGAAGAAGCTCTTAAAACGTTTGAAGAAAATGTAAGCATGGGCCTTACCATAACCATATTCCAAAGAGAGAGATTGAAGAAATCCTTCAAGTTTTATATATTAAATGGGTCCGCGAAATAGAATTTTCTATTACAATAACAAACATATTATGAACTTATATTTTACTACTAAGATTAGTGATACCAAACAAACATAAGTCCATAATGGCAAAAATTATGGCACAGAGGGCTGATTTACATATACTAGCTAATAAATTTTATAGTCTCAAGTAGCTTCATACCCATTATCAGTTCGTTGTGATCTAAATGTCCCTAGATGAGAATTAATCAGCTCAAAATTTCTCTAAGGGAACCATCTGCAACTAATTCGAGAAGTGGAGAACAGAGCTATACCCGTTGTCATAGCAAAAAGAAATGTTCCACAACTAAATCTATATTTATAAGAAAGTTCCTTCATTGCAATTCCAAATTGATTCGAAAATATTACTGTTTGTTTTATATATCGTAAGAGATTAAGTTGTTGCATAAAGTAAGATTTCAATTATAGAAAAAGGTTTTCTATTGGTAACAATTTCTTTTCCCATTTAGAATGCACTGTTTACTTTAAGATGAACAATAACTGAAAGCGTACATTTATTTAATCTCAATCTTTAACATTTATATAAGCACAATTGCTATCATTATTAAGAAACCAAGAAGTATCGATCATCCCTCCTTCTCACGCCAGAAGCTAAACATACCAAAACATAGAAAACATATTTGAGCTGATACTACCTTTGACACTACCAAACCGTTTGAATTCTCTGAAGACCGATCCTCAGTGAAAACTACTCTATACAGTAATAACCAATCTCCTCTCCATAACTGGTCATTCTTCTCATCAAATGAGGGAAACAATTACTCAACTTTGTACCTCCACAATAATACGAAGAAGAAAATGCAAATCTCCGACTTATTCAGCCCTGAACAATAGTGCAGACTGAATGAAAAATTTACCAATGCATGTAAGAAGAAAGAAAACTTAGAAAATATTTCGGATATACAACAAAAAATATGAATTCTGGCATTATATATATATATATATATTATATATATATATATATACGTTGATAGATAGATATATACATATATATATATATATATATATATATATATATATATACATATATATATATATATATATATATATATATATATACATATATATATGTATATATACATATATATATATACATACATATATATATACATATATATATATATATATATATATATATATATATATATATATATATATATATATATATATATATATATATATATATATATATATATATATATATATATATAATTTCTGGCAGGATGATATCGGAAATTTAATATCATGATATATCATAAAATACATACTGATATCATTGATATATTGCGATAGTATTCTAAAGTTATATATTACTATATGTTACTATTTCAGATATTGCCATTTTTGAATAGCCTTAGCTTTCTTTCATTCCAATTTCTTTTCCTTGGTAATTCAAATTTTTAGAATTAAAATTTTCTCCTAAAAATTAGGATTTTATAAAGGTATAACAACTTTTGAGGAGAAATTCATTATAACACTTAAGAAAAAAAAGTATTTTTCAAAAGTAATTTGTTCAGGTACTAAATAAATTTGTTGGAATCATTACTGCTAATTTACATTTCCTATTTATGACAAATTATATTTCTCCCTAATTGAAATTAAACTTTTTTCATTGGTAAACTAAACTTCGGGGGTTCGAATTTCTATCTCATCATTGATGTTCGTAGCTTTTCGGAATCAGCTTTATATAATAGATATCCGTCAATAGCGTTCGTAGAACAAAAATAGTAGACCATAACGATTCGAACCAATATGGTTTCATTTGTTAAGCATCCGGGATGCAGAAGTGTAATATGATCTACAGCTATCACTAAACGTGCAGAACTGATAAGTTATAAACTAACATATAACATGGTTAATCTAAAAATCAGTCATACGAATCAATGAACAAATCAATTTTAACTTTTCTTATCACTATGCTCATAATATTTATAATTGCTCTTAAATAGAAAAAGACCGCAAATGAAATTATACAACTATACAATACAATTACTCAACTTTGTACCTCGGCAATAATACGAAGAAACAAACGCAAATCTCCGACTTATTCAACACTCACCAATAGTGCGGACTGAATGCAAAATTTACCGATGAATGTAAGAAAAAAGGAGATTTAGAAAATATTTTGGATATACAACAAACAATGTGATTATAGACATTATATATATATATATGTATATATGTACATAGACAGATAGATAGATAGATACATACATACATATTTATATATTTATTTATTTATTTATTTATATATATATATATATTTATATATATATATATATATATATTTATATATATATATATATATTATATATATATATATATATATATATATATATATATATACATATATATATATATATATATATATATATATATATATATATATATATATATATATATATATATATATATATATATATATATATATATATATATATATATATATATATATATATATATATATTATATATATATATATATATATATATATATATATATATATATATATATATATATATATATATATATATATATATATATATATATATATTTATATATATATATATATATATATATATATATATATATATATATATATATATATATATATATATATATATATATATATATATATATATATATATATATATATATATATATATATATATATATATATATATATATATATATATATATATATATATATATATATATATATATATATATATATATATATATATATATATATATATATATATATATATATATACTTGAAATGTACATATACACATATATATATACATTTCAAAACGTCACTACTTTACAGTTAAATAGTTTTTCGTGATTCTAGTTTCTTTATTATTTGGGAAAAACGAAATATATGAGTGTCTGAAATATTTCAGTTTCGGAAGAAAAGGATTTATTTTGTTGATATATTTCATTTTTTTTCACGGTCTGTCCTAGCACAATAAATATTCCTCTAAAACTTTTCTTTCCTAAATTTTATGGAGATATATTTTTTTTATTTATAAGAATAAAATTTCGAAGATCTATTGAAATTCAGTGAAACAAAATTTAAAGTGAATAATAAAATACTTAATAAATTACTACTCTTGTGATCAAGAAGTAAATATTAATATCGGTGATATATCCATATATTATTCCAATAAACAAGCACGGGATCAGATCAACTGCGTTCATGTATGCCTATCTATGCCTATCTATGCATATCTATGCCTATCTATGCTTATACCCCGAACATTCTGAATATAATGATGGAATTGTTCACCACATTTTTTATTTGAAATAAGCAATCTATATGATGAGAAATTTCAATATAACTAGTAATAACGTTGACGGTCATAAATTAAAATAAATATCCATTGACTAATTAATATATATATTTTTCACTGTTGTTTAATTTGTTGTGAAACCCGCACTCTTTGTAATAAGGGATTGTTAATTTAACCCTACTTATTACCAGATTTTATAATTGTTTTAAAACAGTAATATCGTTAAATATTTTTGGATTAAAGTTTGATTAAATTATATTGATTCATCTTATTTACTAATGCTGAACAGTATGCAGCTTATTGAGTGACATTTCATACATGATTTATTATTATGTTATCAGTTGTCAGTCAAAGGTAAAATATATTTCTGCGACATAAATGTCATTGAAAATACGTTTGATATTTTTTTTTGCCTGAAACATGAATTTTGTACTGGAAAATAAAACTACAGTGAAAAAAAACTGTGCAAAAACGGAAAAGTAGGTGTGTGCAACTTAATTTTCTAATGTGTATAAAATTGTAGTGATCTACAGATTCCTTCAATGAATTTATTAAATTTTAAAAAGTTATTTGCTAATACTCGTAACCTAAAGGAAGTGCTTTACTTAACAATTTGAAACACTGTAGGTTCCACACTCAAATATCTTCGACATTTAGCATGTAGAGTATTAAATAAGATTTATATAAATGAACATAATTAGAAAAGAAAGAATTATCATCTTAGAAATTAAAAGAACTATTACAGAATTTTGCTTTGAAAAATAGCTATTTTATTCATTATTATTTTTAACTATTTCTTTCTACTCAAATAATTGCAACTGGGGAGGAAATAAATGAAGAGGAACATCAAATATATCATCGGAAGCCTAAATATTTAATATACATTTCATAGGAATTTCCTTTACATCTGACAACATCTGGAGAGAATTGAAGTGATCAGCTTTCAATACAAAATGGCAGAAGAATGGAAAAATATCACGAGATGCCATCAGGAAAAAGGAAAAGTCAGAATTGAAGTAACCGCATTTGTTTGTACACGAGGTAATATTTTGAGTTACGTCGCCGCAATCGGAAGCCTAAATATTTAATATACAATTCATGGGAATTTCCTTTGCATCTCAACATCTGGAGAGAATTGAAGTGATCAGCTTTCAATACAAAATGGCAGAAGAATGGAAAAATATCACGAGATGCCATCAGGAAAAAGGAAAAGTCAGAATTGAAGTAACCGCATTTGTTTGTGCACGAGGTAATATTTTGAGTTACGTCGCCGCACAATAAAAAGTAAAGTTTTTTTTAAAGCCTAACGGTATTCAATCGTTAAAACTTTTCATATAAGTAAAAAATACCCATGGAACATTTACAATAATGTAAAATATATATAAATAAATAATAGCATTTAAAATTATTAAGATTTTTTCTTTAAATCACAAGCACTTCCACTTGAATTTTTTACTGATGTTTATTGAACTTACAAACACAATTGAAAACAGAACTAATTCTTTTTTAAAGTTCAATATAATTTTATAAAATTTTCATTAAAGTAAATAATAATAACTAAATGTACTGAAATTATAGAATCAAAAGCAAAAATTACCATTCTTCAACAGAGCAATTATTTTACTAAACATCTCGTTTAAATAATTTAATACTTTTTCCTACCCTAAAATTTATTTTGGTGTCCATTATAAGAAAGAAATATCTCATATCAACATAACGAAAATAAAGACATTATAAAATATGAGTTACCTTGGATAAATACGGGAGGGCATATTTTCTTGTCAAAAGCAAACGTGAATTCCATGTAAAGTTCTAATCTACGGTGTTTCGAATGCATATGACGCAAAGAAAAATTTTACATATTATGCAGCAATTCGTTCTTGTTAAAGTATAAAAGGAGAATAGCTATTAAATGATAAAAATTTTCATATTGAGCAGTTTATTCAACACAATTCTCGTTAATCTTAAGGCATACAAAGACAAAAAAAGAAGAATGAGACAAGGATCACATAAGTTGAATAAAGCATCGCACCATGATGGAAATTTTAAAAGAGAATTATGATAAAAATGTTTTGCCCTTTTAACACCAATTTTTTTTTGCGACGTAGCACGTAACATTTTATTAACAACTGGTATTCGTGTATGTATATGTATGTAAAGCTAATTTATTCTCTTTAGTTAGTTAAAGAGTAATTGATTGTCTTCAGAAAATAATTAAGATGATTTTATACATAAGTTTAGTCACCTTTGTCAAACATGCATTACGTTTTATGTACAAAAGTTTTATAAAGAGTTAGAAACTGAAAGATTTATAAAGAAAATATAAAAAAAGTGAAAAAACAAAGAAAAAGAAATAATTACACAAATTAGAACGAACACAACAAAAATGTACACATGTAGTTAAATTAATATTTTATGAAGTTCTTTTAGACTTTAATCAATTAAATATATAAAAATCTATATAGAACAGCTCAAACTATTGTTATTAAATTAAAAATTGATTTTTTGTGCATAGTAAATAAAAACATTTTAGTCTTTAACACACAGACATGTATTTACTTACATATTTAAATTTTATGACTTATTTTATGCAACGTAAAATAAAATTTTATTACTCCAGAAAATGTTTCCTAATCTACAGTCTGATTCATTACATATTTTTTTTATTATTTTCCATGCATGAATTTTTCCAAATACACCGAGCCGAACGATGGCCGAATGGTTAGGGCACTGACTTTCGGATCCGGAGTTCGTGGGTTTGAATCCCACTGGAGCATGAATGTTTGTAGCCGTTCGGAATCGGCTTTAAGTAGTAGGTCCCTATCTCATTAGCCCTCGTGTTGCAAATAAGTAGACAGTAATGCTCCCAACCAACCAACCAACCAAATACACAGAGTATCTATCACATTATTTCCACCCTATAAATGATATGTAGGACTGCCTTTAGCCCTCAAATTCCCAAGCACCCAATGTGGCATTGAATCCACAAGGTCCTGATAGGTAGCAAGCACTTACCAACTGGTCCTAAAGTTTCCCGCACATTGCGAGGGGGTAGCGTTGCAGCACAAATTTAGTTTTACAGGTGGCACCACGAATGATGTTCTGGATTCATGTCAAACGAATTTGTAGGCCAAGACATGACTTGAAAGTCACTGAAATATTCCTCGGACCACTCCCTGATAATTCAACCCTTATGACATGGTTCATTATTCTGTTGGTAATCACCAATCCCGACGGAATTACTATTGTCATTAATAGGAGAACCTGGTCTGTAACAATGTTTAATTAGTGCATAGATGTCTGGGATTCTTCTATGGGGATTATGGGTCCTAATGTGCTCTATAAATATATTGCTCACACCCTAATACTCCATCTACCGCTTGTCTCCGTGTTCATCCGAAAGCCAGAGTTTCCTTTAAAAATCGGCTTTTTCGGACATTCCCGTAAATTTGGTAAAATTGAAAACATGATACGACGAACCAAGCTTCCTTTCTTCTAGTATACAATTCTGATGGCCGAACCAGGACAGAATGTTTAGGGTGCTGGCCTTCGGAATCAGAGTTCGTGGGTTCAAATTCCACTATGGCATGAATGTTCGTAGCCTTTGGGGAATCCGTTTTAAGCAGTATGTTCCTGTCTCATTAGCCCCTGTATTGCAAAACCAAGACCGCAGAACTCCAAAACCAAGCCAAACGAAAATAATTCTGATGTTTCTTAACCCACTGCAGAAAGGTTAGCGCTGTCATGCTTCGGTTTCCAGATGCATTATGCCCATACGCAGCAATGTACTCTGCATACAGTTTTGAGAAACATTGTGTAGGGAGCCGTTGTTGTAGGAGGGTATGATTCAGGCTGTTGTAGTTCTTCGGTCCCGGGAACGATTCGCAGCCATCTCAGTTCTCCTCTTGAATTAAAGTACCCTGCCGGCTAGCGACTTAATTATTCACCATCCATGCCCCAATTTCAAATTGTGACCATAATAACTGCACGTGAGTATTTTTATTATAATTATTTGATATTCATCGAAATTTCAATTCT
>CM063504.1:46624685-46652185 GCA_032207245.1 Pardosa pseudoannulata | reverse complement strand
AATTTTCACCGTTTTGTGTTCACATGAAAACTACATTGCAGTTAACAATGATTTGTCCCTATTTGTTTTAAATTATATTGTGAAATTATCTTTACTTGAATATTTCTTGGGTTGTGAAATTTCTTCAGTAGAAAATGTAAATTAAATAGAGCATATTTCATGTTTCGTGCTGCACATTAAACAAAATATTAGAATTACCCTATTCAACATTGTAATAATTTGCATATTATATGAATAAATTTTAGATAAAATTCCTTCGTACATTTTTATTTTGAAATCTCAACTTATAATAATTAACTATATATGTTCATTACCTTTCATAGACACTATTTTCATATTGTTCTTCTACAAACATTTTTACTTTAAATATGGTTCTTAAACAAAATACATAATCAAAGGTATGTAATTTGTATATACTATGTAGTTACGATTTAGTGTATGCTAAAAATTGTTTGTTATATTAAAATATATGATATTTATGATCACATTAAATACACTAATGTAATGAGTACTACTTTTTAAGTAAATTTCATTTACACACACACACACACACTCATATATATATATATATATATATATATATATATATATATATATATATATATGAACAGTTATCACATTTTAAATTTTAGAATAATGTTTATGACTTTACTTTAGGTTGTTTATTTTTATAAGGACAAATCTATATTTACTTTCTCTTTATGATTTGTTAGGAAAATTTGAGTAAAACATTTTATTTTTTATATATTTAAATAACAGGATTAGAATATGAAGAGAAAATTACTCTAACTAACAAATATCTAACTGTCAAATCCGTATCAGTATGGATTTAATCAAGAATACATTCTTATTTATGAACAAAAGCTTGTAAAATTTAAATCTGAATAACAAAAAACTAACAACTAAGGTTACAACTAAGTGTATTTAGTGAGATTACAAGGACAAGTCATACAAATCATACGCATTTTCTGTCTCGGACCAGAAGATTCAAATTGACTCTGTGTAACAGTTGGCAATGTTTTACAAATGTTATAATTTTTAAAGTTTTATACAAAATTACACTAAACTGTCTGTATTTATTAACACATTAACCCTTTTGATATCAACAAATTCCTATGAGTCACAATTTATGTACTAAATCTAATTAAAAAAAGTTCTAACAACATTTTACTTATTCTTTCACCTCCAGATTACCTCATATACGTCTTTCCATGACTTTAAATTGAATTTGGCTCTTCATAGCAAATATTAGCACATGTCAGAAAACTTTTATATTTCAAATAGGTTGACTAAGTAAATACGGAAGCAAACTGTTTTGTTTGCATTTAAGTTGATTCATTCCTAGTAATATATGTTTTGAAGTTTTAATAGTAACAAAGAAGAGTGGAAATATATGTAACCCTTTTCTTTCTTTAAGTACATGTTATATAAACCTACATGCATCTGCAATATCACAAATTATAATATCACTTAAGAGGCTACTTCAAAGGTATCTGAAGAGATCATAGTGCATAAATTTCCTTTTCTTTTCCTCAAAAATCCCTCAACTTTTCTTAACTGTTTTTATATTTTTACCTATTTTAGGAGTTCTGGATAAAATACATAAAACAACAATATATCTAGATAAATATTTTAATTATAACGATTCATAAATATTTTATTTATTTTTGAAAAAAAATTTGAAAGTCTCCATTTGTAGAATTTATGGCTTTTATTCTACCTACCATACAGCTAATTTAATTTAATATTTATCTCTACTCAAGATGTCCATTTGAAGATCAAAACATTTCAGTCATTTTGTCTTCGGGATCAGTCATTTTCTTTTCGAGAATTTTCAAACTTGTATACTAGAGGCTTGCCTTCGGAGATTTCCAAAATCTTGTTAAATTCTACAATCTGTACTAATGGCATTTAACTTAAAAAAATTTCTTAAAAATAGATTTATAATTTGTGTTTTTTATAAATGCCTATATATATTTTAAAAATTGTTACACAAAAATCATCTATCTAAAATTATCTTTTTCACCCTCTCATTCTTTCATACCTAATTTCCCAGCCACAAAATCCAGCCAAAAAAAAAGAGTTTAAGGAGTTTTAACCGATTTAAATTCTTTTTTCGAGTGTCTCAAGACTAACTCTAGAATAAACGGTAATTTTGTATCCACTCTGCACATTTTCCCTCTGTAGCAGGCTAAAATTTTCACTTCTCTAATTCAAAATTGCTTCATAACGCTGATTACTCTGTTGGTTTTCATGAGAAAAACTAAGCCTATTTGCTCGCTGTTGAGATAAATTTGTAATAGAATTGTGCTTTCGCCATCATTCGATGCTTTGCTTTAATCCAGTAAAGATGTTCATTTATAGTCTCAAATAAATTAAAAGCCCCCAGAAACTTCGTTGTTGTTTTAATTGAGGGACAACAATTTAATTTGGTATACCCATTGTCCATTAAGTCCATGCAAATAAAATTAATAGGGGCTACTATTAGAGTAGCAGCGAGTATAAATTTTCAAGTTACACACACATATATATACATATATATATATATATATATATATATATATATATATATATATATATATATATATATATATATATATATATATATATATATATATATATATATATATATATATATATATATATATATATATATATATATATGGGTGTGTGTATCTATCTATCTATCTATATATATATATACATATATATATATATATATATATATATGCATATATATATATATATATATATATATATATATATATATATATATATATATACATATATATATGCATATATATATATACATATATATACATATATATACATATATATATATATATATATATATATATATATATATGGGTGTGTGTATCTATCTATCTTTATATAATATATATATACATACATATATATATTATATATATATAATATATTATATATACATATATATATACATATATATATACATATATATACATATATATATATATATATATATATATATATATATATATATATATATATATATATACATATATATACATATATATATGCATATATATATGTATATATATATATATATATATATATATATATATATATATATATATATATAATATATATATATATATATATATATATATATATATATATATACATATATATACATATATATATGCATATATATATATATATATATATATATATACATATATATACATATATATATATGCATATATATATATATATATATATATATACATATATATACATATATATATGCATATATATATATATATATATATATATATATATATATATATAAATAATAAGTAAACATACTTAATAACATAGACAGTTAACTTTATAGAGTAAGTGGATAGTTAATACTGGCATTTTTTTAACTGGAGAAGCATTTTACACTTATTTCCTCAGAAAACAAAACTTAAATTTGAATTTTTAATATGGTTTTTTACATAAAAAATATATTTTTGGTTAACATTTAAATATTTTAAATATATTTATGGTATTTAAAATTTTGGAAGATAAGCTTTTACTACTCTTGAAAACTAATCAACTGTTCTATTAAGTAAAATGTTTTTCAAAACGTTTTCATCCCAAAGAATATCGTGTACCTCTTTAGTGAACATGTGAAACATTTTACTCAAGTCAAAGATTTCACACAAAACGCACTATTTTCTTTTATTAAAGAACCATATTTTCTGAGCAGGCAGAATAATAAATATTTTGTAAAATTTTCACTAAGTGTTACAACCCCTCTGTTTAAACGTTAATTTTAGTATTAGTTTTTGCAGATCTTTGGATTCAGTTATTTACGTAACTCGGTTTAGGCTTTGAGCTGCAGAAATAATGACCATAGCCCTCCAAATATTCCATTAAACTATAATTTCAATCAACAATATATTTCAAATTGATACGAAGAAAATTTGTTGGATTACAAATGATTCCAAGTTGTTCTTAAAACTAATTTTCTTAATGTAAAAAATTCATCGAAAATACTTTTGGAAAATAGCAAAACATAAATTCCAGATTAAATATAAATAAGAATGTAAAGAGCAGTGCTAGACCAGTATCACGTATAAAACTTTAGCACAGTAATTTTAAATGTATAACAACCCGACTCATTTCCTATTATTCTCTAGAGGGAGATAAGATAAAGGTTTGTTGTGCAATAAAAAATATCATAATCAGCTTTATATTTTAAATATTTATTATCAGGAGAGAAGCCTACAATCCTAGACTAAGTCTCTCATAACAAATTTAAATACCAACATCATACTGTAGTTCTAGAATATGTTTACTCACTAATATATAAATCCCAACTTTCACTACTCTGATTTCAGTTGCACTTTAAATTTATATTGTAGTTATTTATGAGATTTGCTATGCGAGAACAAATGTACTACCATGGGGATTATTATTTTCTGATTCTGATGCAAATATATTTTGTGAAAGTGTCAGAAAATATCCCAAAATATGATATTATTATATTTCGAAACGATATACCTATTATTATAAAAGAAATTTTTACTTAAGACTTATATATTGTCTTTGAAATAAATCCATTTTAACATATAAATATATATTTTACTACTATAAAATAATAAATTTTGTATATATTTCTAAAAAGTTACTATAGTTTTTCTTTTTAAAAGAAATTTTTTATAGTAATATATTAATATACTTTTTTATTTAAATTAATAATACTGTTCTTTATTATCAAAAATTTTTTCTTTTTTATAATAAGTTAATATATATAAATTAATATATCAAATAATTATTATTTAAAGAAGTTTTTTAAATTATGTAAAAAAATATTATATTGATTAAAATAAATATTTTTTCTATACGTTAATATAATTCTAATTTAATATAAAAATACTGTTTTTAAATAGTCATATTTGCTTTATATATTTTAAAGTAAGCATTCATTATAAAAGTGAGTGGCTCAACTATAATCACCCCCCGCCTTCAAGGGTTGGTATTATTTAAGAAGTACCAGAATACTCTCCTCCGTGTTCTTTCAGTGTAAATTATGTAATGAAAAATATTCGGTATATTTAAGATTAAAATAAATCAGGGATGGATTCAAATAATTGCATACATACGAATTAATATGAATTCTAAAGTGTTAATATAGATGAAATCTACTGATTTACCACTTTGGATGTAGACTACGGTCACTGTTTTTTTATTATGCATTTACTAATATTTTATACAGGGAGAAAGAGGTAAAACCTATATTAAATATCACTCCCCCCCCAAGTGAGTGGCTCGACTATAATCAACCCCACCTTCAAGGACTAGTATTATTTAAGGAGTACCAGCATACTCTACTTGATATTCTTTCAGTATAAATTATGTACATGAAAATTATTCGGTATATTTAAGATTAACATAAATTAGGGATGGATTCAATTAATTGCATACATATGAATTAATATGAATTCTAAAGTGTTAATGTACGGGAAATGTATCGAATTACCACTTTGGACGTAGTTCACGGTCACTGTTTTTTATTATGCATTTCCTAATATTTTATGCAGGTCCATTTTCTTTTATATGACTCATCACCCAAATATTTTTTTTTCTATTTTTCTTTTGTACCAGAATATTTCATATATTAGTTTTTTAATTTTTGTATATTTAAGATATTTCTATGCTATACTTAATATGAATTCTTTATACTTTCTGTTCTTTCTGTGCAGTTCCTGTTTTTTTTATCATGCATTTGCTAATATTTTATGCAGGGAGAAAGAGGTAAAACCTCCATTAAATGTCTCCCCAAGTGAACTGCTCGACTACAATCACCCCTACCTTCAAGGACTAGTTTTATTTAAGAAGTACCAGAATACTCTACTCGGTGTTCTTTGAGTTTAAATTTTGTACATGAAAAGTATTTGGAACATTTAAGATTAAAATAATTTCGAGATGCACTCAAATAATCGCATGCATACGGATTAATATGAATTCTAAAGTGTTAGTATACTTGAAATGTATCGATATACCACATTGGACGTAGTACACGGTCACTGTTTTTTTATTATGCATTTGCTAATATTTTATGCAGGGAGAAATAGGTAAAACCTCCATTAAATGTCCCTCCCCCAAGTGAGTGGCTCGACTATAATCACTCCCACCTTCAAGGATTAGTATTATTTAAGAAGTACCAGAATACTCTACTCGGTGTTCTTTGAGTGTAAATTATGTACATGAAAAACATTCCGAATATTTAATATTAATATATTTGGGGATGCAGTCAAATAATTGCATACATATGAATTAATATGAATTCTAAAGTGTTAGTACATTTGAAATGTATCGATATACCACACTGGACGTAGTACATGGTTACTGTTTTATTTATTATGCATTTGCTAATATTATATGCAAGGAGAAATAGGTAAAACCTCCTATAAATGTCCCTCACCCCCGAAGTGAGTATCTTTATAATCACCCCCCCCCCACCTTCAAGGATTAGTTTTATTTAAGAAGTACCAGAATACTCTACTCGGAGTTCTTTGAGTGTAAATTACGTACATGAAAAATATTCGGTATATTTAAGATTAAAATAATTTTGGGATGAATTCAAATAATTGCATACATATGAACTAATATGAATTCTAAAGTGTTAATACATGTTAAATGTATGGATATTCCACATTGGACGTACTCCACAGTCACTGTTTTATTTATTATGCAGTTACTAATGTTTTACGCAAGGAGAAATAGGTAAAACCTCCATTAAATGCCCCCCCCCCCAAAAAAAAGGGATAATAAAATTCGGTAAAAATATATTTACCAGTTTTATTCACCCTATTAAAAGCAGCCTCTTTCTGCAATAAATATTTTCCTTATAATAAGGTCGATATAATCATCATAATGGGGCCGATATTGTAAACTCTAATCAAATCCTGTTTAAACACAGAGTTTTATTCACTAATTTGTTGACAGGTTAATAGTAAAAAAAATCAGTTGGAGAATGTTTCTGAAAATTATTGCCAATTTTATATTTAATTAATAATTTTTATAGTCCTTGTTAATGTATTTCAATTATTACAAGGGAATTCAACTATCTCAATTTTAACAAGTTTGTGAACTTAGACGTGAAAATGTTCTAAGAATTAGAAATATTTTTAGAAAACTCCTCGACTCCATATTTGATTTAGTGACTTTGCTTCGATTATTCCCCTAAATATAAAAATGGAACTGCTGTTGAAAGAAATACTTGGAAATTGTATCCTTACAAGTCACAAAATAAGATATGGCACATCAATACACAGTGAACTAACAAAGAAGATAATACTATTATATAAGCCCATTTTATATGAATGAAATTCCATTCCTCACCGGAAACAATCAGCAGAATACTGGCTTATAAAGCATTAGTTTTATATTCCAAATGCGATAGTTCTTTACTGATAATCCTATTTTTATTCCTAAGCTAGTAAGTAAATCAAACATAAAACAAGATTTAGAAAAAGCACATCCGTGTATTATTTTTGAAACCCATTCTAGGAATGAATAGAAATAATCCTGTTTATGCTTCTCCACATCTACAAATATTGATTTGCTATGGAAAAAAGATTAAGTAGTCAAAATCCCTTTCTACCTATCATAAAAACACGTGATTTGACGAGTTATCCATTAACTGTTTACACCACACCAAAAAAATATTATTTGTATTTAAAAATTAGCAGTTATTTAAAACTTTTCAGCATTAAAGACTATACAGAAAGTTACAATCATCAAAAATTCGCAAATGCTATGGAATTTGCTATGGGAAAAAGATTAAGTAGTTAAAATTCCTTTCTACTTATAATATTAACACGTGATTTGATGAATTATCCATTAACTGTCACACCACACAAGAAAATATTTTTTATGTAAAAATTAGCAGTTATTTAAAATTTTTCAGCATTAAATACTATACAGAAAGTTACAATCCTCAAAAATTCGGAAATGCTATGAATTCGCTATGGAAAAAATATTAAGTTGTCAAAATCCTTTTCTACTAATCATAATAACGCGTGATTTGACGAGTTATTCATTAAATGTCACACCACACCAGAAAATATTTTTTCTATGTCAAAATTATCAGTTATTTAGAACTTTTCAGCATTAATTACTATACAGAAAATTACAATCATCAAAAATTCGCAAATGCTATGGAATATGCTATGGAAAAAATATTAAGTAGTTAAAATTCCTTTCTACTTATAATATTAACACGTGATTTGATGAATTATCCATTAACTGTCACACCACACAAGAAAATAATTTTTCTATGTAAAAATTAGTAGTTATTTAAAATTTTTCAGCATTAAATACTTTACAGAAAGTTACAATCGTCAAAAATTTGCAAACGCTACGGAATTTGCTATGGAAAAAAGATTAAGTAATCAAAATCCCTTTCTACTAATCATAATAATGCGTGATTTGACGAGTTATCCATTAACTGTTACACCACACAAGAAAATATTTTTCTATGTAAAAATTAGCAGTTATTTAAAACTTTTCAGCATTAAATACTATACAGAAAGTTACATTCATAAAAAATTTGCAAATGCTATGGAATTTGCTATGGAAAAAATTAAGTAGTTAAATCCTTTATACTTAGTTATACTTGTAGTAGTTTCCTTTATACTTATAATATTAACAAGTGGTTTGATAAATTATCCATTAACTGTCACACCACACAAGAAAATATTTTTTATGTAAAAATTAGCAATTATTTAAAATTTTTCAGCATTAACCCTCCGAGTGGAACACATCGAAGAAAAAAATTCTCAAAAAAAATACGCTAAAGTTTTACTGTGTCAGTGGCCAAAGCGTTCTATGTTTTTTTACTTCACTCTTAGTCGACTAGAATGGAATACGGGAAATCCACCCTCGCTGTTGTCCCTTTACTTCCGGTTATATATAGATATATAAATAGATATTATAGATTGTTAATTCTTAATATACATAAAGCTCTCCAACTCTCGAAGACTATCCCATAAGAAATAATTGATTCTAAAAGTACAAATAAAGATATTGAGAGACTTCTTTATATTTTTTAACATCCAAGATATTTAAGTGGTGTAATTAGAGATACATCTGTTACCGCAAACGAGACTCTTCGAAATAGAGATTTGCAAAGCCATGAAAAGCTACCAGCGTCTTTGTGCCTCAGGAGGTAAGGGTGCATCCCTCAATAAATGTTAGTCAAAGAGGGGTGCAGTTCCTAAAAAATCGACCTGATCCTCCTACCGCAAAATTGCATGGGGGAAAGCACTGGTAGACATGTACATTACATTAAATTCCTTTTCGGAGCGTTTTTGGAGGTCGAAAATTGTACGTGACACCGGCTTTGAAGACATCATCGGTTTGGCGGAATTGTACGTGCGAACCGCTTAGAGGGTTAAATACTATACAGAAAGTTACAATTGTCAAAACTTCACAAATGCTATGAATTTGCTATGGAAAAAATATTAAGTAGTCAAAATCCCTTTCTACTAATCATAATAACGAGTGATTTGACGAGTTATTCATTAAATGTCACACCACACCAGAAAATATTTTTTCTATGTAAAATTTATCAGTTATTTAGAGCTTTTCAGCATTAAATACTATACAGAAAGTTACAATCATCAAAAATTCACAAATGCTATGGAATATGCTATGGAAAAAAGATTAAGTAGTTAAAATTCCTTTCTACTTATCATATTAACGCGAGATTGGACGAGGTATACATTAACTATCAAACCACATAAGAAAATATTTTTTGTATGTAAAAATTAGTAAGTTTAAAACTTTTCAGTATTAAATACTACACAGAAAGTTACAATCATCGAAAATTCGCAAATGCTATGGAAATAGCTATGTCGCACCACACCAGAAAATATTTTTCTATGTAAAAATTAGCAGTTATTTAAAACTTTTCAGCATTAAATACTATACCGAAAGTTACAATCATCAAAAATTTGCAAATGCTTTAGACCTTGCTACGGAAAAAAGATTAAGTAGTCAGAATCCCTTTCTACCTATCATAATAACACGTGATTTGACGAGTTATCTATTAAATGTCACACCACACCAGAAAATATTTTTTCTATGTAAAATATTAGCAGTTATTAAAACTTTTTAAGCATGAAATACTATATAGAATGTTACATTCATCAAACATTCGGAAATACTATGGAATTTTCAATGGAAAAAAAGATTAAGTATTGAAAATCCATTTCTACTAATCATAATAACGCATGATTTGATTTGTTATCCATTAACTGTTACATCACGCCAGAAAATATTTTTTCTGTGTAGAAATTAATAGTTATTTAAAAACTGCAGCATTAAATAATATACCGAAAAAATGTTACAATCATCAAAACTTGTCAAATTCAAAAAATATATTAGAAAATAAAATTGAAAATAATTTTAAAAAATTTGAAACATTCTTAAGGGGAAGCATCACTTTTAATGAACTTTAAATAGAAAATTTTTTCTAATTTTCCACGTTATCATATATTTTTAAAATATTTTGTTTTCATACATTGTAAGCAGACTTTCTCAGATTTATAAATGAATTTCACTTTCTGTATAAAACGTGAGATTCATTTATAATCTTTGCTTTATTATAAAATGCAAATTTATAAAAAGCAATAGTTTATAACTATAACTTTTGGGAATAATTCTCCACCTTTTTAAATTTAAAAAAAAATCACAAATATCATACCAAATAATTGAATTTTTAAAAAAAGTTAAAATAGTGTTTAAAATTCCTTTTCAAACACTATAAATATTAAATAAAATAAACAGCAAAAAAGTTAGATAGAAATTCATCGAAGGTCTATAATGTATTTGCTGTGAAAAATTAAAATCAATATAAGTAATAGTTTTTTTTTTATTTACAATGCAAGCAATGTTAAAAATCATTTTCAGTAAAATGCATTTAAAGTGTTATAGATTTTTTAAAAACTACGAATTAAAATTCAATTCGGTTTTTTTAAATATTTCAACATAATTTGTTTTTAATGTTTCAGAAATGGTCAGAGATAAAAAACAGCAAAAATTAAAACATTGAATTTTTGAAAGCTTACAGGTTATGTTGTTACATTAAACATACTTAAATGTATACAATCTTTGATTAACGAATGGCCAAAATATACATTTCATGACGTAGAAATAAGAACAATAACTTATGATTTTAAAAGATTTTGAAAATTCTTCAGCATTGTCTTTTATTAAAGATAATATTTTTTGAGCTAAAATTTCTTCAAGTTTAAGTTTGTACCATTATAAAGTATAAACTTCTTTTCAGTTTAGTATTAAAATAATTCTAGATAATTAATAATACCAAGCTTTATAAAACTTATTTAGTTTTATAACATTAAACAATACATTAAATAAAGAAAATATGTACACCAAACTAAAAATATAGTAATCCACCTAAGAAAGCAGAATTATTTAATATTTGTAAATTAGAAATTAACTTTTTATCTGAAACGAAGGGTAATTGTTCTTCGTATTCTCTGAACTGTAAATACATTAATACACTAAATATATGTTATTTTATAGTACTACAAAGGTTGGATTTTTAAAAATATTTCTTTCTTAAAAATATTTATTTTTCTTTTCTTTTTAAAATTTCAAATATCATTAAATTTTTAGTTTACAGAATAAAATTGATCTTTAATTTCATCGTGATATGAAAATTTCATTATTTATATACACATTTCAAAATTTATCTTGCAGATAAGCAAATTATATGTTTTATAATTGGTTCTTTTTTTTAAGACCATTCCGGAAATATACTTGATAAACTGGCAAAACCAATAAATATTTGTAAAGCGTATATCATTTTTAAAAAAATGTAAAAGGTCCCATCTATGAAAGAGCAGGGCAATTTATTTTGCGATGAGACCATAAAATTTCTTATAATGAAGATGTGAAGAGTCGCAAGGTACTATATTCTTGTAAATGAAGTAAATTTCAACTAGCTTATTATTACAGTCTCATTATCTCGTCCCCATAGAGTCCGAACAGAAATTTTGCAGAATAAGCGTTTGTGACTACAATCACTTTTTGGTTCACAGAAAATTCTTAGTTAAGAGAGCTTATTATAAATTCTTATTTGGGGATATTTTTAGTTATGAGAAGAGATAAATTTACGAGTTCGGCAAATCGGATAGGTAGACAATCTAAAACTTCCCAATTCTGCATTTCTACAGTTCCGTTAGTAATTTGCGGGAGGCACTTATTCTTGGTGAAACTCTGTCTGTGTTTTTCATCTGCAAGTCGGGTATAGATACCGAAATTTACAAATTTTATGCTTAGTTTTGTTAGCCGGTTGAAACAATATCCTCTGAATCATTATTTTATCTTTTCCTAGATAAATGATCCAAGTTTTTTTTTCCCCTCAAATCACTCTTCGACCTTACCCTGCTTAACAATCTCCTATACTTAAATAAGGGCTTTTATCTAGTGGCTATAATTTTGTTTTGATTTTGACCCACCATCTATGGTGAAATATTGGATAATAAACTCTTTTCGTCAGATTAGTCAGTTGGAAAGTCACTCAAACACATTTTACATAAAAATGATTTTAGAGCCCTATTTGTTTACACACACAAACATTATATGTATATATATATATATATATATATATATATATATATATATATATATATATATATATATATATATATATATATATATATATATATATATATATATATATATATATATATATATATATATATATATATATATATCATCAAACACTCACCAATCAATCACAAAACTCCACAAATAAAATTTTAGAACTCTTTAATGAAGAACAAATTGGTAAATTCATATACACCATAATCAAACGGAGCTTAAACTTTCAAATAAAACACTCATCAATCTCAACATGTTATCCGAGAGTAGTAGAAGTAGTAGTCCTTTTTTTAGTCTATTAGCAGTAGCAGTTAGTTACAGTCTAAAGGGAGTAATCGTTCTTTACAATGTATATATATTAGATCTGGTCGTATCAGAAATTTAATATCGAGATATATTCCCAAATTTACTTTGCTATTATTGATATATTGCTATAATACTTTAAAGTAGGAGGTTATATTACTATTTTAGAATAAACTTAGCTTTAATTCCTTTTTAACTTTTTTCTTATTATTTTTTATAATTACAATTTTAACCTAAAAATTAGGATATCTGAAAGGTAAAACAACGTTATAGGAGTAATTTATTTTAACACTTAAAAGAAAACAAAATATATATTGAGATATAATTTGTTCAGATACTAAACAGAATTGTTTATTCAAATTTCAAAGCCTTATTGCTAATTTACATTACCTATTTAGGACAAATTATATCTCTCCCAATTTTCCCTTTTATTGGTAAACTGATTTTCGGTATCGATTGTGTGGGTTTGTATTTCACTCCCGGCATGGATATTCATAGCAGTTCTCAATCATTTTTAAGTAGTAGGTGTTGGACAATAGCTTTTGTAGAGCAAAAGTAGTACACCGTAGAGATCCTAACCAAAACGGTTTCATTTTTCAAATATTCGGCATACGTAAGCATAATATGACGTATAATTTTCAGCTCACAGAACTGATAAGTTATAAATTAAACATATGATACGGGTATCAGGCATACACTTTAATTCTATAAAAATCAGTCATACGCATTAATCAACAGATCATTTTTAATCGTATGCTTGAAATATTCATAAAAGCTATAGTACTCTTAAACAGAAAAGATCACAAACGAAACTGTTTATCAACTCTTCTCTACTTTACAATTTAATTCCATTTTGTAACTCTAGTCTATGTATATTATGTGAAAGAAATAAAATAATTGTGTGTTTTAAAAATTTAAATTTCAATACAAAAAGATTTATTTCTATATGTTTTTTAGCTTTTCCATTTGCGGACTCTCCGAAAACAATAAATATTCTTTCTAAAAATAATTTACCTTCCTAAATTTGATGGAGATATTTTTATTTTAATTTTGAAAAAAACTTCCATCCATTGAAATTCAGTAAAACAAAACATAAAATTAACAATAAATTACTTAATAACTTATTAAAGATTAAAAATGTAACTTAAAAATTATATATTAATTTTAAAAAATAAAAATACAGTTTTTATCCGTAATTTAGAATCCGATATTTTACAGCACGGTGGTATTTGAAATAAAAAATCTAAACAAACGAAAGAACTGCACACAGATCTAAGCTGCAAATCAATATATTTTCATTGATTATTTTACAATTTTCATCCCCGGTAAACCAATAAAATTGCAAAACATTGCTTTTTGTTACATTTTTTATATAATTCTATGATACTTTGGACATTCAGCACGATTCCAAATATTAATATTTCATCCCAATATTCACCCAAAACATCATACGAATCCGATAGTAGTAGAAGATTTTAACGAACAAGCAAGCTATTGAAGTGTATCAACAGGTGCACGTATCACTTACTGTTGCAATCAAGCATTCGTTGATAAATCTGGATATTATTCCAATAAACTTGTGAAAATTGTGAGCAGTGGCTTTTCCAAGGTCAAGTTAATTGGTTTTTACGGAGTACCTAGTAGTGCAGAAATGCACTACTTCAACCTCCGAACGAAAAATTTCAAAAACATAATTTATTGAGTCAATACAAAGTAACCAAATAAGAATTTAATACGCTCAGAACCACTTCCGAAATCGAAAGCGAAAAAATGCTGTAAGGTTCACATAACAAAGCTTATGTGATATAATAACCTAATTAATTAAAAGTAATTAATCTGTTCCACAAAGTCTTTTCCGATGGAGAATCGTCGGTGCCCTTGGGCGAAGGTTATACCAGTGGATATTCGTCTGTAAGATGCAAATATGTACATATTAAAATTGTAAATATCTTCAGGCCCAAGAACAAATATATTACAGATCTCTGCTATAAAGCTGTTGAATTTGGGATTATGTAATTATTGTTTAATTGTATTCCCTTGTAAAGAAAGCTTATAATACATTTGAAAAAAACAAAAAAATTAAAACGGCAAGGATGTTATCTGTTGTTTTATATGTATATTGCATTCTATTGTATATTATGTTCTTTTTCTTCCTTTACATTCCTTTTACTATCTCTCTTTTTGTTTTGTATCTTCTATTACATTAATATCATCAGCCATAAGCGCAGTCATTAATGTTTCCACTTATCTAAGCTGAGTATCGAGGATCAAGAGCTTAGTTCCCTAGGTGAGCTAAAATCATTCATTTCAGGGTCCAGTGTCCAATTCACAATATCAACACTTTTGATATATCCCGATATTAATTCAATAAACAAATGCGCAGGTGGCGGGAATAGCCGAGTCATCTCCGCCAATTGCGAGCTGTGAAACTTCCGGTCTCGACCCGAATGCTTCGTTATAGAGATATTGAGATATATTACCGAAGACCCTGATGGAGCAGTGATAATCTTCAAGAACAAATCTTCTGCCTTGTGTTTGTAACACGTACGCTCGTAAATACACGAAGTTTGCATCAAACGAAAGCAATAACTTGAAAAAATATTTTTTTATTTTGAATTTTTAGGATGAGCAGAATTTTAATATTCTTATCTCGATACTAAAATTATATCAATATTTGAATGAATATTTAAATCATATCTATATTTAAAATATATCAATATGTATAACGTATGAATGCGTGTGGCCCACTACCAGTTCAATAAACGTGAAAGAGATGAGAAGAGAGAAAAGTCGGTATGAAATCGTACAGCGATGAACTCTCAAAAATGTCTTCGTCATTCAGTAGAAAGAATTGAAAGAGAGCTAGAATAAACAGATATCTCCCTGTATGTTACTCTTTCAGTTGTCATGTTGGTTTACATTTTCAATATTCGTTTATCGTACTGTTTTTGAAACCATAATAGCTAAAACATAATTAAATGATTTATGACTTGTCATTTAAACTTTACAGTTAAGGTAATTCTGCTACGGTTGGTGTTTATGAACACATAGCGTCAGCCACGATGCAAACACCGACTATCTCAGGATTTTAAGATAAGTGGCAAGAGGGTTCAATGTTAATATTAATGTCACTATCTAAATAGCTCTTGCTCGCTGTGTTTCCCTGTGTTTAAATCAGTGGTTCTAGACCACTTTTAGTTGATAGCACACAAAATGTATCTGAAATTTTTTAAGACACATAAAAGATAATTCTAACAAATAAAATGAAAAAGTAAATATGAATATTGTTTTTAAGAAAACAATGTGAACAAAACAATGTTTACTGCAGTTGTAATACAATTAATTTTATGTAAAATGGACCTGTGTTTAGTTATCAATTAATGAACCTCATTATATAATTAATCTAGAAACGTTCAGAAGTGTTTTCTTGCTCAAAGTTCTGGGACTTTAAATGCAAATATTTTATTTTTCTATTACTTATTTTTTCTGACTTTACATTTTCTCATGAAAGAAAAGATTAAAAGTTTCACTTCAAGAATTTCTGGAATTAAAGCACTGTGTGGAAAATGCCCAGTGTCCACCCAGGTAAGAAAATTCAATCAAATATTTTGAAGGCGAATGCTATTTCGGTGAAAGTGAAACTCATATTGTCAAAATAAAAGCTTATTGACAGGTACAAAAAAAAAAAAGGGAAACGCGATCTAAACTGTAATAAATAAAAATATATTTCAAACTAACGATACACTACAATAACACTTTAATTATTTATCAATGCTACTCGCTGCACATTTAAAAATCTCTCGTGGCTCAGCAGTATGACGCTCGACACGGGTTTAAAATCGTTGATGTAAATTGCTGTTCTATTTTCTTATAGTTTATTAGGATTTAAGCATATCATTTACTATTTCCACTATAAGTTATTTTATAGGTATCATCATATATCATCCTATATTTTATCTGCTTAAAATAGTAAGGTTTACATATATATTTATCATCTTTTTTTTGTTGGGTTAGCTCAGTATGTATTAACATTTTTCCATATGTATACTCTGCAGATCCTCATTGTTAGAAATTGTAGAACTTTATGTTTATTCTATGGCGTGGTAGACTGGTTTCAAAAGCTGATTTCGAAAGAGATTTCTGTTCACACGCGGTCTCTTTCAGTACATTCTGCAACATGATAAAATAATATTGCACAATTAAATGAATTATTAATTTAATTAAACCTTCTACATCCTGAACCTCTTGGAAGCTTATTACACCGGTAAGGAATTACATTGTACATCCGTAATGGACAATTTAGCCCATTTCAAAGATAACGAAATCTGCACTTATTGGCTGAGAAGAAGCGTATCCGTTACTATTTCTACAAGTTATTTTATATATATCATTATATATCATCATACATTGTATCTGCTTAAAATACTAAGGTTCACATATAAACAGTTTTATCATCCTTTTATTTCGTTGTGTTTAATCATTTATATATCATCATTTTTCTATATGTATACTCTGCAAATCCTTAGTGTTAGAGCTTGTAGAACTTTATGTTTACATCTTATTCTATGGCATGTTAGACTGGTTTGCAAAAGCTGATTTCCAAAGAGATTTCCCTTCACACGCAGCCTCTTTTACTTCATTCTGCAACATGATAAAATAATATTGCACAATTAAATGCATTGTTAATTAAATTAAACCTTCTACATCCTGAACCTCTTGCAAGCTTATCATACCGGTAAGTAATTACTTTGTACATCGGTAATGGACAATTTAGCCTATTACAAAGATAATGAAATCTACATTTAATAGCTGAGAAGAAGCAAATCCGTTAATATTTCCACAAGTTATTTTATATATATATTATATATTATCATACATTTTATCTTTAAAATACTAAGGTTCACATATAAATATTTTATTATCCTTTTTTTGTTGGGTTCGCTCATTACTATGATCAGTTTTCTATATGTATACTCTGCAGATTCTCAGCGTCAGAACTTGTAGAACTTTAACGTTTACGTCTTATTCTACGGCATGGTAGACTGGTATGCAAAAGCTGATTTTCAAAGAGTTTTCTGTTCACACGCCGTCTCATTTACTTCATTCTGCAACATGATAAAATAATATTGCACAATTAAATGCTTTGTGAATTAAATTAAACCTTGTACATCCTGAACCTCTTGCAAGCTTATCACACTGGTAAGGGATTACATTGTATATCCGTAATGGACAATTTAGCCCATTACAAAAATAACGGAATCTACACTTAATGGCTGAGAAGAAGCGTATCTGTTACTATTTCTACACGTTATTTCATATATATATCATCATACATTTTATCTGCTTAAAATACTAAGGTTCACATATAAATAGTTTTATCATCTTTTGTTTTTTGTTGTGTTCAATCATTATCTATCATCATTTTTCTATATGTATACTCTGCAAATCCTTAGTGTTAGAACTTGTAGATCTTTATCATTTATATCTTATTCTATAGCATGTTAGACTGGTTTGCAAAAGTAGATTTCCAAAGCGATTTCCCACGCCGTCTCTTTTACAGCATTCTGCAACATGATAAAATAATATTGCACAATTAAATGTATTGTGAATTAAATTAAACGTTGTACATCCTAAAGCTCTCGCAGGCTAATCACACCGGTAAGGAATTACATTGTATCTATGTTATGGGCAAATTAGCCGATTGCAAAGGTGACAGAATTTACATTTAAAAATTTATGAGAAGAAGCAAATACACTTAATATTTCCACCAGTTATTTTATATATATCATTATATATTACCATGCATTTTATCTCTTAAAATACTAAGGTTCATATATAAATATTTTATTATCTTTTTTTTTTGTTGGGTTCGCTCCTTATCTATGATCAGTTTTCTATATCTATACTCTGCAGATCCTCAGTGTTAGAACTTGTAGAACTTTATCTTTTTCGTCTTATTCTACGGCATGGTAGACTGGTATGCAAAAGCTGATTTTCAAAGAGCTTTCTGTTCACAAGCAGTCTATTTTACTTCATTCCACAACATGATAAAATAATATTGCACAATTAAATGCATTGTTAATTAAATTAAAACTTCTACATCCTGAACCTCTTGCAAGCTTATCACACCGGTAAGTAATTACATTGTACATAGGTAATGGACAATTTAGCCCATTACAAAAATAACAGAATTTACACTTAATGGCTGAGAAGAAGTTTATCTGTTACTATTTCTACAAGTTATTTCATATATATATCATCATACATTTTATTTTCTTAAACTACTAAGGTTCACATATAAATAGTTTTATCATCTTTTTTTTTGTTGTTGTGTTCAATCATTACCTATCATCATTTTTCTATATGTATACTCTGCAAATCCTTAGTGTTAGAACTTGTAGATCTTTATCATTTATATCTTATTCTATAGCATGTTAGACTGGTTTGCAAAAGTAGATTTCCAAAGCGATTTCCCACGCCGTCTCTTTTACAGCATTCTGCAACATGATAAAATAATATTGCACAATTAAATGTATTGTGAATTAAATTAAACGTTGTACATCCTAAAGCTCTCAGGCTAATAAATTACATTGTAATATTTTATAAATTCGATTAAATACAGAATTTACATTTAAAAATTTATGAGAAGACAAAATACACTATCGTTTGCTTGACTGGTATATTGAAATTTTTTATTCCGAATCTTGAAGGGAGATTTTAAGCACCGGAGTGCGAGAAGTAGTGCAAGAGTAATCTACATTTGAAAAGCCAAGGAAGATGTGATTTTTTTAAAAATATTTCATCTTAATTTAAAAAATTGTTTGAAATCTATGATTTTTGCTGCACATGAAGATACACTAGACTATATTTTAGCTTCTGGTATGAAAAACCCGTGCACTTTAATTTATAAGTGTGTGAGCTAGCCAATCAGTGTTTTAATGATTAGTATTTCGATGACATGGATGATGTGAATTTAATCTCCTATATAATAATAGCCTAAGTTATCTGTCCGTCTGTCCTCGAATTTATGAAGTGGTTGGACCTGGAATGGAGAGAAGCATCGATATTGGATTCTTGATGAGTTAAGGTTAGCAAAATTCAACGTGAGAAAAGTTTATCTTCTCCTCAACTATCGATCCGATTCTAAAATATATTGGTATAAATATACTTCATATCACAGGAAAAAATACTGTCATCTTTAAAAAGTTTGAAATCTCACCCTTTTCGAGAGTTTAAGGCCATTATTTCAAGCCCTATTTTTCCCAGTTAAGAGCAGGCGATTAAATTCAACAATTTATTACATTATAAGTAGATGAAAATAACAGTTTTTTCTAGCAATATGACGTCATTCTTTAATCTATCTCATTTAATCATTTCTTATTTTAAATGACTTAAATATCATCCGCATTATTTTCATACGTTTTTATCACTGATATTAGATATGACGTAAATAATTGTATTTTATATTTGTCTTCAATAATAGATTAGGTACATGCGTGATAATTTAAAATTTAATCATCGATTATTTTTTGTTCGAATGAAAATTTTATCACCGGTATTAACAACAAACTATTTTCATAATAGTTTATGAGTCTATTTCATAGACTAAAAAATATCTAGCGTTTAAGTTATATATCTTTGAAATTTAAGAAGTTTCTTTGTTTGTGTGTTTGTTTTTTATACATAACCACACTGTTTCACTAAATGAATTTAACTTGATTCTAAAATGCATTTATAGTATAGTGAGTTTTTATAGGAGTATGAAGATACAAAAATTATTGAGCGTGTACCAGATAATTCTCAGCCAACAAACAAACCATTTTTGTTCCTGCTTCATAGGTAATTTACAATTCTGGAAAATTAAAAATTTTACTTATCCCGACATATGGCGGGCTATATGCTAGTTATATAAAGAGTTCTAAAAATGGCTGATGGAAGAAAAAATAATTTTGGTGTTTAAATACACTCGATACATTTATAATGAGTTTAGTTAGTTTTCGGTTAAAATATTATTGCATACACATATACATACACACACATGTATAAATATGTATATATATAATATAATATATATATATATATATATATATATATATATATATATATATATATATATATATATATAATATATATATATATATATATATATATATATATATATATATATATATATATATATATATATATATATATATATATATATATATATATGTATATATATATATATATATATATATATATATATATATATATACATATACATACATATATATACATATATATATATATATATATACATATATATATATATATATATATATATATATATATATATATATATATATATATATATATATATATATATATATATATATATACAGAGAGAGAGAGAATTTTTAACAAATGAGTCACATCATCTCTGTATCCACGAATGTAGTCGTGTCCATTGTACATGAAATTTGTCAACAAAGCTTCGAGTATATTTTTATCCTGTTTCATCATAGTTACAATGAAAGCACACAACGAACAACTCGAACCACCAGAATCACAACGAACAGCAACTAGAAAACAACAGCGAACAGCCCTTCGAACCTTGGTGCTCGCCTATTTAAAAACATTTCAAACTGGAATCGACTTCATGATTGACGTCAAGAAATAACTAATCATGCATAGAAAGTCTATTATAAACCATCCCACTAACAGAGTAATTCCAACACATGTTTAAGACCACACACACCATAATATTATTTTAAATACCAAAATATCTTTACCAACACACACAGAATATATATATAATATATATATATATATATATATATATATATATATATATATATATATATATATATATATATATATATATATATATATATATATACATATATATATATATATATATATATATATATATATATATATATATATATATATATATATATATATATAATATATATATATATATATATATATATATATATATATATATATATATATATATATGTGCGTGTGTGTGTGTGTGTTTGTAAAGACCATTAGCCGTCACATCATCTCTGTATCCACGAAATGTAGTCTTGTCCATTGGGAGTAGCATGCAGAGTCAACAACAGCTTCGACTAACTTCATTTATTCCTGTTTCACATAGTTACAATGAAAGCACCCAACGAACAACTCGAACCACCAGAATCACAACGAACAGCAACTAGAAAACCACAGCGAACAGCCCTTCGAACCTTGGTGCTCGCCTATTTAAAAACATTTCAAACTGGAATCGACGTCATGATTGACGTCAAGAAATAACTAATCATGCATAGAAAGTTCTCTCGAATTCTAAAAACCCATCCCACTAACAGAGTACCGTGTGCAAATCCCAAAATTAGAAGAACGCCGACATTTTAAAAGAATTGACATATAGAATTTTGAAACCAAAACCAGAATATTTTAAGCAACGCGCCCCATAATGACATACATATATATATATATATATATATATATATATATATATAAATATATAATATATATATAAAATATAAATATATATATATATATTCAGGTAAGTTGACCATTTTTAATTTATAAAAATGCTTTATTTGATACCGACCTGGTTTAATATACCCACCTGCCTATCCTAACAAAAAATGGCCCTTTGCAAATTGTTTTGCTAACTATCGTACTAAACGACTTTGTGCGAGGCTGTAATATACACATATTTATGAGTGTTTGTGTCAAATTGTTATGATAATTGTGGCTTTGAAAAGTAAATAAAATTTCTATTTCAATGTTTTTAGGAACAGTAAGTTAACTATGGCCTGGGTTGCAACAAATAACTTTCATGCATTTGAATAACAACATATCAACGATAAAATCAATGTAGCGTTAAAACAAATCTATACATATCTCTTAATAATTTGTAATGATTTTCTTATTAAATTGTTGAATCAATTACCAAAGAAGTAATATAGATTTTAAATAAAAGAGTATACTACGCAAGCAATATATTACGCAATCATTTTTATGTAAAATATTGATTATTGAACCTATCAAAACTGACCCATTTTATGCTTGATTGTAAACATTCAGAAAATGCAGTTTTGATAGATTTTTCTGCGAAAACTCTCGAAATGTGCGGCATGAAATACGGTTTGTTTATCCTTATCTTTACGTGATCTCTTACTTCCATTCTTTAAAGCGACACCTTGCGAGGCACACAAGATATGAATCGCAGGGGAAATCGTTAAAAACATATTTTCCGCACGTTAGGCACGTGATTTCGGGAAATGCATTTTGAAATGAAATTATATATTGCTCGGGGAATTCGAAAAGCGAAAAAAAAAAGGAGAATCTTCATTCAAATATAAAAGTTTATTTGTCAGAAATCTCTGTACAGTACTTTTTTGAAAGTAATTTTGTTATTATGATAACTTCTGATATTAAATTTAAGATGTCTAAAATAAAGAGATGGATTTTCAAAATGGAGAATTTTGTCTTATAAATTTTATCTGGAGTTTTTAAATACATTTATATGATTATTCCTGTGTTCAAACAAATATTTTATTTTTTTAAGTGAAAAGCAATGCATTTTTATATATAAAACACTATACACTAACTTTTTTGAAATCAGCTAATATAATTTCAAATAGTACTGGGTCTCTCAGCTCTAGCGTATGACCTCATAAAATCTATATCCTACTTTGTACATTATTCCATACGAATTTATAAACACGATTGTGAAATAATATTTATTTTATAAAACAAAAATCTCACTTCATTACTCCATTCTAACTATTTTTTAAATTTGATACCTTCTAATTGTAAACTAAAATACATAGTAAACTAAATAAATAACTTCAATTAGTAAACTAAAATATAAAACACTATACACTAACTTTTCTGAGATCAGCTAATGTAATTTCAAATAGTACTAGGTCTCTCGGCTTTAACTTATGATCTCATAAAGTCTATAGCCTATTTTGTACATTATTCTATACGAATTTATAAATGAGTGTAAAATAAGATTTATTATATAAGTCAAAAATCTCACTGCATTACTCCATTCTAGCTATTTTTTTTTGAATTATGATACCTTCTAATTGTAAACTAAAATACATAGTAAACTAAATAGATAACTTCTATTAGTAAACTAAAATATAAAATACTATACACTAGATTTTCTGAGATCAGCTAATGTAATTTAAAATCGTACTGGATCTTTCGGCTTTAATTTATGATCTGATAAAGTCTATATCCTACTTCGTAAATTATTTCATACGAATTTATAAATATGATTGGGATATAAGTTTTATTATATAAGTCAAAAATCTCATCGCATTACTCCAATCTAACTAATTTTTTAATTATGATATCTTCTAATTGTAAACTTAAATACATAGTAAACTAAATAAATAACTTCTATTAGTAAACTAAAATGAAAAAAACACTATACACTAAATTTTGAGATCAGTTAATGTAATTTAAAATAGTACTGGGTCTGTCGGCTTTAACTTATGATCTCAAAAAAATCTATATCCAACTTTGTACATTATTCCATACCAATTTATAAATATGATTGTTTAATAAGATTTATTATATAAGTCAAAAATCTCATTGCATAACTCCATTCTAACTATTTTTTTAATTATATAACCTTCTAATTGTGAACTAAAATACATAGTAAACTAAATAAATAACATCTATTAGTAAACTAAAATATAAAACACTATACACTAACTTTTCTGAGATCAGTTAATGTAATATAAAATAGTACTGGGTCTGTCGGCTTTAACTTGTGATCTCATAAAGTCTATATCCAACTTTGTACATTATTCCATACAAATTTATAAATATGATTGTGAAATAAGATTTATTATATAAGTCGAAATTCTCATTGCATTACTCCATTCTAACTATTTTTTAATTATATAACCTTCTAATTGTAAACTAAAATACATAGTAAACTAAATAAGTAACTTCTATTAGTAAACTAAAATATAAAACACTATACACTAACTTTTTTGAGATCAGCTAATGTAGTTTGAAATAGTACTCGGTCTCTCGGCTTTAACTTATGATCTCATAATATCTATATCCTACTTTGTACATTATTCTATACGAATTTATAAATGAGTGTGAAATAAGATTTATTATATGTCAAAAATCTCACTGAATTACTCCATTATAACTATTTTTTTAAATGATACATTCTAATTGTAAACTAAAATACATAGTAAACTAAATAGATAACTTCTATTAGTAAACTAAAATATAAAAAAACTATACACTAGATTTTCTGAGATCAGCTAATGTAATTTAAAAAGGTACTGGATCTTTAGGCTTTAACTTATGATCTGATAAAGTCTATATCCTACTTTGTAAATTATTCCATACCAATTTATAAATATGATTCAGAATTAAGTTTTATTATATAAGTCAAAAATCTCACTGCATTACTCCAATCTAACTAATTTTTTAATTATGATATCTTCTAATTGTAAACTTAAATACATAGTAAACTAAATAAATAACTTCTATTAGTAAACTAAAATAAAAAACACTATACACTAACTTTTCTGAGATCAGTTAATGTAATTTAAAATAGTACTGGGTCTGTCGGATTTAACTTATGATCTCATAAAGTCTATATCCAAATTTGTACATTATTCCATAATAATTTATAAATATGATTGTGAAATAAGATTTATTATATAAGTCAAAAATCTTACTGCATTACTTCATTCTAACTACTTTTTAATTATGATACCTTCGAATAGTAAACTAAAATACAAGTACAAAAAGAAAAAATTAAATACAAATACTTAATTTTAATTATTTTAGTATTAGCTTAAGACATCAGCAAGTTTATATTGCATATCAGCTTATAAATAACATTTTTAAAGTGTCCTAAGAAATTAAAAATATGACTTTATAGTTCTCTTATAACTTTTCATGAACTATCTTATGAGAATAAATTCAATAAGACTGAATTTGAAATTCTAATTTTTAATCCAGCATACTAAAAAACGTATGAAAAAGTAAAATAGTGCTAGGATTCTAGGATTCTAAGTTTAAAATTTATCAATTTAAACTAGAACATTCATTTGAATTCGTTAAGCGTAATGCATCTTTTTGAGTTTTATAGGAGTTTACTTCAGAATTTTTAACTTTCTAAACTCTTTAGAGTACTTACGTGAATACTTCTTTTAATACCTGACACCTGAATATTCAATTTAGAATCTGATACAGAGTTTTTTAAACTCTCTAGCATTGATTACTTTAGTCGTTAAAGACGTGATGAGAGCATTATACCTTGAATATTTTAGAGCTATTACAAACGGACGTCCTAAGCTGTATAAATATTTTGGAAACCACTTTACACATTGAAGTAACGTTTTATAGAAAAGAAAATGATAAAATGTCTCATATTGTTTATGCATAACTTTTTTTATACACTTCAACTAAATGTATTTTATTGAGGGACTAATGCAAAATCTAAAATCATTTTTTAAAGAAAAATATCCTTATATTGGCTTATTAATTAATTTTGTCCAGTAATATTTTTACTTATTAGAAAAGAATTGTATAATTTTTCAAATAAAATATGAATGATTATACGGATAAAAATATGGTTAGTAAACAGGTTTTATATTGTAATTATCTAGAGTATGTTGTAAATGTTTGGTTTATAATTAATAGCAGAATTCCAACAGAAAAAATAAATAAAAATTGAAGTGGATTATCTTCAAATTTTGCACTATCCGTATTTATATCTTCTTAAACATTTTGATTAGAACATAATTATTGTGATTGCAATATAAATGTATGTGATAAAATTATACGCTTTTGAAGCTAATAATTTTATATAATGTTGAAAAGAACATTTTCTGATTACGAAAATCAGAAGATATCTTTTCTCTCAATGTTTCATAACAAATTATAAATACTTCTCGCTGAGCACTTGTATATGTAATAGGGTAATAGATTTAAACAAATAAATATTGAAATTATGAAGATTCATGTCTCAATGCAATAGTATATATTTTTGTCGTAAGAGCCTGTTTACATTTCTGTCTATTTTTAAATCTCTGTTTTCAGTTTCGTTATGCACGTTATACGCTCTTATTCATTTTAATTTCATCTTTCCAAATTCTTTTTTTGTCAACTTAACAATGTTCATAATACATTTATGTTATAAAAATAATAAATACAATTTCTACAAACTTTATTAGATTAACATACTTGGGATAGTGCAATTTATAAATTAATTTAAATATATATCATTGAATCAGTCTACTGACATTCTGCACGGAAACCCGTGATTCTGAAACCCGTTGCAAGCATTGGTATCTTCAACTGTTCATAATCGGCTTTTAAGGTTGAAGAGTACATTTCACAGTTTAAAATCTTTATTAGAACCAACTTATTTTACTTCATCATCAAGAAAAATCTTTTTATTTTAAATCCGATTTTTAATTTTTTTTAATAACTCTTATTATCCGAACGATAACTTTTGAAATATATATATAAATAAATACACA
>CM063504.1:46582185-46619685 GCA_032207245.1 Pardosa pseudoannulata | reverse complement strand
TTGTAAACAAAACACAACGTATGAATTACTAGTCAGGTTAGAGTTTTTAAAAGCCCAGTGGGATTGGGGTACCACCTCGAGCTCCCATGATTCGAGCCCGAGGTTGATTCCCAGGCTGGGCAAGGTTGACTCAGCCTTTCATCCTTCAGTGGGTAGATGAAATAAGAATGAAGCGTGCTTGGGAACTAAACACTAGGGGTTTCTCGGAAAATTGATTACCGTAACATATGATTCACACCTCAATGCCCTCGGTTACTTAAACGGAGATTGGCACTGTAGACCCTGGCCTCCTAGGGGATGTTGACCTGAGGAGTTTAGTTTAGTAGTTAGAGATTTTAGCTTGGTTTGGTTTGGTCTGGAACGCTACGGTCTACTTTTTGCAACAAGAGGGCTAATGAGACCAGGACCTACTGCTTAAAGCCGATTCCGAACAGCTACAAACATCCATGCCACTGTGGGATTCGAACCCACGAACTCCGGTTCCGAAGGCCAGCACCCTAATCATTCGGCCATCGTTCGGCTTTAAGAGATTTTAGAATTGATTATTTTTGTAAAACGGAATAAAATTTTAATAATACAATCATACTGCAAACAATACTTGATTTTCTCCCCAAAATTAATTCACAGTTCTATGTTTTAAAATTATAAAGATTTATTCATCTCATTTTTAGTTCTTTATGTAATACCGACAAGCAGACTTGAGAAAAGGAAATTATCTCAAGCGGAAGTGAGACGCAACGAGTGTTATAAAAATTATAACTACAAATACACTTACAAACAACTTATAGAGTATTAAGTGTCAAAATGAGGTTTGAGTGAAATAAAATAATTTTGAAGAGATGAAGTATGTAAGGAATATGCACCCACGACTTTGTGTGATCTGGATGATATCGGAAAAACAGCCCCATTGACCTTTTAGACTCGGCGTTTCTTTGGAGAAGTAAGAATCCGGCCTGCAAAAAGGGGGCTTGATAAGGATGTAATGGTTTGTTTTCGCGGGGCCTTGGAGAAGGAGGATGTGCCCTTTTCGGCAGGGCTCAAGGTTTCAGACAACTCCCCCTACCGAAGAAGGGAAGGATCTGCATAAGGGCAGTTGGAGTTCAGCGGAGAGTCGAGAGAGCCGGCGGCCGAGAAACATCTCTCTGTGCTGATGTGAGGAAAGACGGCGATCGGTTTCTAAAAATCTGGCTAAGACTGGCTCTGAGACTCACAATGATATTTGATTTTTTTTTAATTTTGTTTTTAATATGTTGTAAATAAATGTGTGCTGTCCATCTAGTCCTGGTGTGCCTTAATTTGGGTTACGCATCCCAACGACAGTGCACGAACATACCTGCCAGAGTAAAGTAGGCGGGCAGGTCCCACTATAATGTAGAGCACCTAGAAAGAGGGTGCGTTAAAAAGTAGTTCACAGATTTTGGAAAGTATGACAAAAGTGAGCCTTATCGGTTTACGGAAGAATATTCAAACATGGGAGGGCATATTGTTTAAATTTACAGAGCAATTTAAATATAAAGCGAAAAACAAACATAAATATACCATATATATAGTTATTTCATAAGTATTTCTAAAAATATATCATCAATAATTAATCGCTTGATCATAAACAAAAAGGGTGGACTGTGACATTAAAATATAAGAAATACAGATAGTTTTGAAATAGGAACAAAGTTTTATATAATTATTTGAACCCTCAAATTCAGATGCTTAAAACCTGCGAGATTTTGTTACATTTATAATAATTAGTTTCCATTTAAACAGTAATATTTAATTAATTTATCACACACTTTATATAAATTTAATTTCAAAATATAAATCAGCTCAATAGCAGTGAAGAACGTATAAAATTTGAAAAAAATCAGTAAATTCACAATATTTCTGATCTTTAAAATGTTGATGAAAAAATATTATTGAGATTACACTTTATAAAATATTTATTACACATCTTTGCATACTTTCACATTTTAATATTATTTCGTTTTCGTCGCAATGACACGGTAAATTTCACTGAATTTTAAAACTTTAGTTCTAATAATAGTAAATAATTAAGATAAGATAAAATAAAGCAAGTTCATGTTTTGGAAAATATAATAATTGAAAGCTCTTTGTTAAAAAATATTTGGCCATTTTAATTAATTTAGCATATTCTTTTCCTTACATAGTAGAAACATGTTTATTTTAATAAACCTCTAATAGTCTTCTTTTTCATTTTAATTGGAAATAAATTATTAATTATTCCAATATACTAATATTTGTCACAATTTATATCTCTTTGCTGAGAGTAATTTTCTATTTTTTAATAACATAATATAGATAATTTGTTCAAATAACTATTGGTTTTAATTTCAGCTTTAATAGTTTATCGTGCTTTGAAAAAAATAATAGAAACTATTTAGTGCAATTTCCCATAATGATTGAATCATATGATGTTACTAACGTAAACATTTTGTATTTTAATTGAAACACTAAAAAATATTTTAATATTAATTAAATTTCCTTTTAAATATTAATAATTCTCTAATAGTCTCATTCTGATATTAATTGCCATTGAATGAGCAATAATTCCGATAATTGCTTATATTTACCGCAATTTAAGAAATCTTTCGCTGAACATCAATTTTTATTTTTTGGGTAACACAATGAAAATGATTTCTTAGTTTAAAAAATGAATCTTTACAAAGTGAATCTTAAAGGTTATTAATTGTTAAAAAAGATAACAACATTACACAAGGTACTTTAAATTAATGATTAAAGTTTTATAACTTGTACCAAATAAAAACATATTGATTCACCAAATCAACTTAGTTTTTATTACATTTTTCAATGGTAGAATACATTTAATGTTAGTTTCTTTTAAAAAAAAGCCATTCAAAATTTTATCCACTCCTGCAATTATCCATGAGATTGATAGCCGGATAGGTAGTGTATTCTTTTTGGGACCAGTATTTGTGGGTTTTAATCTATCAGTGGAAAGAATATGCGTAGACATTCACAATCAGCTTTGAACTGAAACAATACATTCTAAAATTACAGTTGATCACGAATCTACGAAACGTCCTGGTTAATTTTCGTATTTGACTGAGCTTTCCGTGAGTAAGCTACTTTGCTCACGAAACCTCCAGTCTCGCAAATCTGCTAAATCTCTAGGCCAACTGAGTAACAACTGTAAGAAAACCAGTTCTGTGGTTGGTACATCCTAAATTTGAAACAATTTTAAGAGCTATGACGATATTTCGAATAGCTATCGATTATGAAGGTGAAATTGATCATGCATTGCAGGTTTTATCGTTATTAGTAAAACTCACCTGTTGGAGCCATTACTTTCATTTGGAAAACATTGTCAGTTGGATTTTTATTACGCAATTCTGATCTCTAGAATTAATCGAATCTCGTATTGCAAAAAACTAACTATATCGCTTGAAACCATAGTTAAACCATAAATCATATTTTTACTGTGTACAGTATTGGTAATATTGGATTTGTTAATTGTAAGAAACAGATAAAATGTAACAGGAAAATTAGGAGTAAACACACACCTACAGACAGACACGTATACATAGTGAAGACTCCTCCAAAACTGGTATAGGTATACGTATGCAAATAAAGAGATAAGAAACGAATCAGAATACAGCTCTGTGGTCGGGAACTCCCATATAACACAACAATTGTCTGATAAAAACTAACTATATAGCTTGAAACCGTAGTTAAACCATAAATTACATTTTTACTGTGTACAGTATTGGTCATATTGGATTTGTTAATCATAAGAAACAGATAAAATGTAACAGGAAAATTTGGAGCCAACACACCTACAGACAGACACGTATACATACTGAAGACTCCTCCAAAACTGGTATAGGTATACGTATGCAAATAAAGAGATAAGAAACGAATCAGAATACAGCGTTGCAGTCGGGAAGTCCCATATAACGCAACAACTGTCTTGAATGTTAGATATGCAAATTATAATGTATCAGTACTTCGGAACCTATGACGTAAAACAGAGCAATTGCGGAACTATCCGCCTGCTGTATGTAATATTAAAGGCAGGGAAGAATAAAATCTGTTAGCTGGCTTTTTGGTTTTTTGTTTCGCCTCTCCCCTCGTTTGCATGAAGTTCCGACGAAATTGTTCCCTCCACCTAGTCCAGGGTTAATATGAATTGGTTGAGCTAAATATCTATGTGCATATATAAGGTAATGTGAATTTTTGTTTAGGTTTTAAGGTGTAAAGTGAAATTCTTCTTAATTTATTTATTGTTTACGTTTATCATTTTACTTTTGCACCTACTTATTTGTTCTTGTTAAATAAATGCTTTGTTTACTTTAGAAAACATGTATTATTTTCTGCCCCACATGATGACATGTTTTTAAGTAGTTAACCCTTTCGTGGGCTATTTATTTCTTACTCCACGTTTCCAAACTTTCAAAACAGAACTGCTAATTTTATTCAATCGATCGAACAATAGATAACAGCGGAAAACAAAAGCGGGAATTAGTCTTCCCGTCAGTACAATAGCAAGACCAATATATTAGAATGGGTTTTGTGCTTAGACAGGTGTGTTTTGTAAGATCTTGTAGGTGGAAAATAATCTTCCCACGGCCCGCGAAAGGGTTAATGGACTTTGTCTCCACTACAAAACCCACTTATGGGCTTGTAATAAAATATTATAACCTAACATGACACAGATGTTAAATTGATTACTGCATCTACAATGGCAGGTTATTAAGATTTAAGTGAGTTTGAACGTTGTGTTATAGTCGGCACTACAGATGTGGGACATAGCCTATAAGAGGTAGCGATGAAATTTGGATTTTCCAGTACAACCATTTCACGAGAGTACCGTGGATATCGGCAATCCTCTAAAACATCAAATATAATGATCAAGTGCAGAAATATACTAGTTGTCACTGTTCTGTGGTAAAGTATTTCAAATTCTGTTCTTTTTAACTTCCTCATAGAGAGCTTCTACAAGTGAGCAAGTGACCTTATAGTCAAAATATGTATTTTTGTATAAAGCTTTATTTGTCGTCAAACTGGGTGCCATTTTGTGGAATATCGGAGAAGTTTTAAGATTTAAATAGAAAATTTAAATATCATGGCTTAACGTCTTTTTTCCACAACCAGGCTATTAGACTCACACACACACACACGCACACACACAACTAATATGTAATATATCAAAATTATTTAACTCTAATATTTCGATAAAAACCTCCTCTCTCCCATTCTAATTCCTTTAAATCTTTTTCCCAACCTCTAAATAGTTTAATCAAAGGAGGATTTTCTACTTAAAATTCCTTATAAAGCTGTCTATCCTAAAAATGTAAATTTTCTGTCTACTTATCACGTTTCCCAGCCGTCGGCTGCAAATGATTTCGCTTTTTGCTGATATTGCATTTAATTCGCTTATTAAGTTGTTTTTTACCGTTGGAAACTTCTTTCTGTCATCGCTCTTGGGTGCAGCTCTGTTCTATCAGAGTGAACTCTGTAGCTTTTATTTGTTGTCCAGTAGAATAGATGTGCGTTGTAGCTGCTGTGGAATAAAGTTTCAATTAGACTGGTGCCGTTCTGTTCAATGTCGGCCCGACTGCATTTTTATTACTGCTAGCTTTTGAGCTTTCTCCTTGTCAAGGTGTTTTATAAAAAATGGATTACATATATATCCAAACCTACGGTATTGAGAAATTTGTAATTTTAAGAGTTGAATAGAAAATAATCTAATTGACTGATAAAATCTTGATAAATTACGTAATATTAAAATTAAATTTTATCAAGCTTTTTCATGAAAGTGCGTTTATGTAGATTTCTTGTGAGTCCAAAAGAAACTTCTCCTTTTGTTTATATATTTTTTATGTCGAGGAGTTTCAGTGGAAATCATTCGCATCCCTTCACTGTTCCTCTTTCATTTAGAGATTTTTTTATTCTTCTTCACGAAAGACATTAATTTATTTTGCCAGACAGCTTGTTTTAGGAATAACTATTTTTATCGTTTCGTGGTATCTGGCTTGTATTTTAATACTTTCTGTTGAAATGAACAACTACCAATGGATTCTAAAAATATATTTTTCTTTATATGTCTCCTTATCTTGGTTGTTTTTCTATATAATATTTCCACTATTTTATAAAAGGATTTTAGAAATAAAACATAAAGGATATTTAATGCATAATTCCTTTATAAAATTATTGTAATTGAAATGTAACATTTCGAAATATATTTTAGTTGCATAAGAATATTTTTTGAGAATGCTTCCAGTTTCTTGTGTAATTAACTATTAACTTCATTTTCTGCAGCGTGTTTGCTTATATATGGCTACTATATTTCAAAAAACCTTATATCTATAAATAATAAATTTTTTAAGATTTTCTAAGTTAAGATAATTATTTCAATAAATTTCATACTGAGTAAATTAAAAAAATTCGAAAAACTTTATAATTTAATATATCTTTAATTTTAGATTAAATTTAGATTTTGCAAGAACAAATATTTGGAAAAATTTAAATTAAAATAATGTGCTTGGACTACTTTATCGCAATATTATAACCACTAAACTACTAATAGAAGAATATTTTTTACTTTTAAAACAACGGAGTACAGGGTTCCATACATTCACTTCATTACTTTACTGCTGTCTACAGTCGAAACTATTGTCCAAAAGATATAAAAAACAACTTCTACATTTCACCACCAGAGGGCCTATTTGATGAACTATACATTATGTTTAACAGGATAGCAAATATTTTCAGCTAACATTTTAAAATCATCAGATAGCATATTCTGCCAAGATGCAGTTTTTCCACACCTTAGATTTCTGGTTTAGAACATTCTCAAGAATCTCTTTTCAGAAGAGCATGTGTCAGCTGCTACTTTCCTAATGCATGGTAAACCCGATCTCAAAACCTCATCCCATGAGACTTTTAGCTTTCAGAGTATTTAAAACATCTAGCCAGTCTTGAGCTTACCAAGAACCTTACCAAGAACCTGATGCGAAAGAAAGTATATGCTTTCAGCATTTCCCCAGGAGCAATGAGGTCAAATGTAGAACATAATATCTTACGATTTCTAATGCTTACTTAAAATAATAGCCATCTCCTGCACATATTTTGATTTGTATTGGATATAATAAGAGCCAGTTGTACTCTAATGCAGGAATTTCGCAGTTTATCAGATTCTCACGAGTTCATGGACTTGGTTTTGTGCTGCTGTCAACCCAAGTGGAATAAGCCACACACAGGGTTTTCCTGTTTATACAACATTAGAAGTTTTTTATTGTCACATTTATCTATTTTTATTACATGCGAAGTATAAAGTTTGAATTCACATTTTAAAGAACAGTGTTCCACCCATTCTATCCTAGTTCTGTAATTTTTCACAAGAACGCATTGAAAGATTATAAGAGTTATATCGGGAGTTTAAAGAAGTGGGAATAGAATAAAAAAAAAGAAAAACGTGAAGCCTATTTAATAAAGAAGAATTCATTTGTTTATATTGCATTAGAAAATTTATATCGTAATCTGTATCTATTTTTTTTATTTGAATGCTACCTTTAGAAACATTTTCTTGTTTATAACGAAGTTATATTGTGACAAAACTTTGAAAGATTGAATCAAACTAAAGTAAAATGTATATTTAGCACAAAGCATACGAGAATTAGCTAATATTGTTAAAATAATATATTTTTCGTTGTACTATATAATATTTAGTTTGTAAACATTTGATTTGATTAAGAGAGTAAATACCTATACCTTTACTTCTCTGGCATCAAAAACATTTTTTTTTTTAATTTTGGCCGTTTTGTATCCTTTTTAAGAATGCAAGTCATTTTTTAACGAAGTTAAAAATTATTTGGTTATAAGAAAAGAAAGTTAGTCGAATTTCATACAATACGCAACAGATATCAGTAATACTATATGTTAATTTTGAAACTTTGAATATCCATGTCGTCCAACCTAAAATGCATTTTGGATAACTTTGTTAAGATTACTATACGTCAGTAGCATATTTCATAACCCGCCACTGAGCAGTAGAGTGGAATAGCAGTAGGATATTTATATTTTATATTCAGGAACGGAGCTCCAAACTAACCACACTTGCTGTGTTCCACTACAATCACTGCCAACATAGTTTTTAGCACATAATGTTAACAAAGTGAAAAAAAACTACATTCACTATACTTTTTAAATATTAATTCAAGATTACAGAAACACAAAACTAAAGATATTAGAGACATGTGGAAGAAAAACAGAAATAGAGAAACTTAAATACTTCTTGTAAGAAGAAAAACTTGTTTTTGTGAAAAGATTATTTCTTATATTTTGGAACCAATTTCACCTAACATATACAAGCTAATACACTTTTGAGCTATTAAAGTTACTATGCTAATGCTTTATTAATCATTAAATATAAAAATAACCTAGAAGAAATAATCTCTAAGACACACACACATACACATATATATATATAAATATATATATATATATATATATATATATATATATATATATATATATATATATATATATATATATATATATATATATATATATATATATATATATATATATAGGTTATTCATATATAAATATTTAACATACAAGTACATTATTTAAAATCTTTAATTATATAATAGTAGTTTCATAATGGTACATTAAAAACAATTCATAATTCTACAACCATCTGTATCCATTGTAACATAAAGTATTGCCCTTTTTCGACTTCACCGTAGAAAAATCATAAAAAAGGATAAAAAATAGAAAATCGAGTATTAAATGTATAAATGACCTTAGTTTGTTTATATCATAACGATTTCTGCTGATTTATTAATAATAATTCACTCAAGACTGATTAGTTACATTTTAAATTGGTTCTATGGTTTTGGTTTGGAGTGCTACGGTCTACTATTTTGCAACACGAGGTCTAATGAGACATGGACCTACAGCTTAAAGCCGATTTCGAAAGGCTACGAACGTCCATGCCGCAGTGGGATTTGAACACATGAACTCCATTACCAACAGCCACACTCTAACCAATCTTCCATCGTTCGGAAATTTGATTCTATAAAATTGGAGGAGTTTTTGACAGAGGGGATGTAAGTCACCATATTGACCACATGGACGTGTTGGAATTTTAGTTCAGAATATTGTACAAACGAGGACTGGAATATTTGTTTACAATAAAACTGATAACTTATTTCTAAGAGTGTTGTAACATGTAGTTGTGCACTTTCCATTTCAATTGGAATTCACAGTTTCTGTATAACAAAGAATTTCAATATAACGACAGTAATGCTACCTGTTGACATCCATTTAATATATAGTATTAGACGTATCCATATGAAGTTTTAAACGGAATATTAACCCAACAGAACGTAACCAGATGATTTCAATTTAGTTTACACCTTTATCTTGAGAAACGAATGTCAGTGATAATTGAAGAGAATGTACTACAAGTGATACTTCTGATAACGTATTTTTAAAGCTAACAAACCTCCTCTCTGATTATCATATTTTATCTAGATATGCAGTAATTGTGTCTGTATACTAGTTTATTGTTGGGCTTTCAATAACATTTATAGATGCTGAAATACTACTTGATTACCACTGGATGGAATGTACTAATATTAAAGACATTTTTTGAAACAAAAACCTGATAGCGAAAATTTTCATTTTTACTATAAATGTTTCAGACCACCTTCATAAGTCAAATTCAATGTGATCATATCTTTACGTATTTTAATTTAGATAAAAGCATTAGCCACATAAATACCAAGTTGAATATTATTTTACAGAATTATATAGCTGCATAATAAATGAATTCCTACATTGCTATTATCACTGAATAAAAATAAATAAAATTTTGAGGAAACTATATTTCCAGAAAAAGGAATAGAAGATGCAAATGAAATAGTGATTCCGATAGTTTATCTCTATTAAATATTTAAAATCAATCGCTTTTGATTTGGATTTAGAATATTTCCATTTAAGAGTAATGAAAGATTTTCTAATGAATAGTTCTAAATGTTGAAATGAAAGTTTAAAGATCGTTAGAGCTAAAATGAAATAAATCATACAAGTAAATGTTTATTACTTGTTTAGAAAAATTGAGCATACATTCGCTGTAAGAATTATACAGTTTTCACTTAAATGAAATTGAGATAACTTACCCGATATACTTGAATATTTGCGCAAACTGTTTAAATAGTCGCACATATTTATTTGTTCTTCGCTAAAATGCTTCAATTTAAGAGAATAATTTTATTCTAAAAAATAGGAAATTTTTCTTCTCCTATCTATAGAAAAAAATCAGTTTTCAAGAAGTTCTTACAGGAACACTTCTATCTTTTTTAAGCATTCAAATTCTAACTCCTTTTTTATATAAATGTAAATAGAAGTGTAATAATGCAATAAAAAAACCCTGAATCTATAACAATGGAAATGTATAGTATATGAAGGATATATTCCTTTAAAACGTCCCTTTGAAGCATTAATTCAAAAGTATAAATGGGACCCAAATTTCACTTGGAAAATATATATATATATATATATATATATATATATATATATATATATGGGTGTGTGTGTGTGTGTGTATATATATATGTGTGTATATATATATATATATATGGGTGTGTGTATGTGTGTGTGTATATGTATATATATATATATATATATATATATATATATATATATATATATATATATATATATATATATATGTATGTGTGTGTGTGTGTGAGGTCTTAAAAGGGGGTAGTTGGAAAATACGTGGGTTATAAGCGATTTTAAAAAGGGAACTCTTTTATAATAAAAAATAAATTAAAAAGACCCACTGTCGCGTAAGCTTTTGGAATCATCCGGTCAAGCTGAAAGATTTTTGAAGCATTTGATGATTAAGTGAACCGATATGAGTTAGTTAGGATGTGGACATGGAACTGTGAAACAATCTACGCGTGTCTTCGACGAATAAATGAAAATGGAGCAAGTTTTGCTTAAATGAAACGATAATTTAATAAACTTATTATTATCAAGGAAGACTGTTTTCCATTTGCCTTTACACTCGACATTTCACACACACACACAGACACACACACACACACACACACACACACACCGTATAACCAAATCCAGCTGCCATTTATTATGAATCATGCAATGATACACTTGCATAAAACCTAATATAATTCATATTTTTTTAACAGGCTGTGTCTTTTTCATTTTGACTAAAGGAAAATATGTATTTTACATTTTTTTATTCAAAGCTCTTACAAATCCTATTCTGTGGTATTCCTATATATTTGGCTTCCTGTTTTATGTTTTGACAATGGATTTGAACACTGCAAGAGAATGTTAAATCAACCTGCAGCTTAAGCAAGTAACAACGAAAAGTGCTTAAAACAGTCGTTCAATTTACTGATCTAGAAATTGGTCAAAAATACTCGGTGAAGTATAGTATAATAGGATTATCTACAGACTACGGGAATCTCTGAGTATCAGAAGAGCTTAGAACAACTGTGTTTTTGTCCAGAATATGTCATGTAAAATTCATGTTTTCCTACTTAAAACTGAAGTATCCCTTCCACCTTTTTCTCTAGAAATTTTTTCTGACAATCACATTTTTAAAAATATTTTTCATATGTTAACATTTACAAAATAAATTGGAAGAATGCAAAAAAATATTTACACGTATTTATTATTTGCTTTTTACGTCTTTATATTTAAAGATTAAAAACAATTCTGGAAGAAAAAAACCTTTTCTGAAATATATATGACAGTTTTTTGAACACGCAAAAATGTATTTTTATAGTAATGTTTTATACTAGAATATTCTTAAGAAAAACTATTGAAAATTTATAAGAAAAACTTAAAGAAAAACTATATTATATTAATTAAAAATAGACAAATAGGAGACTAATTATGATAGTAAATAAAATATCTTTCGATAAATCATTTGGTTGTAGTTATTATAATAGTATAGTACCTTTCAACAATTAAAATCTTCATTAAAGCACCTATTTCCGATTCGACATAAAATTAATTGATACGAATATATTAAAGATATTTTTTTCAAGTGTTTTAACATAAGTCTAGCTGGAAAAACCTTATTTAGGTTTTCGACTTGAAGTAATATATTTTTATAATTATATAGGGAATATATTTTAGAAATATATGTAGTAAAAATTAAAACAAATATGTTTTTTTTATATAAAATCAAACTTTAAACAAGTTATAAAGTTATCTGACATTTAAAAAAATAAAAAATACAATGCAATCGGAAAAAATATTGCTGTTTCTAATATAAATACGTTTCACAAAGAAAAAATAATGTTTACTTGATAAATAAAACTAGTTTCCAATTTTTTAAATTTCACTGGGTATTTTTTTTTGGATAAGTTTATTTTTTTTCTCATGGTGTACATTCAACGTATGTCCGAAAAAGTAATAATCAAAAATTTCTTTAATTTAGCAATCGTACTCATAAAAGAACTGTTAATAATGTAGTGTTAATAATGCAGAATAATGTAGTGCATTACAATGAACCCAGCTTTGCTACCAGTGGTTGTAACATTGTGAAATTCATCGACTTGTAGTTATGGATTTAATATTATCTTGAGTGCAAAGTTGCATTATTTTTTGTCGAAAAAAAAGTCACAGAGGTTAGGTCAAGACTGGAGGATAGAGAAGAACATGCATATGTTAGTAAGTTAGGTATTCAGTAAAGCAACACAATGTGAAGAGGACGGTGTCGAGGTGGACGATCCTGCTGCCAGTGATCTCTGGGTCACCTTTTTTTCAAGTAATCGAGGACTTCAAAGCAAAATTGGGCTTTTACGATTCAAAATTGTAAAATTGAACTTCAGCTTGATCAGCGGCTAAAATCTCCAACATCCCTCATTCATTCCATCTTTTCATCCATTTTTACATTCTATGACCATCCTATGCACGTCTTAGTGTTATTATACTAGGCTTGCAAATGTGGCAAAATCTGATCTTTGTAAGCTACTTTTAACAATATATTACCTTGCAATATCTTATTACAAATTTTACAGAGTTTAACTCAAAAATCCACTGCAAAGCATTGGTCAATAGATTTCTGATTTTAAGCGTAACCAGTTGTGTTCTTAGTGGTTCACTGTTAGGTTACTATTAGATTGGGCATGCCCTGTGAATTACGAGATGTTTCCTGACTGTTGAAATACGTCACTAATATTCCAATATAAATTTCTGATCAAACTGTTTTTCTATGTGATTTGTCAGAAATACACTGACAATTTTTTTCTCATTACTTCTGAAACATACATTGTATTTTATGTTTTATAAATATATTGCTCCATGTCTTGAAACTAAATAATTTTAATAGCGTGTTATCATTGAGGTGTTTTAAAACAAATTGTAGTTAAAACTGAGTAGAAAGTTTTCTCTATAGGGAATATCAAAACTAGGTTTTTTTTTATTCAGACTTTTCATTTCAAATGTTACTATGTACACTTAAAGGAATGAAAAAATTAATGTTTTTTTCTTAGCTTAACAAATACATTCAAATGATGCTACAATTTGAGGAATATAAATTCAAAATTTCTTCAATAGAAAAACATTTCTAATTTTCAAAAATTAGTTATTTCAAATCATCAATATATTTTAAAATTTTTCTCACGTATAATTTATACTACTGGAAATTTAATAATCACACTAAATTTATACTCTTTTCATGTTTTGAGTTAAAACATAAAAGTATGCTATAAATCATATTATGATAAAAAAAATCAACTTTAAATTATCAAAATTATTCCTTTCGTTTATTGTTCAAGAACTGTGCAATATTTTTGTAAATGTTTCTATAATCGTCAGTAATTTTAGCAATTTTTAGCCCTATACGTAGAATTTATACAATAAAATTTTTGTTAAAAATAATCCTTTTTCACCACTAACAAGAAGTCTTGGTTTTCGCTAAACATTTAAAAAACACGTGTATATGCGTAAAATTTTCCAAAACTCCTTAAGGACCATAAAAATGCACAAGATTATATCTTTCTCTTTAAACTACTTTGCAATTTCTATTTAAGTAAACAATTAAAACTTTTTCTTAATCTGAATAAATTAAGAAAAATAATAATTTTGAATAAGTTCGTTTGAATACTTTTTTTGTACATGATTAGAAATCTAGAAATGAGGCAAATAAATTTAAATTTCTAAACATGTAAAATACTGTGAACTAGCATGATATTATTTTACATTCATACAATTTTTCTGATAAAAAATTAGTAAATATTTAATAAAATCGAAAGAGAAACTATCTATCTATCTTACATACATACATACTTACCTACATACATACATACATACATATATATATATATATATATATATATATATATATATATATATATATATATATATATATATATATATATATATATATATATATATATATATATATATATATATATATATATATATATATATATATATATATATATATATATATATATATATATATATATATATATATATATATATATATATATATATATATATATATATATATATATATATATATATATATATATATATATATATATATATATATATATATGTGTGTGTGTGTGTGTGTCTGTGTGTGTCTGTGTGTGTGTGTGTGTAATATGGACGAGACTCATTCAAAATCACAACAAAGTTTATTTCTGGTAAGAAACATGAAATCCGTACAACAGGAAAGAAAACCTTTACAACTTCGTGCACACAGACCATGTGATTTCGCACGTACACTTTTCAAGTAGGGATTCCTAATGTAAAGAGACTACGAATAATGCCTAAGCACAATTGATCACGTGATACAAAATACAAATGCTTAAAGAAAACGAGCTAACTATTGGCTAAAGTAGTACAGGCAGAGGCTGAATTAAGTCTATAGCGTGTCTGGAGGGAAATATCAGAATTACCGCGCAAACCCCGAACTCGCTTAATGAACAAAAGTTATTAAATTAATATTAAAATTTGTAAATAAGGGATTTTAATATTATATATATATATATATATATATATATATATATATATATATATATATATATATATATATATCAGTGTCGTGCGGTCCATATGTGCAGGGTGTGCACTGCACACCCTGTCAAAATTATGAGGACAATAATTTTCTGCACCTATGTCTATCTATCTTTATATGGTATATAATAATTATTACTTATAATATATTCAAATATTATGTTTATTTCCTTGCTTGTCTTCCCGCAGTGCGTGCGGTACTAGGTGCTACACCATGTAGCGCGTCCAAAAGCAAAGGAAGTTCTGATGTGCAAGCACTGCGCACTAAAATGAAAATCATGCTTTATATGTATGAGCTACTGGAGAACAGCATACTATGGCATTGAGGCAAGTGCAGCCATTTTTCCTGCACTTGTCATTCAGAATCATCCGAACGTACGGTTTATTAAGCGTTGTATTAGAACGGGGACCTTTTTTTATTTTTAAATGATTAACTGGCCATCCGATTTTGCAGACGGTTAATTTTTAATTTTATATATTGTAAGATTTTGTTTTTTTTTAAATATAAGAGAAGTATTTCATCAATATAAAGTGAAATGTTTTAGTGTGGTAAAATAATTTCAGTGATGTATTATATTTATTGAAATAATTAGATGAAAACAATGTTGTTTTGTTTTAAAGAAACGAATTTTAGCAGAACAGTCCAAATTTTACCATTCATTGTGTCTTACAGATAATATATAAGTTATATTATGTAACACCATATCCCTGGTTTTTGTTCTTAAAAAATGCCAAGATATGTTTCGCAGAATATATGATTTTCAAATGTTAAAAACAATTAATAAATATAATATAATCCACTGACCGAACAAGAAACAGTTCGCTCTATTGTGCCAGCGTGCAGCAAAATCCTCTGCACGTGGAATAGACGTTCGGTTTGTCGGCACCGCAGAGGCGGGCGCCATGTGGGGCTACGTTTGCTGTACATATAAGTTTTTCGTGGTAGCGTTGCTTTTTCGACGCCGATGTGATACCATACAACAAAAGACATGATTTTTGCTTCAGTGCTAGTAGAATTCTCATAAGTTTAGCTGTTTTTATAGTTATAACTCGACTACTCGTAGGTAATTATTTTATTTATTGTATTCTTTATATTAATATTCATAATAAATAACCTGTTTCAAAATGGAGAACACAGATGTCTCAATAATTAAAGATTTATTGTAAAATATATATATATATATATATATATATATATATATATATATATATATCTTTGATAGTTAAAAGTATATAGAGGTACTTTTACAGGTGTACATATTCGTTGCTTTTATATCACCTTACTTTTTGTAATGTACTGAAAAATTTGTCAAGTTGATTCCTTGTTGTTTCCAATATTCACATGGCTTATTTGTTAGTTAAATTGTGTATAGAATTTAAAACAGCTAATGTTGAACTAAGTAGAAAAACATCACATGTGACGTTTAGTTTGTAACCGAAAATTAAATTTCCAATACAGAAATTAAATCTATTTTGATATTAAAGAGAAAGTCACCATATCCTGTATTTTACATAATCTCTATGTAATGGTTTTATAAAGATGCAAATATAGTAGGTATTTTTATATGTGACAGTTTGCATAAATAAAAAAGAATATTTTAACATATCGAAAAACTTTATTTTAATGTAAAATAATTTTAAATGCTGTAAGTATTTGCGAAAAATACCAAAGAAATCATAAGATACTGCAATCATCTAAAATGAACATATATTTGGATGTCAAACTTTTTCAAGATACCTCTTTACTGATATATAAATCTCCGAGTACATGAAGTAACCATTCAAAAAATGATCGATTTGTTCTCAGAAATTTCAATACCAATACTCTAAAAAAGGTTATTTCTTCTATTTTTGAGTTCACTTTGCTCGTTTTTCTTATGTTCGTACTGCAGAAATTTTAACGGAAGAAATTTTTTATGAATTCATAGATGTACCAGGTTAAAAAATATTGTAATCCTTGGATTCTACTATTTCATTTTTCTATATTACATATATATATATATATATATATATATATATATATATATATATATATATATATATATATATATATATATATATATATATATATATATATATATATATATATATATATATATATTATATACATATATATATACACACACACACACACACACACACATATAATATATATATATATATATATATATTTGTGTGTATATATATATGTATATATATATATATATGTATTATATTCTACTGTAATGTACTTTAATGTATATGTGTGCACATCTATATTTATATGTTTCTACGCATACACACACACTCATGTGTCTGTAATATTTAAAATAATTATTTAAATCCCTTTAAATTAATTATGTTTTGCTATATTTTTGAAGTTAAAATGTTAATAATTTATCTGATACGAATTATAGAGTTAAAGATATTTGAGTAGAATTTCCAGTTCTTTGAGATTGAAGTTTATAAGATGAGCACAAATGTTAAATCATATATTCCCTTCAATTCGACAAGATAGTAAAACATTTGCAAAAACAACTTAATGTAGAAAATGTACTTTAGAAAACTAATTTCACCTGAATTCCTGAATTCCTTATATGTTAAAGGCAATGTAAAATTAAATCATTAAATATTAAATTATATATATATATATATATATATATATATATATATATATATATATATATATATATTATAAGTATTGAATTATTGCTTTTCATTGAGGAAAATAAAAGAAAATGGTGGATGCAAAATTCAGATATCTTTAAATAAGTTAAATATTTATTTACCGTTAACTGTGTTCACTGTGATTAAGTAACTAAAACAATTTAAACGAAACAGACAACTTTAAATAATTTAAAAGATATAAAACTTCATTATTTGTCCTTTGTGAAAGCTTACTATCTCATAACAAATAGAGATTGATAAATCCCTTTAATTTCTTCGAATACAACATTACTTTGAGTGTATGATTAGTAAGTGTAATTAAGGATTTTATTTCTATTAAACTTAGTACTTCTCCGAAAAATTTTCCATTCCGTTTTACATCTTCCACTTCTGTCGAAATCGCATTTTGTAATTATCTTTGAATGTGTGAATACTCAAGTCAAAGAGCTGTAGAATATTTGCTAATTTCAAGGAATCTCACAATTTTGATATTTCGTAGAAATTCAGCAGTGATAAGCAGTGCTTCAATACAGATATATGGATTTTGATTTGTTTTCATCAAAATTCATTGTTGCGAACTCTTTTGAACAGAGATGGGAAAAAATCAGATGGTATGGTAGAAATTAAACATTTAATGGGTATCAAAGAAAAGCATACTGCAGGAAGATGATGCTAAAAATCTAACACAGTACTTTACACAAAGAAAGCTAGTTATTAAAAAAGCTTATGACCAAATTTGCTCTGTTAAACAACTTCGTTCTTTCTCTCATACTAGTATCTCTTCCTCTTCTCTCACTGATTTATATACATTTAACATTCTTCCTATGAGGACTCTGGGGTGGCATAGTCCAGTCGGCTTAAATTCTTAATGTTTCGAATCAGATCCTTCCAGATGAATAAGCTTTCCTATGGAACGAACTGCCCTTGTAGTGACCAATTCAAATGACTTTTCCAATATTCCTTTCCACCAATCCATTGGAATTCCAACATCAAGACTCCTACAGGATCCTAGAGTCTATTTCAGATCGCGGTTTTGGAACCTGAGAACGCGTGACAGATCCAATTACCCAAACTCTAATGACACTGAAACGCATTTCAAACGAAATAATCCATTTATGGGGCTCCCATCTTAAAGTCTAAATTGGAATAGAAATGAAAATCATCTGTTCTAAAGGGTAGATTTTGAAATGATAGGATTTTGCCTCGTTATCAACAGTTTTATCTTAGAAAATATTGCATGTTAGCACCAGCTTCCCCAACTTTCATTTGTTTAGAGTTTATACGTCATATGCTATGCTTATTTCATGCCTAGTGCATAATAACTAAATATAATAGACTTATTAAAAACTTTCTGTTAAAATATATGTTGCTGCAATTTTGACATAGAAGTTATAAGAGTCACGTTGAACTTTTAATATACAAGTGTATACACCAAATAGCAATTAAATTACGACTACCCTCTAAATAATTTATACATTACGACCACCTCCAGCAAACCAAGTGGCATTGACTATACAAGGAGCTGATGAGTAGTTTGAGGTAACTGGTACAAGCGCTAGCCATCTGGTCCAGAAATTCCTGAAACTTGCAAAGGGGTACCGTGGGAGAACAAATTTGGCTTTCCAGTTGGAACCACAAATACTATTTTGGATTAATGACAGGTGATTTTGGAAGCCAAGACATAATTTGGAGGTCACTGGAATGTTCCTCGACACACTTGCTGGCTATTTTACCCTTATAAAATAGCACAAAGATGTCAGACATTGTTCTATGGGGAATATGAGTCCTAATTTGCTCCACGAAAACATATTTTCCCACAATAATAACCCCGCTACTGGCTTGTCTTCGAAGGATTTTTCTTTCAAAAATGAGTAACATATTTTCTTCTGTTTTGTTAATTGACCATGTCTCACTGCCATATAAAATGATTGGTCTCATATAAATATTTTATTTTAAATAAATTAAAAATACCTCAAAACCTTTAAGTATGTAATAACTTTTAGTTATAGTATTATATATATATATATATATATATATATATATATATATATATATATATATATATATATATATATTATATATATATATATATATATATATATATATATATATATTTATATATATATATATATATATATATATATATATTTATATATATATATATATATATATATATATATATATATATATTATAATATATATATATATATATATATATATATATATATATATATATTATATATGTATGTATGTATGTATTAGCTTTGTTTGAAAATCCCTGTTGAGATATAAACTATTTTTAAAAAATTATTTTATTTTTATGCTTCCCGTCTGCTTTTATTTTCCTCTTTGGGGAAATTCGATAACTTCATTATCAGTTTAATGCAATTTATTTTGTTTATAAAAGTTATGATGCTTCTTTCTTTACTCTACTGATAAGAGAAAAATATAAGGAAAGCATAATGGGATGAAAACAAATAACTTTCTTCAGTGTTAAGACTCGGTAATTTTTTATTTTATCTCAGTTATTTAACTTTAGTAGCTCAATATTTTCCCCCTTTACTTTATAATGCAAAATATTAAGAATTAACGTAAATTGGAGAAATCGTACAGAAAATGTTGTTTTAATATTTCTATTATTTCTCTTTTTATCAGGAAGTAGAATAAGTAAGTATACTACGTTTCTTAATTCATATAGTTTATGTGATTTTATCTATAGATAAATAACTTAGTGATTGTTTCGTACAGTAATGGGGTTTTATTGCATTCTTCCATTACCCAAAAATTAAATTTATATTTTATACAATATTGTTATGATACATAAAAAAACATTTTCAATGTTGCACTGATATAATCAAAATTTATAACCCATAGTTTTTGCTGCCGGTACTTTGAAATAATATATCACATTTTAAGCCGAAAATGAAAGATAATTCCTTAAAATATTAACAATTTCATTTATATCAGTCCAGTACGTTAAAATGTGTACTTAAATTTTCTTTAAAAGTTATAGACACCAGAGACCTAATTTAATAATATATTAAATATAAATATTTTAGTTTTCGATTAAAACGTATTTATTTGAAAAAAATTTACAACATCAAATTACAAATAGCGATATTTTAATTAATCAATAAAAGAAAAGTAATATATCGATTATTTTGTCATATTTTACTGATCTTGAATTATTTTTCATCACATTGTGAAAAATGGCATATATATATATATATATGTATATATATATTATATATATATATGTATATATATATATATATATATATATATATATATTTATATATATATATATATGTATATATATACATATGTATGTATATATATATGTATATATATATGAATATATATGTATATATATAGTATATATATGTATATATATAATATATATATGTATATATATATATATATATATATATATATATATATGTATATGTATATATATATGTATATATGTATATATATATATATATATATATATATATATATATATATATATATATATATATATATATATATATATGTATATAGAGGTACCTATTTTATAGAAATAAATATATTACTACCTTGTCATTATTTTTGTACCTGCATTATTAATAAAACAGTTAACTGTATTCTTAAGAAAAAAACAAAGTATTTTTGTAAAATATATGATAGTTAAACCTTCAAAGTTCTTTTTAATAACATATTTTGTTAAAATTTTAGTACCCATAAAAGTTTATTATAAACATTGCTAAAACACTACATTTCAGTTATTTTTTACTCAATATTTAGCTTTTATTTAGATATGAAACGAGGTATCAAAATGAACGTACACCAAATACAAATTAGAACAATATTTTTTCATTTTATCAATGTATTACCTACTTATGTTACTCTCCGAAATACTTCATATGAAAAAATCTAATTACCTCCTTGTACACATAGTAAATTACACAAAACTTTTATATTTTTATTGTATAGTGTGTTATTAAAATATCATTTCATCATGTCTATCAATGTACGAAATTATTTTTTTTTATCAAGGGAATCTTGTTTTCTGAAAATGATTAAGTACAGTGATATGGAAGTCATTTGTAACTTCTTAATTCCTTCCCTGTTTTGCCCGTACGGGCTCATCTTTCGGGCCTTTACTAATTTGCCCGTACGCCGTACGGGCAATCTAATTTCTATTTCGCTTGCACTGTTTTAGACCTTATTTTTTCCAATTTTAGTAACAAATTATACGTATAGATACCGATAGTTGTCCAGTAAATGATAGTTTGCGGTTTGTTGTATTTTCTACTCTGATTGGTCAAAAGCGCGGTTTATTCGCATGTTTTGTATCAGAAGACGAATTGTTATCTTTCAGTGTATAGCTGTCTGGTTACAATTTACTAACCGCTTGATAATTTTATTGATTTAAGAGTTGAATAATATATTTTTACTTTTAAATACTGGATAATTCAGAGAGTGTGGAGCTAATTTCTTGTGATTCGAACTGTGACTCGGAATCAGAAACTGAATTATCTGTAAATGATAGTAGCAAAAGTTTTCTGGATGGCCTGAATAGTAGTGACTCTGATTGTAGTACAGATGGAATCAGTCAAGCAAGACAATTGTTTTTAAAATTAATTGTGATAATCCTTCGGATCTGCCTCCTATATTTGCTTTCACTAGAATTCCACAAAATTAACTTGGATATCGATGAGACTAAAGATACACTTCAGTTCTATAATTCTTTCATAGAAAGAAAAAATGTTGTAATAATTGCTTAAAAATATTAGAAATGTTAACTTTAATAACATATCTTTACTTAAAAATGTAAAATGAACAAAAAAAAAAAAAAAAACGCGTGACATTTTGCTACCGAATTCTGGAAAAAATTGAAACTGTCAAATAGTTAATAGAGCGTTTCAACATTACATGGCTAAGAGTTACAATAGATCGACAAAGATACAGATCCCAACCTTAGTATTGTGCATTCGGGGCTGAAGCTGACCAAAGATCTTCCGTGTTCATTAATTCTTGACAACGCTCGCCTGAGCCCGAGCTCTATAACCGGAGCGTTATAAAAATATTTCACACAAAATCCCTAACAATAATATTCCCATATTTTAAGCAGTTCTCTGATAGGTCTTCTAGACCCCAATAACATACATTTCCACAATATTCTCAGAATATATTTTTATAGGGAGATCTTTTTAATTTATTCGGGCTCCAGAGACAGTGCTTGCGCATATACTTTTGATTTTTTATTTAGTATTTGTGATCTGAGGAGAAGTGCTATCAAGAATAAATCGTTATTTGATTGAAATGATGAAACATAAAGATTAAATATAAAGGCTTGATTTAATTTTTTTAAATTTTTTTTTGTGTTTTGGGAAAGCTTATAAAAAAAGATCTACAGTCCTAAAAACTTTTAAAAATTAATATTTCACATAATCCTAAATGTCTTTTAAATTTTTAATAAAGTATTAATACAAAAATTCTGTTCATAATCCAAAGTAAATTTCTCAGCCAAATATTCGTGTAACTGAGTCCCAATAACACACTTCTAGATCTTCTGGAGCCCGAATATATGCCTTCTGAAGCCCGGTCTTCAGAAGTAAGTATTTATATTAATCTATAAGAGTATAATAAGTATAAGACTATAATAAGTATTTTTAGTAAAGTATTTATATTAATACAAAAATTTTGTTCATAATCCAAAGCAATTTTCTCAGCCAAATATTCGTGTAACTGAGTCCCAATAACACACTTCTAGGTTTTCTGGAACCCGAATATATGCCTTCTGAAGCTCGGTCTTCCGAAGTAAGTATTTATATTAATCTATGAGAGTATAATAAGTATAAGACTATAATAAATATTTTTAGTAAAGTATTTATATTAATACAAAAATTCTGTTTATAATCCAAAAGCAATTTTCTGAGACAAATATTCGTGTAACTGAGTCCCAATAACAACACTTCTAGGTCTTCTGGAGCCCGAATATATGCCTTCTGAAGCCCGGTCTTCCGAAGTAAGTATTTATATTAATCTATAAGAGTATAATAGGTATAAGACTATAATAAGTATTTTAGTAAAGTATTTATATTAATACAAAAATATTCTGTTTATAATCCAAAAGCAATTTTCTCTGACAAATATTCGTGTAACTGAGTCCCAATAACACACTTCTAGGTATTCTGGAGCCCGAATATATGACTTCTGAAGCCCGGTCTTCCGAAGCACTAGGTCTTTTGATGCCCGAATAACAGTACTCGTTTAATAGGGGCTAGATTGTATCCTCACGGCTTTGCCTCGGTTGAGGCAAGTAAAATAGGTTCGAGCTCGCAATGTCTTGCAAGTTCCGAAACGTTATCTTTGAAGGTGGCATGGTAATCTTGTATGTAATTTTTTTTAATTCTTGGGGTATTATTGTAATTATATACTACAATTACTGTAATTACTTTGAATTATGTTTATTTTTTGGGTTCTTCTGCTCAGATCCTGCTTCTATCGGCCGGTCTCACGCGATTAACACATGGCGCCAAACAATGGTGGGACACAATTCTCCGTTTAAACAAAGATTAATCACGGTTAGCCGACAAACGACTTTCGTGAGACCAGCCATAAATTACGATGTACTACATTTTTTGTATGTTTTGTCTTGGAAAGTAGTGTAGGCAGCCTCTGTAATGTTCCTACAGTGAAATGGTCAACAGTTCTCTCGACGTTGTATTAGGAAAGCGTTATAAGTAGCTCCCCTTAAGTAATTAAAAAATCATTTTGTATCTTATAGTGATAGAATTGTACAATAAACAAACGTACGAGCAGATGTTAAAATGCAAACAGGCATCGTCAAAACGTATCTTTAAAGTTTGAGAACTGTAATTTACTTGTGTGTAAGTACAGATGGTTACAAAATGGTATCATGTTGTTATGTCCTTTGAAATTCGAAACCCGTAAATTGTTTCAATTATGGCACTTCCTGTAATCTGTGAAATGAAAAAAAAAATCATACATTTTTCTTTAAAACCACATTAAAATTTTAAAATTATCGATAAGGTATAAAAAATCAAAATGTAAACAATGAATTTCAAGTTTTAAAACAAGGAGTTAAATTAAAACATAGATTTTAATGTAATAAATTAATCTTTTTTTTACAAAATTCAACTAGATAAAGAAATTAAGTTCGAGCTTTATATATATATATATATATATATATATATATATATATATATATATATATATATATATATATATATATATATATATATATATATATATATATATATATATATATATATATATGCATATGTATGTATATATGTATTTGTATACATATATATGTATGTATATGTATATATATATACATATATGTATGTATATGTATATGTATATATATATATATGTGTATATGCATATGTATATATATATGTATATGCATATGTATATGTATATGTTTATATATATATGTATATATATATATGTATGTATATATGTATATATATATATATATATATATATATATATATATATATATATATATATATATATATATATATAATATATATATATATATATATAAATATATATATATATATATATATATATATATATATATATATATATATATATATATATATATATATATATATATATATATATATATATATGAATGTGTGTATAACTGAAATAGAAAATTTAATTTCCCATTTATTTATTTAGTGATTGGATATAGATCTGAAATGGACTTATTATTTCCGTTTCTGATAGTCATAATTCCCTTTTTTTAGGGATAATTTTTAAAAATTTGCGCATTTAATCATTCCTTTACAATGCTTAAAATTAATTAAACTAAATCAGACATGTAAAGAGATTTGAATACTTAATTAGTGGCTTATATAATATGTTATTTGTTCAATTAATCCTCAGTTATTCACGTCAGTGAATAAAGGAAAATCTCAGACAATATTAATTAGTATTGAAGGTGAATAATGCATGTCAAAATCGATTTGAGTTGTTATGTAATCGTATCTGCTAATTTTACATCTTGAATCAAATAGGAATACAATATAGTTTAGTTTTTTTCTTTGAGAAATACATACATCCTGTTTGTATTTCTCAAGATTATATAATGAGTAAGAATTTGGCTGTTGTGTTTTCAAAATTTGTTCAATTGTAATTAATGACATAAGATAAACTTTTATAAATGACAAATTTATTATAATGCACATTTATAATTTTATTTTTACTAAAAGTTGGAGAATATCAAGTTTTTGATTTGTGTAATACAGCACTCTATTGAGTAAACTATTTGATATGTTTATATAATCTTTTCACCCTAACCGTTATTCTTAAAAAAAATATAAAAAAATAATAAAAAAACTTTAAAAGAAATTTTTTTTGTTGAGAATGAATGAAATATGTATTTCAAAGCATTACTTTGCTGATATCTAAAATTCTCTTTAAATTATTATGATCATTAATAAGTGCGTTTTTTTCTACGCGATCTAAATATGAAATCTAGGGTGAGGAGGAATTCTGGGGTATGGTTTAAATCAGAAAAGTTTGACAGAAAGTGAAACTAATTTTGTGTTTTCAAACAAATATGTAAACGATAATTATGAGGGTACATCATTGAATCAAAGTTAAAAAAATAAAAATAAATGCATGATTTCATAGCCTTACAATGTTGTAGAGCAATGTGCATTTTATACAATTTAATAAATTCAAACAATTGTTCAGATTTATAGCAACATTTATATAAAGATATGAGACATATAATTAATACAGAATTTTTTTACAAAATCTCGTGTATTTAAGAAAATTGATTATAAATGCACTGAAATGTAAAAAAAAAATTAAAACACCACATCAAAGAAAAATTATATAAAAAGATTTTATATGAATATTATAATATGCTAATATAGAGAAATTGCTGGAGGGACTTCTATAGGATAAGGACTATCTAAAATTCTCTTTAAATTATTATACCCATTAGTAAGTGCGTTTTTTTCTACGCAATGTAAATATGAATTCTAGGATGATGAGGAATTCTGGGGTATGGTTTAAGTTAGAAATGTTTGACACAAAGTGAAACTAATTTTGCGTGTTCAAAAAATATGTAAACGATAATTATGAGGGTACATCATTGAGTCAAAATTTAAAAAAAATAAATGAAGGATTTCATAGAATTACAATGAAGTAGAACAGTGTGCATATAATTCATATAGAAATTTTTTTTACGAAATCTTGTGTATTTAAGAAAATTGATTATAAATGCACTGAAAAGTAAAAAAAAATTAAAACACCACATCAAAGAGAAATTATATAAAAAGATTTTATATGAATATTATAATATGCCAATATAGAGAAATTGCTTAAGGAGCTTCTATAGGATAAGGACTACATGTTATGAAGGGTTATGTGAATAAAAATAAAATTTAGGGGTGCTCAACAGATAAAATTTATATATCACATTAGTATTTTAATATAAATAGTCCCTTAAACAATAATATCTGTTTTGAAAGTATTTTACATTCATGCTGATTCCAAATCTTTCCCACGCTTTTATTTTTAATTTCATAACCCATCATAACATCTAGCCCTTATCTTATAGAAAATCTACAATATAGATGCTTCTTAAGCAATTTCTGTATATCTTCAAATTACAATTTATTTTACATATAGGTGCTTTTGACTCATTTACCTTTTTATAAACTAATTAATATTTATTTATTTATTCTCAATGAATTTTATATTTTTTACCTAAATAAAATAATTTTTTATTAATTTTATTTTCGGCTTTTTTTAGTCTTATATTTTGTTATAGTTTTCTTCCCTAGTTTTTCGATTTATGTTAAATCAATTATCAGACATTAGAATTTTACAAATTAATTTTTTAAGTGTACACTTAAAATTGTAGGTTAACAGTCATTAACAGAATGCCAAAATTTCAGTTTTTTATCTTATAAGTAATACTTTTTATCACTGATATAAATATCGGTGATAAAAATTATTTAAAAAAACTATAAATTATCTTTTATTTACGCTGTTAAAAATCATAAATATAAAACATATTTTCAGATAAAAATATATATCATCGCATAAAATAAATTCCATTATCATTTCAATAAAAAAGATATCTGTAAGTTAAACTCATAGTACATGATGAGCATGTTTAATTCCGAACCCGCATAGGCATGTCGGTAACCCTTGTGATGAGGCGATTTAGATCAGTAATATAATTGATTCATTCATACAAGAAGTAAAATGCTCGGAATTTAATCTGACCTCATCACATCTTTGTAAAAAGATAGAGAACCATAAATTTATATTTTACGGATATTGTTGTCTTGTACGGTGGTCTCGGACAGGGTTCTGATCCCAGTCCCAGATTAGAATCCCGTCTCCGTACTTGACATTAAATAAGAATGTACCTTTGTGGAGTATTTATGAGTCCCTAAGGGACAGTGTCCAATTAGAAGGGATGAGGTTATTCACGTTGGTGGTCTCAAGGCGGGATTTAAGCAGACCAATGAGATTCTTACAACTATCCCGATTGGACGATAAGGAGGAAGAGGGGACAAGGTTGAAATTAACAAAATAAGAAAAATAAAAAAAATAAGAAGATGTTCGGAAGTCCAAAAAAAATAAGGTGTTCGATAGTCGAGACTAGAGGAGAGTCCGACATAAGGTGTTCGAGAGTCGAGAATAGAGGAGAGTCCGACAGAAGGTGTTCGAGAGTCGAGACGAGGAGAGAGTCTGACAGAAAGTGTTCGATAGTCGAGACGAGGAGAGAGTCCAACAGAAGGTGTTCGGAAGTCCCAAAAGAAGGTGTTCGAGAGTCCAGCCAAGTCCGACAGGAAGGGTTCCTGCATCAAATATCACGGCCCCACCCCAAACACTCAGGAGGAAGCCCCTGACCAGACCAACGAAAGATCCATAGATACTCATCAACCAGCAGTTTTCCTGGCACACCATTTTCATTCCCCAAAGGTACCCCCTTTTACATACATTTTGAAATTGAGATTAGGTCCTCTCTCTATTTACAAAATTACTTAAGTAATAAAAAATTGTCAGAACTAATTTAGAAGATGTTGACAAAGCTTATTTTATGAAAATTAGTATCAGTTTTGTATGTACATAGATGTATATGTATTATAATAAATTTACTTTTTTTATATTAAGTTATTTTGCTGTTAATTTAGCTTTTAGTTTATCTTCATATTTATGTCTGTATTTTCTAAAATCCTGTGGTTAAATTTAGTACAAAAATATTTTACACAACGCAATCAAAATAAAATCACCACTATACATTTGATCACAGGTTAATACTCAAATACAAACGAGAACTATACGACAGCCCTGAAGACACCTCCCCTCCATAGAAGCCCGCACAGAAAAGAGGGAGGCAGACTTATAAAAGAACAACTTTTTACATTTAAAAGACTAATTTTTTCCTCCAATCTAATCTTGTATAATTGAATATTAATGAACATATGAGCAACATTTCAGATCTCAAGCTTGTCAGGAATTTTGTTAAAACACCTTAACAAAATATCAACTGAAAAAAATGTATTTAAATACAATCGATAAAGAATTTGCATTACAAAACTTATATTACCCTAAAATAATTTTATAATAAATATGATTCAATACTGAACAAGGATCTTACTTGATAAAGTAAAGTGACAGATAAATGAAAAAAATTGGTAAAGTTGACTAGAGAAAATATTGCTCTAAAAGTTCTGTACTTAGCACTGAAAAGTAAACGCATTGCAGCTTCTAAAATTTGTACGTTTCTTTTATTTTCTCTGTTTATGAGATACTGTAATTAATTCTGTATTTTTATTGTTTCTTGATTCTGACAGAGAGGGATACTTTTATTGAATTTAAATATTGTAAATTAACTTTCCAATTATTTTAATGTTAATTAATACTTGGCCAATTAGTGAGACGCAGTACATTCCGTGTTGATATATTATAATAGCATTTTTTTATTGAATATGAAATAAAGTTAAGGTCTGTCAAAAATAGAATTTTTTGTGCGTCATTAATAATGATCTTTTTTAAAAATAATTTTTGTTATATAAAACTATACTTTTAAAAAAATCATGTAAGATACTGAAAAAAAATAGAAATTAAATTGCCAATTTTGGAAATACATAAATTTGAAACTAGTTTAAATATTCTTTTTATTTTCTGATATGAGATATATAACGAACAGTATACTTTATTATGCAGCAAAACTAGTTTTAAAAAAATAATTTTCTTAATTTTTTTAATTTAAATGAAAGATGCCTTTAAAGTTCTAATTTACAGAATAAAAAATATATATTACTTCTATTTTGCATTAAAGTTTATTTCCTAATATACATATCACAAATATTAACTTGCGCATATTTTGAATTAATTTATTTTTTTCTTTGATACATATTTTTATACTTTTTTTTAAATATGCTACTTGAAATAACAAAACATAAGTTTTTTAACGTCAATTCGTTATTAAAAAATTAAGGAAGTAACATATTTTCTTTTACGATGAATCAAATACAAAGTATCATAATATGCTATTAATCGAAATGTACTACGTCCCTTTCAGTTTTTAACTATCATCAAATTCATTCTTATTTCTCTGTATTAATAAATATATCATTGAATTACATTCTGTACTATACAATAACTATCTTGCACCAAAACAGTTTTCTGTATGCTGGTTCAAAAGAAAATAAAAATGACTTTTAAAATATTAATCGTAAATTGATTTGTAAGAAATTTAGGAGATGTAACAACAATTCTTCTGATATTTAATAATATAATTTAAAATCTCACAAATGTATTTTAAAATGAATAAATTTTCTATGTTCGAATACATGCACTTAAGTTTAACTGAGAAAGTGACTAGGTATCAGTTTTTAGGATTAATCTGGGTAACTTCATAAAATAAAGTATCGTTTTTCAGAAATGTAGAAATTATGTCAAAATTATTACATATAATTCTTATTATGACACATATATTATTATTAACTTCATTACCCCTCTTTTTATTTACGTGGATTAAATTTCGCTCCAATTTTGGTGTTTCTAATTAATTTGAAAATATAATTAAGATTTAGAATCTTAAATACCATTCTATAATTATTAAAAGCATTTGAAGTATATGCATTGAATGTATTATAAATATTAATTTTAAAGCTTCCGCCAAACAAAATTAATTGGATATTTAAAATATTCCGGGTTCCACCTCACTTTGAAATATTTAGCTTATTCACCTTTTAATATACCCGTAAAAGTTTATTTTATATTATTATGTTTTAAGGTATATAAAATCTTAATTCTGTACTTAAACATCTGCTATCGATGTTCTGTACATGAAAGTGAATAATTTTAATGTTTCTGTTTATTTATATATTATCATTGTGATTGCTTATGATATATGTAAAATTTATTATGATCTCTAAAAGTTATCTTAAGAATACTAAATTTTCTAGAAGCTGAATGAAGCATTAAATAAACTGGTGTTCATAGTTCACCGATACCTTAATATGATATTTCCTATTATTTATGTGCTATTTCATAGACATAATTATCGAACTCATTCAGTAGTCAGTGCTTTTATTATTTCATAATTTATAATTTCTACCTTCTATTGCAGTATCAAATCTCTACCAATATTTTATAATTCTGTATTGAAACCCCGTGCCTATAAAAATATTCATGAACTTGGTCACAGAACATTCATTTAGCCAGGCAACAACATTTTCATTTTGTATCTAAATTAATGGCAAAAAATTATAGATCTACCCTCTATGAGTAGAAAGTTATTCATCGGCGGGATTATGATTAATCTTCAGCAAACAGGAAAAGAAATTCGTTATGACTCCCTCTTCCCCGGGGATGTTACGCATGAGCAGGAATTCGTCGCGTGAAATTAGAGAAAGCTGTAGGGAATTAAGCATGGGAGGTAAAATTTCCCTCTTCCCGTCGTCAGCTAATCTTTGTTCAATAAATTTTTCAGCTCAACGTTCAACAGCCTCGTACTAATCAAGGACGTTATTCTTTGATCGACTGCTCCAAGAAGATATAATCATCCATTATGGATGTTTGGTATTTTTCACGAGGTTCTTGCTTTTCGTACAGGTTGGTAATTCGATCTAATTTCTCTTAAATTCCAGATACTATACATTTATTTTAGGATAAAAAAAACAATTTTATCACAGGCTGGAAATATATAATTGATTCTATTTTTAAATCATATTTCCTTTTCTTCGAAAATTTTCTTCGTCTAATAGTACACAATTTTTAGCTCAAGGGAGATTAAATAATGGGAGGTTTTGAAGAAAATATCTGATCATCTCCAAGTAATCTTTTTTCAGTAAAGATTTTAACTGAATTTATGACAGCTTCGTACTAATCATTGATGTTTTTTATTAAGATATTCCCCGTAGAGAATACAATTATTCGTTATAAATGTTTATTATTTGTCTACAGATTTCTATGATTAATAAAGTTTGATAATTCAGTAGAGTATAACATTAATTTTTATCCTTTTATATAATATATATATTTGGAAATTGACTGAATTGAAATCAAGAAAATATAATCATTCATTGTGGATGCTTGATATTTTTGACGAGGTTCTTGCGTTTCATACAGGTTAGTAAGTCGATCTATTTTTTCTTAAAATTCCAGAAACTATACATTTATTTTGGGAAATAGATAAAAATAACAATTTTATCGCAGGCTGAAAATATATACATCATTCTATTTTTAAATCATATTTCCTTCTCTTCGAAAATTTCTCTATGTAAATACTCTCTATGTAAATACTCTCTATTTCTCTATGTAAATAAATTTAATCTATGTAAATAACAAATAGTCTAATAGTACACAATTTTTAGTTCGAGCGAGATTAAATAATCGAAGATTTTGGAAAAGGTCTATGATCTTCTCCAAGTAATCTTTTTTTCAGTAAAGTTTTTAATTGAATTTCCGACAGCTTCGTACTGATCATTGACGTTTTTCAATAAGATATTCCCCTTAGAGAATACAATTATTCTTTATGAATGTTTAATATTTGTCTACAGATTTCTATGATTATGAAGTTTGATAACTTATTAGAGTATATTATTAATTTTTATCGGTTAATATAATATATATATTTGGAAACATAAAAAATTGCCTGAGGTAAATTAGGAAGATATAATCATTCATTATGGATGTTTGTTATTTTTTAGGAGGTTCTTGCGTTTCATACACGTTGGTAAGTCGATCTAATTTCTCTTAAATTCCAGAAACTACACATTTAATTTAAGTAATAGATAAAAATAACAATTTTATCACAGGCTGGAAATATATACTTGATTCTATTTTTAAATCGTATTTCCTTTTTTCTAAAATTTCTCTGTTCTAACAGTCTAATATTACACAATTTTTAACTCGAGTGAGATTAAATAATTGAATGTTTTGAATAAGATCGCTGATCGTCTCTAAGTATTCTTTATTCAGTAAAGTGTTTAATTGAATTTCCTACAGCTTCGTACTAATCCTTGACGTTTTTTAATCAGATATTCCCCGAAGATAATACAATTATTCTTTATGAATGTTTAATAGTTGATACAGATTTCTATGATTAATATAGTTTGATAATTCAGTAGATCATATTATTAATTTATATCGGTTTATATAATATATATATTTGGAAATATAACAAAATTGCCTGGATTGAAATCCAGAAAATATAATCATCCATTATGGATGTTTGATATTTTTAACGAGTTTCTTGCGTTTCATACAGGATCGTAATTCAATCTAATTTCTCTTAAATTCCAGAAGCTATGCATTTATTTTAGGAAATAGATAAAAATAACAATTTTATCACAGGCTGGAGATAAATACTTGATTCTATTTTTAAATCATGTTTCCTTTTCTTGGAAAATTTCTCTGTTCTAACAAACAGTGTAATTGTACACAATTTTTAGCTCAAGTGAGATTAAATAACAGAACGTTTTGAAAAAAATATCTGATCTTCTCCAAGTAATCTTTTTTCAGTAAAGTTTTTAATTAAATTTATGACAGCTTCGTACTAATCATTGATGTTTTCCAATAAGATATTCCACGTAAAGAATACAAATATTCGTTATAAAAAATTAATATTTGTCTTCAGATTTCTATGATTAATAAAGTTTGATAAGTCAGTAGAGTATATTATTAATTTTTATCCTTTTATATAATATATACATATTTGGAAATTGACTGAATTGAAATGAAGAAGATATAATCATCCATTATACATGTTTGATATTTTTCAAGAGATTCTTGCGTTTCTTACAGGTTGGTAAGTCAGTCTAATTTCTTTTAAATTCCAGAAACTATACATTTATTTTAGGATAAAAGTAACAATCTTATAACAGGCTGGAAATATATATACTTGATTCTGTTTTTAAATCATATTTCCTTTTCTTCGAAAATTTCTAGAAAAATAGTACACCATTTTTAGCTCAAGGGAGATTAAATAATGGGAGGTTTTGAAGAAAATATCTGATCTTCTACAAGTAATCTTTTTTCAGTAAAGTTTGTAATTGAATTTATGACAGATTCGTACTAATTATTGATGTTTTTCAATAAGATATTCCCCGTAGAGATTACAATTATTCGTTATAAATCTTTAATATTTGTCTACAGATTTCTATGACTAATAAAGTGTGATAATTCAATAGAGTATATTATAAATTTTTATCAGTTTATATAATATAAATAATTGGAAATATAACAAAATTGCCTGAATTGAAATCAAGAATATATAATCATCCATTACGGATATGTCATATTTTTAAGGAGGTTTTTGCGTGTGATACAGGTTGATAATTCAAACTAATTTCTCTTAAATTTCAGAAACTATATATTTATTTTGGGAAATAGATAAAAATAACAATTTTATCGCAGGCTGAAAATATATACATCATTCTATTTTTAAAACATATTTCCTTCTCTTCAAAAATTTATCTGTTCTAATAAATAGTCTGATAGTACACAATTTTGAGTTCGAGTGAGATTAAATAATGGGAGGTTTTGAAAAAGATCTCTGATTTTCACCAAGTAATCTTTTTTCAGTGAAGTTTTTAATTGAATTTCCGACAGCTTCGTACTGATCATTGACGATTTTTAATAAGATATTCCCCGTAGAGAATACAATTATTCGTTATAAATGTTTAACATTTGTCTACATATTTATATGACTAATAAAGTTTGATGTTCAAGAGAGTATATTATTAATTTTTATCGGTTTATATAATATATATATATATATATATATGTATATATATATATATATATATATATATATATATATATATATATATATATATATATATATATATATATATATATATATATATATATATATATATTTGGAAATAAGACAAAATTGCCTGAATTGAAATCCAAAAGATATAATCATCCATTATGGATGTTTGATATTTTTCACGCAATTCTTGCGTTTCATACAGTTTAGTAATTCGATCTAATTTCTCTTAAATTCCAGAAACTATCCATTTATTTTAGGAAATAGATAAAAATAACCATATCAGAGGCTGGAGATATATACTTGATTCTATTTTTAAATCATGTTTCCTTTTCTTCGAAAATTTCTCTGTTCTAACAAATAGTGTAATAGTATACAATTTTTAGTTCGAGCGAGATTAAATAATGGAAGGTTTTGAAAAAGATCTCTGATCTTCTAAGTAATCTTTTTTTCAGAAAAGTTTTTAATTGAATTTCCGACAGCATCGTACTAATCATTGAAGTTTTTAATAGGGTATTTACCATAGAGAATACAATTATTCGTTATAAATGTTTAATATTTTTCTGCAGATTTCTATGATTAATAAAGTTTGATGATTCAATAGAGTATATCATTAATTTGTATAGGTTTATATAATATATACTTTTGAAAATATAAGAAAATTGCCATCAGGAATTGAAATCGAGATATAACTAATGCTAATTACACAATCATATTTTATTTTATTCAAAAGGTAATTTGTAATAAGTGTTAATTTGATTTGTTTTTCTAAGGAAACATTAAACATTGGGGAAAGTTTCTAAAATTTTTTCTTCTCGTCACCATGTAATCTTTATTCAATAAAGCTTTAATTTCAATTTATTCGTTTTGGATGTTTGATATTTTTCAACAAGTTTATAATTCGTTCAGTTTTGTTTTATACTATGTACTGAAGTGAATTGACAAACTGTTGTTAAAATTTAATTTCCAGTTATATTAAAATATTTTTTAAAAAATATTCTATATAATTTTTTATAAATAGATTTTAAAATAAATCTCAATTGGTTTTATCTTTTAAATTATATTTTATTGTATTTAAAAGATACTTTATGGTAAAACATAGTTTAAATTTCATTCAATTTTTAACTATTAAGAAAAATATCTGAGCAAGGTTTGAATAATATTTTGGCAATTGTCAACTCCTAATTGGTCAATAGAGTTCTAAATTTTATGATTCACACGAATAAATGTCGTTGTTCTAAAGAAAGCATTCTCCTATAAAATTTCCGACTTAAATTTTTGATATCTTTTGCAAGCTTCTATTTTTTAAGCAGGCTGGTAATACAACATAATTCATCTTTAACTTGCAGCTGGTGTATAATATATTAGGAAAGGTATAAAATTTGTTTTTATTTCGAGGAGTCTAAGATTAGTAGTGTGATTCAGAATTCTAAATCATAAATCATTCTTTCCCAAACGAACTTTAAATTAATAATTAGTTTGAAATTACTCAATTTTGTGCTACTCAGAAGTCAAACAGTGAACGGTTCCGTGCAAACGTACCCGATCATCCTCAACTAATCTTTGTTCAAAAAAGATTTCAATTAAAACTTCAACAGCTTCACAGTAATCGCAGAAGATTTACAATATCTAAGACAGAATATAATTAGCCTCTATGACTCTTTGATATATTTAATTAATTTCTATTTAAATTAATTTCTACTTTTATATTAATTAGGAACTCGGAATAATTTCAGTTTAATTGAATACTCCAATAATTATCCAACTGTCCTTATACGTTATTTTCAAGTTAGTATATAACACATTTAAATTTTTATTATGTATAGGTCCGGAATTGCAATTTTTGGCAAACTTAAGCATATCTCATCACTTTGTGAAGTTCACCTTCTGTGGATTCCTTCGCATGTTGACTTATAGGGGAATGAGATGGCAGACTTTCTGACGAAGGAGGGTTCTGAAGAACCAGTACCAGTACAAATTATCTGACATAGCTTGATATATATATATATATATATATATATATATATATATATATATATATATATATATATATATATATATATATATATATATATATATATATATATATATACCATTAGAAGACATGCTGACAGGCAGATTTGCCTTAATCCATCGAGTCATCCCTGGTATTAAGCAGATTGTCCTGGAGGATCCCTTGGTACAGATTGCGGTATATAAGTTTAGACAACACTTTCCCGATTATTCAATGGACAACTGAAAGGACTTACTTTCGAGAGAGGTCTCAAAATGCGCCCGAATTATCCTAAATGTCAAAATGAATCGGCTTCTCCGGTACATATCCTTGAGTGCGTGGGGCTGTTTCTAGAGATACAACCTATAGCTATACAGTGTATGCTATACAGTGTATGCTTGTTTTTAATTTTTTGAAAGGGATTGGACTCGTGGACCTCGTCTAGTATATTCCAAGACATGGAGATTATAAAGAGATATATATATCATAGATTAAAATAGAGATAGAAGTTATTCTATATTTC
>CM063504.1:46564685-46579685 GCA_032207245.1 Pardosa pseudoannulata | reverse complement strand
TTTGATGATTTGAGCAATGAATAACCAGCAGATAGTCCTCCTTGCAGATATTCCGTGGCTGAAGAAATTTCCTTTTTAAACACTGATAGTCGCGGACTATACGTCCGATATTACGGTATATATATTGCTGTGTGTGTGTTTTTGTAATTTTTTTTTACCCTAAAATTACCCAACGTAATTATGTCTGCCTTAAAAATTTTCGGGAAATTTTATCCTTTTCTGGAAACTTGAAGACAATCTTTGTTCTTTCTATCAATTAGGCCACATTGAGACGAAAACATCAAAGATTTTACATATTTGATCACTATATCATATATGATTTATACATAATTTACATAAGAAGTGACCATGTCACCGGAAGTGAACCACATCACCGGCGTCACCACGTGACTGCCTATTAAACAAGCTGATAAGTTGGTTCGTACACTTATAAATTGAGATGCACGAGATAAGGAAAAGTCTTTAGTTCTTAAGAGACGATATATATATATATATATATATATATATATATATATGTATGTATATATATATGTATGTATATATATATGTATTATGTATGTATTATGTATATATATATGTATGTATGTATATATATGTATGTATGCATGTATGTATGTATGTATGTATATATATGTATATATGTATATGTATATATATATATATATATATATGTATATATGTATGTATATATATATATATACACACACACACATATATATATATACATATATATATATATATGTATATATATGTATATATATATATATATATATATATATATATATATATATATATATATATATATATATATATATATATATATATATATATATATATATATGTACTCTGTTGCTGACAGCTTCGAAATTATTGATGAATCAGTGATAAATATGCACACACACACATATATATATATTTATCGGTATATTAAATATTTCCAGATTACTGTAATATTGTTTCATTAGTTTGTACATATTTTTCTGCTTATGATAGCATAAAATTTCTCAGGATTTTGCATGGAAAAATTTAATTGAATAAATCATAAGACTAATTTTAATTGTATGTACTATTAAACAACATAATGTTTATATATATTTATGAATTTCATAAAATAATTTTTAATGGAGTTACTTAAGTTTTCATCTATATTTATATAAAATAATTAATTATCATAAATGTAAAGAATAGGACAATATAAAGAATGTAAAAAATGACAAGTTTTTCAATTACTCTAGATAGCAGATAAGCATTGTTTTTTTTTAGTATAGATACATGATTCTACTGTTATATTTGCATATATAAACCTTTTTCATGGTTATTTGACTCATATAATAATTACTAGTATTTTTCTATTCGGTTATAAACGTTTACCTGTAATTATCTATCTTAAGAAAAAAATTCATGAACCATTGCACGAATATTTATTTTAAGCCTCACGATTCTGCTTTTGATTATATTTTCTCATGTGCTAAACTGTATACCATTCTTCACCATTTGAGCATATTTGCGTAATTACTGTGTTTGAATGACCAGAATTTCCCATTGTTCTTAATGAATAGTTTTGTTATGTGTAATTTAAATTGTGAATTGATACCTATACCGTAATAAATACTTCACTATCAATTTTCGATATAGTGATGCCTACATTTTTGGTATGCAAAAATCAAACACATACATAGGAAGTTCAATTCAACTTTAGTAATTACTAGTTTCTTTCTTTCCATGAACAGAAATGATCATTTAAATACATTCATCAATCAGAACACTACAAAAAGTGAAATATATGCTAAACGTATGTATTTAGAGATACAAATAACCTTTATATTTTATTGTTTCACTTGATATCATTCTCCTTTGAGTCTCTCTATTCTATAAACATTCTTTTTGATTGATTGGATTTCATCTTTTTAATGTAAATGTTTCAATATTTACTTTAGAAACTGTAATATCTGCGTGACTTTGATATCTGTGGCAAAACAGATAATTTGAAGGGAAAATTCTTTCTAATTGTAAAAATTAGAATACTTTACTTTTCCTCCATCAGGACGTTTTTCATGATACCATATATTATAAGGAAAAGGCAAATGAAACACTAAATGATATATTTACGCTAAACCAAAAAATTTGAATTTGAATTTACTTTCTACGCTTGATCGAAAGCTCAACATACGTCCAGATAAGCGTGAATTTTGCTTAATTACTGTTTTTGATGTAATGAATTCTGTTAGCTATTTTCATGAAATGCTATTACATATACACAAAACAGCCATTTCATTATGTCCACCCTACTAATAACATGTAAGACCGTCTTTAGCCCTAAAAACCGCAAGCACCCCGTTGACATTGACTCCACAAGGTTCTCATAGCTAATCTATTGTAACTGGTACCAAAAGCTCCCCAACTGGTCCTGGAGTTCCCGAAAATTACAAGGGGGTACCGTGGAAGCAGGAATTTGGTTTTCTAGTTGGTACCACAAATGCTGTTTTGGATTACAGTCAGGTGAATTTAGAGGCCAAAAAATGACTTGAATATCACTTTAACATTCCTAGAACCACTCCCTGAAAGTTCGACCCTAATTACATGGTACATTATTTTGTTGGTAAACACTATTCCTCGCCGGAAATACTGTTGTCATGAATGGGTTAACCTGATATGCAACGATTTTCACTTAACACACAGACGACAAGAGTTGTTTTATGGGTTTTAATGTGCTCCATGACAACATTTCTCACACCTCCACCACCGGTTTGTCTCTGTCCAACTGGGCATACGGGAGTCAAGGTTTAATTTGGAAATTGCCGTAAATTGACACTCCTGTCGATTTCATGGTCCAAGAAACAGGATTCGTCGAAACATGACCATTCTTCCATTTTTTCTGATGTCTAATTCCGCTCTTTCATTGACCATTGCAGACGCAGCTGGCAATGATGTTCGGTCATTACAAATTTTCATTCCCAAGCGTCCAGATGCTTGGGCTAGTACGCAGCAATGTACATTGCACAGTGTGTTCAGAAACATTGTCTGGACAGTAACTCTTGTAGCTGGTATTGATTTCGGCAGTTGTAGCTCTTCGGTCACAGAGAATAATGCCTAGAAATCCCCTCTCTACTCTGAAATAATTGCTCAGGGGACGAAACATCTCTGGCTGTCAGGTTGTCGTTTCACCATCCATACACCTCTTTCGATATGTGCTCACAAACAACAACTGCACTTGAACAGCCCACGGAACTCTCTATTTCTGAGAATAAAGTTTCCAGCCACCGAGCCATAACGATTTGACCTTTATCAAAGTTCGATAAATCAGCAAAGTACATCCCTTATAGAACTATTTTTGGAAATGCAGTACATAAGCTCTTTGTCTTGGTGTAATGCATAATCTTTATATATTCCACCATCCGCTCAGCACGCTCGGTGGTTTTGGTCCTGGGAGAGCCCATTGTTTTAAATAGCGGGTGGTTATAATGTAATGGTTCTTCGATTTATAATTCTATATACATACATATGTGTGTAATATATAAAAATTATTTAACTTTAATTTTTCTTAAAAAAACCTCTCTCATATTCTAATTCCTTAAAATCTTTTCCCAGCCTCTAAATGTCTTAATAAAAGGAACGTTCTGGATTTAAAATTCTCTCGATACATTTTCTAAAGCATTCTATCCTATAGATATAATGTTCTGTCTATTCAACACGATTTCCTGTCTCCCGCAAATGGCTCCACGTTCTTTCCTGATCTTAACACTTAATTCTCTGAGTAAGTTCTTCTACCTTGGTAAAAATCTTTCTGCCTTCGCTCTTGAGTGCACCTCTCTTCAAGCAGAGTAATTTTTGTGTCTTTCTTTTATCTGTCGTCGACTAGTAAAGATGTCTGTTTTAGTAACTCTAAAATAAAGTTTTAATTAGACTTGTGCTGTTCTCTTCAATGTTGGCAGACTGTATTGTTCGTTATTACTGCTAGTGGATTAGCTTCTCCTTGCTCAGTAGCCCGGATAAGTAAAACGAATAGGGGCTATATAATTATTGGGATAGGCAGGTGTTATTTTGATGGATTACACACACACTCACTCACATATATATGTGTATATATATATATATATAGATATATATATATATACATATATATATATATATATGTGTGTGTGTAATATATCAAAATTATTCAACTTTAATATGTCTTCAAAAACCTCCTCTCTACCATTCTAATTAATTTAAATCTTTTTCCCAGCCTCTAAATGGTTTAATCAACGAAGTATTTTCCGCTTAACGTTCTTTTCTATCATAAAACTGTAATCTTTCTGTCTATACTGCAGTTTCCCAGCTGTTGGCGGAACATGGTTTCACGTTTTTCTGATATTGCATTTAATTCACTGATTAAGTTGTTTTTTACAGTGGGAAAATACTTTTTGTCATCGCTCTTGGGGGACCTCTTTCCTAACAGAGTGAACTCTTTGGCTTTTGGTTGTATGTTATACAGAAGATACGATGTGCGTTATTGCCGCTCTGGAATGAAGTTTAAATTAGACTGGTGTAATGGTCTACAATGTTGGTCCGACTGCATTTTTATTATTGCTAGCTGTGGAGCTTTATAAAAATGGATTACTTATATATATATATATATATATATATATATATATATATGTGTGTGTGTGTGTGTGTGTGTGTGTGTGTGTGTGTGTGTGTGTGATCTAACAAACTGATTACTATTGGACAGTAATTACTTCAATGCTAACTTCCGTAGCTCTAATGTGCTTCTTAATTCTATACCATGCAACGTCTAACATATAAATCCAACTAAATCTTGAGATCAAATTCCGTGACCAACTTCAGATTCTTTCTTTAAGAGTCCAAAACGCACGTAGCGTCGAAGATGTAATAATAGAACGGCAACGAAATGAAAAGAAATTGCAAGATAAGAGAATATATTCGGTCTCTTGAAAAGTAAGTTTCCTTTGCGAAACATGCTTGGTGTCACGTGTGGAGAACGAGATAGATCTTTTCCACCGATAACAGGAGGAAAATAAAAGGCACACAAATTTAATGAAAGGTTTGTATCTGTTATTCTCCTAATTTGTTACTGAATTACCATCTATTTATTACTCAATATTTTTCACAGTTTGAAACTTGATAAAAAAAATTTTCTTATTATTAGTATGTTAAATCAAATCTGTATATTATAACCTTTATATTATTATCTGTATATTATATTCTGTATATCTGTATATCTGTATATCATTCTATATAAATATTTTTTTCATTATTACAGATGAGTATGCAATATTAAAGCCGGCTATTGAATAGGTAATTAAAAGAAATAATTAAGTATTGATACAATAAAACGATAATAACTATAACTCTCTAAAAACTGCTTGATAAGAAGAAATAAAAAATTTCCTACATTAAACTCATTTGCAGTAGTTAAAAATGTATTACAACATTAATATGTACTTTCAATTTATAATAATAATATCCTCAATACTAAATATTTTTATATTCCAAATTTTTAATTTTTTCTATAGATTGCATCTATATTTAAGTAGACATGATATAGTAGCCTTTCAAACCCAAATACTTGATTTAATTTTTTTTACTCAACAAGCAATATTTCCTCCGTTTTGTATTGATTTTAATCAATTTAATAAAATTTTAAAATTAATTATAATTTAGTTTTACCAGTTAAAATAATCTATATTTTTATTAAATTATTAGCAAAATAGACAATTGCAGTTTAGAAAAACACACTTCAAAAATATTTAAGTCAAACACTAAATTTGTATATCAAATTAAACTTCAATTATATAGTTATCAGCATTATATATTTATGATTTTTTGTTTCTAAAATCTCTTAAGATTGTTAAAATTTCTTTAATATTAAATCTCTACATAAATTAAAGTTTACAAAGTAGAAAAATATTTAGCTTCAATTTTAAGATTTAAATATTTTCTTCAGAAGAAAGATTTTTCATCATATTTTTTTTCTTATTGAACGTATATAATTAATGGATTTAAATATATATCTTATAATAACAAAATAAAATAATTTCAAAACCTCTAGACTTTAAAAAAAATGTATTTCAAAATTATTATAAATCGAACTAAAGTTTATATTTTATGATGAGTTAAATTAAAGCTATAATAAAAAAGGTTATTAATAATATAAAAATATAATTGATTTATTATTTATTATAAAAATTATATTAATTTATTATAAAAATTAATTTATACAATAAATTAATATCTATTCATAAAATTTATAAAATTGATGTAAGTAATGATAAATATTACACCTTCATGCATTTATTTATGCATTTGAAATAAGAATGATTTGATTATTTCTAAAATATAATTTCACATACTGTGTTGATTTGGTTTTGGTTTGCAATTCAGCATAAATATGCAATTTAACTTTTTCTGTGATCTTTAATAAATTTACTCAGTATTTCTTTATTACAATAAGTTAATAAATAGTTATTGATAATTTATAGTTTTATGAGTTAAAGAATTAATATCTTAAAGAAACTACCAAAGTAAACTTTACATTCACATAACTATTAAAAAAGATAAAATAAAATCCAATTAATTTTGTAAAAGGTAGAATTTTATGTATTAAGTTCGTAAAGTACAAATTGCCATTCTATTTATAATAAACCTTAAAATAGAAATAAGGAATTTTTAAGAATAATGAATTTGCTCTTCTGAGAAAATAAAATAGTATTAAAAATGACATTAAAATCTAAATATGAAAGTGTTTAAAAATGATAAGTTTGATTCTTCAGTGAAAATAAATATAAAGATATGAATAATTGTATCAAAGAATTTATTATACAAAATTAAATTACGATTTAATAAAGTTGCATATACCTGTATTTGATTTTCCTTCGATTATTTTTTCCTTTTATAGCTACACATATTTATATCTGCAGTGACTCTTACAGACCCCAAAAATAATCATTTCTACTAAAAATGTAACATGTACGTAATTCTTTTAAACTATTATTACTTACTTAAAAATAGATCCAATATTGCAAAACTCTTATTAAGACTTCAATGATTAGAAAGAATAAGAAGTTTCAAATGACAGTAATAAAATACTAGTATAAAAACTTAGATTAATCAATATATTATTCATTTTCTGAGATTTTTTATCAAATAAGAAATATATTAAATTTAAAAACCGTATTTAATAAATGAAATCATAATATCTTTGAATATCTTTTAAATGAGATTTAGTTTATTATGTTGCATAAAAAACCATTTTTTAATCGTAAATTCTTTATGCATTTATATTATAATTATTACTTCTCGTTTTAAACGTTATTAAGAAATATTATTAACACAAATCAATACTAAGAAACTGTCTGTAAAAATTATCAATTATATGTCATCTATTCATAAAATTTTTAATTTGATAATAAAGCCGGCTACAAATTTATGAATGTTTACTGTGTCTACATTAATGTACCATAGTAGATTTTGAGTAGAACATCTAACATTAAAAAATTCTTTATTTCGGTTTATTGAAGCATACAAGTTAATGTAAATTATTTCACCGTTTTTGAGTAAATTTTTGATAAGAATCCAATTCTATAAAAATTTTTAAAGCTTGAGAATTTTGTAATTTAAAAAAATTAAAAGTTTATTTAAACTTGCACACGTGATAACTATTAAATTATATAAAAATTCAAAGCTAATTCTATAACAAGTTTATCCTTAGCACATACATTTGTAAAAAAAAAACTCTTTAATATTAATAAAAGGTATATATATTTTTTATAATAAAGGAAATACATATTTTATTAAAAATGAATACCTTACCGTTAATTTAAAAAATTAAAAAAAAATACCATTAACGTTAATTTCTATATGAATAATGATATGATATATATGGTGAATTTTAATTTTTATGAAACAAATATAGTTTCTGATATGTAGATTTAAAAACACCTTTGTAACTTAATTTTATTTATTTTTCATATGGATCTTGTTTTAATGCTATTTTATAATTAATTACACGAAATGACAAGAAAGTAGGTTCATATTGTTATGATCCTAATAAATTACAAAATTATGTTTACTCTCAAAAATGAGTTTTATTTCATGATGATTATTAAAAACTTACATATAATGAAGATATTGTCTGTCAAAAATTGCACATATATTTGTAAAAATATATATGCAATATATGTGCATCGATATGTCCAAATATATGTGCATCAATAGGTAAAGGATTAATATTTAATAAAATATGTATTTCCTTTGTTATAAAATAAAAATATATACCTTTTATTAATGTTAATCTCTTTAAGTTCTACAATTCTATTATTTATATATATATATATTTATTTTTAATTAAGTTATATGTTCCTATTTAGTATCAAATACATTTCAATACTCGGAGAATTTAACAATGGCATTAATCAGGTTTGCCATATTTAACAAAAAATATAATTACTAAATTTACAGCTTTTGTAGAGGCATTATATTTAAGAATGTTTCAAACTATTTACAAGAGATATTAATGGCTAAAAATTTAATTATAATTGATTATGTCGTCCTTATTAATTTATTAATAAGTAACCTTAAGGCAACAGGGAGCATTTAGCTAACCAAATTTTTTTCTGAAAATTCAGTATTTTTATCTCACTCATATGTTAAATATAGTAAGAATAAGAATCAATGATTGTATTTTTACAAATTATAACTTTATAATTAATTCCATTATACCAATAAACAATTCAATTTTTACCAATCACTGCATTAAGCAGGATTTTCAATTTCCATTTTCATAAATATTTGAAACAATCGGATGCCTTTTCACACCTATTAAATTTTATACTTTCGAAATGTATTGATATTTTACATTGTAGAGTATGTTATATTAAATTAAAAAATTTCGAACAGTAAAAGGCAACACTTTATTTAATTTTGTATTTGACAAATAGATATTTTACTATTTTATTGTTTAACTATATACCCACCGAATGTTTACTACAACGAAAAAAAAATTATAATAAGGTCTAATATGTAAATTATGAATAAATAACAAGTGTCTTCGAAACATAAATGAGCATTTTATGAAACTATTTCTATAATACATAATAATATTTTTAAATAATTTATACTTAATAACTTTTCAAATTTTTAATATTTGAATACAAATTAAAATTTTTCATAAAGATTAACTTCAAGACACTCACTAAATTTACATGATGATTTGTGAAAAATTAATTTTGTAAATTTATTATTCTTATAAATGATTTATTATTGGAAAAAATGGTTGTAGAAACAAGATGTGTCAAGAAAAAACACGTGATTTTATTTTTATAGGATAAATCCTTAATAGTAAAATTAAAATGACAGTCATCGTCTTCTCTCCAAACTTTATCGCAATAAAACATTTTAGTGACACTTACCATGTGAGAAGAGAATCAGGATAACTACGACTGCGTATGACATGCTGTAATAATATCCATTCACTTGACAACTTTCCTAGTCCAACAACTGCTACACACTGAATTCAAACGGAGCGTCTAACAGCGCGAGCTTTTCATTTTTCTGTAGCAGCACCACCTTGTGATAAATCTACGAAACACTAGGGAGAAAGATTACCAGAGTCCGGTATGTCGAAAGAATCACTTGTTGCTTCGTTTAAAAGGTAAAGAAAACTGGATTGTTTGGGACACTTTAGACTGATGTCAGTGTAGACGCAATGCAATGTTATAAACGTGGTCCAAACGAATAAATTTAAGATTTTGGGATAATTTTTTAAACACACAATTATTAAACTATAATTAATTACAAAGTATAATGATAATTTAAGGTAATAGAATTACGCATAAAATGTATAAAATAATGCATGTATATTTGTTTATATATATATATATATATATATATATAAATATATATATATACACATATATATACACACATATATATATATACATACATATATATATATATATATATATATATATATATATATATATATATATATATATATATATATATATATATATATATATATATATATATATATATATATAATATATGTCTAATTTTATCTCCGTTTACAATAAAGTTTAGCCTCTATTATTTTAAATTTCCCGTTACTAGGCAATGATTAAACCTACATAATTTACAGTCATAGTTCCATTAAATAGAAACTAATCCAATGTAGAACTTTCAAGTTTATTAAGACTAACTATGAAGGTCTTTGCAAGACGAGATCAAAGTAATGAATGATCACGAAAACACAACTCTATTACATACTTTTCCTTACAGCAAAGAGATTTTTTTCTCACGAGACCAGCAGCATATGCAGTAATTTAGACATTGGAGAGTGGGCAGAAAATTAGCATCTATTTTAGCATTAGCTTTAAGAAAATGGTAATAGAATTTAAGTCGGTGAACACCCTTTAAATAAGATATTATACAGCTAGGATATTAGGTGTGAAATAATGAAAATGTTTCAAAGAAGAATTTTACATGTAAGAATTTTATGTAAAAGATGTATATATATATATATATATATATATATATATATATATATATATATATATATATATATATATATATATATATATATATATATATATGTATGTATGTATGTATATATATGTTACATACACTTTAATATTCAGTAGAAAAGATGAATAGCAATGTGAGATTTTAAATGTCTCCATTTAGACTCCAGTAAACAACGGTTAAAAATAAAAAAAAAATAAAGTACCTTATTATCATGTAAGTGTAATCGCATGTTCGTTTTGCATATGTTTTGTTATCATTGTCACGCATGTTTTGTTCTAGGTGTAAGTTTTGTACTTAAATATATTTATTTTATGCAGCAGCATCTGCATTAATAGATTACAGTACGAAAAAACGCAAACCTGAGAATATTTTTTTCTTCGTTAACTTCATGTGTTTTAGCATGCCATCATTTAACTATTTGAATTAATTTGTATTATATGCTGACGTAAGCTTACGATAGGTAAAGTGTCGTTTAGCATTGGAAGTCTATAGCATTGCTCTATTAATCTTGATAATATTTGAAGTTATATATCATAATTACAATTAAATTTATTTTCAATACAATTGCAAAGATTATTTTAATTACTATTTACATTAACGTCAAAAATAACATAACATATTCTCTATATTTCCGTTTGCTTGTTAAATTTTGTCATTTTTTTCATAAATATTGCTATTTATAATTCGGCATTATTTTGTTGATACATTAAAACATACAAAAAAGACATTTTTTTCAAAAGAAAATCGTATTTTCTAAAATTTAAATAAATCTCTAAATCTGTAAATGTATTCTAACTTAAAAAAGAAATACATTCATTTAATATTATATTAAATATTAATGTTTGGCTCAGTTTTATTCGAAATAATGGAATATTAAATCTGAAAGAATAATGACAAATATGTTTGTTAATAGATTACATAGTTGAAGAATTATAAAGCATTAATCTGATGGTGATTTGATTATTTATAAAAGGTAAATATTTTAAGTTTTGCTTATTAAACTTTTTAAAAATTCAAATTTTAGATTTCAGTTAAGTTAAAATATTCTAAATACATTCAAAAAACAAAATGGATACACAGATTTGTAAAATAAAGACTTTCAGTTAAGTTTCAGCAGGAACAAAGAAAACTCTTTGTAATGGATTTAAAATTTTAAATGAAATACGATATTATTTTCAACAGATTATATAATTAAATAACAGAGCCATGATATCTCTGTAAACAAAAGCATCGATCTTATGACAGGAGGTTTGCGAGCACGAACCTCTAGCCGGTCAAAGATCTACCATGCTCATTAATGACGAGCCGAGTACCGAAACTAAATGTGTAATCACAATGTCCAATTTCCCAAAGTATACTTTTGAATGTGGTAAGTTTAAGCGTGGGTGTTTTCTGCTTGGTTCCTGCTTCTAAATTAGGATGACCAAATTTATGTTTTTTTTCCTGGGGAGTAGTGTTGGCTTTTTTTTTCATACTGGCGTTATAAAATTGCAAACACATATCTGGGAATTGGTAGCAGCAAAGGCTGTAAAAGTAAGTTACCCGCATTGGAAAATTATAATAATTAAAATATAAACAGTTTCCATGCTTGTAGGTTAAAGCATCAGAAACCTTTTCCAGCTTTGAATTAATTTAGAAAGTTCCAGATTAAGTCAAAATATCAAATAATTCACTGATTTATTTTATCTATTTTATTTATTATATTTATTTATTTTATGATTTAATGCAAAATAAGAATGTTTCTTAAAATTTTACTAGAAACAGAGGAAAATTGTTTCGAAAAGTGCTTCTAGAAAAGTTTTAAATAATTGAATAATTTTCCTACTAGGAATAAAAGAATTACTGCGATTAGTTTAATATTTTCATATTTGAAAGCACAAAGTCTCTAAACTAGTAATTTATGTAGGTTAATAATTCCCTAAGTCGTGTTGTTACTTTTACTGTAATATTTGATAAGTAACTCGTAAAAACTAATAAAATAGAAATTACTTGATAGTTTGAGAACATCTACTTAAACTAAAATAACCATGAATTCTCAAAATTAAACATTAAAAATATTTAAATAAATTACATAACATTATACAAAAGCATTTTTCAAAGTTTATTTACTTTTCAAATGTTACCACATTTAAAATACGTTTCTTCCTCAGCAAAGAAATCATTACTTTAAGTGTAATTTATACAGTTACTCTGAATATGACAGTTAGAGTGAGAAATATCACAAAGACTTACGTTTGGGATTTTAAACTGCTTAAATCCGAATATATTTTCATTGAAATGGTACATAAATTTTAGAGTAATATCATTTTCCAGTATTTATTAATATATAGTAACAAATTGCATCTAAACTTAAACGAAATTTAAAAAATGTTCCTTATAGTATAAATGCGATTAATTTCACTATGTTCTTTTCCTTTTAAATACATTGTTATTATCGCTATCATTAAAACAGCTTTTATAGAAACATTTACTGTTATTAAAAAATCAACAAGAAAAATACAGTGAACTTTTTGTTGTTGTTCTTGTCTTATACCACTTGGCCACAACACGCATCACAGATTTAGATACTTCTTGTATAAAGGCAAAGAGATGTGTCTTTCGTATTAATGAGAACCTCAAGGGTAAAAACACAGCTTATACTCAAGTGGGCCTCGTACTTTTGAAGCAGTGACCAAGCGAAAGACCCTTATGCTTGGTTTACCACCCCCTGAGGTATTGATTGAGAACTTGGAGGACAATGTGACCCGAACAAAATTTACGTGCCCCCAGTCACCCTTAACGATAGCGGCACAGTGAATAAATGTAAAACAAAATAATAGCCTGTTAGATTCCAGTGACTTTATATTTCCTATAAATTGGCTGTCACAAATAGTTGATGGTAAAATAGTTGATGGTTTCATTTATCTTGGCTGAACTATGATATCACGTACCAATGACTTATACCAGGCCTGTTGAGATAACACAAAGAATTATGACACCCTACACAAATGAGAGAAGACTTACCCATTTGCAGACTGTTTATTTACAGTTCTACTTTTGAAAAATCTGGTGACGCAAATAACATATTAAGTCGCAATAAGGAGTCGTCTTAAACAGCTGGAATATTGAAGCAACTCCCTGCCGTTGATGAAGCTATGTTCAAATAAAAAAAAATGGTTTAGCATTCCCTGCCTCTGCTGATGTTCTCCGTTCTCTCCGTCTTGGCCTACTTTTCCTGTTCATATGCCTACAAATCTGCCGACCCAAATCCAATGACTACTGTTGCCAGGGCTTAATACGACTGACCTGCGTTAGCAACCCCTCTTGTCCAATGGGGTCGAAGGGGGGGATCACTGACATCTCTTTCGTCCTTCGGTCAGTCTCCTGCGCTGGCGTTGTCCAGTAGTGTAACTTATTGTTACACATAAACAAAGAACCATTTGTTCTGACTTCATATTGAATGTGAAGTCAAAACAAATTAAACAACGAAATTAGACGTCATACTTTTGCTGGTCATGGATGTTTAAATGAGTTAAGGAACTTCTTGTAATCAAAACTTGTAAAAAAGAAAAAGAAAACGTTATTATGTAAATCTATCATAAAGCCTGTGCTTATCTATGTCTTAAAAACCTGAGTTGTGACAAAATTTAATGAAAATAGACTTACCATCTTTGAATTTGATGTTTCACGTAATATCCTGGGTTCTGTTAACATTAACGAAATATGGAGGATAATATATAAAAAAACTATATTAGATGTACATAGACCCTTATAATTAAAAATGTACATAGACCCTGATAATTAATTTCATTAAAGTAAACATGATGAAATTTACTGGACATGTATGCAGGATGGATCTACCATCTGTAACATCAATTGTTTTAGATTATAGACCAAATCCAACGAATCTGAGGTATACCAAGGCTGAGATTATTCGATATACAAGAGGATTTTAAGGTACAAAAGTTTACTAGATGTGTCTCTAAGATGAAAACGAGAGGAAATTGAGGAGGATCCTCAGGAAGGCCTTGTATAACAAAGGGCTATTTAGCCAATAAAGAATAAAAAATGCAATTAATTTCACTACATTTTTAAATATGTACAATTGGCAGAATATTTTTTAATTATTTATTTAATGATAGTGATATCTCATTTACGGAACCTCATAAAGAAAATTCTTTTTTAAACTTCTAAAATCAAACTTAACTGGTAATATTACAAATCATAAAAAGTTTGTGGTTAAACTTAAATCAACACAAATTCTCTCTCGATCTATCAAGTAGAGCATAAAACACATAAAAAAATTACAAAATATTACACAAAACCATTTTTAAAAAGTTACTTACCAAATATTAACCTAATTAATATAAATTTTTCATTTAATGCTTGCATCCATTTTACTTGAATTATTTTACTTTCCTCAGAAGAGAAAAAATTTACTTTTATTCTAATTTTTAAAACTTCTTTTAATTTAACAAAAAGTTGGAAAACATCTTA
>CM063504.1:46552185-46562185 GCA_032207245.1 Pardosa pseudoannulata | reverse complement strand
CAATTACTAAAAATCTGATATGGACATCATGTGACATTGATCTGTACGTAATAAGTTAAACATATTTTAATCGTATTGTTCGTCATCAAATTTATAAATTTCACATTTTCTTGTTATTCTAAATTTAGCTACAATCGAAAATTAAGAGTACTGCAAAGTACACAGCCCAGATGAAGAGAAATATTTCAAAATTATAATGTTTGTCTTACTACGCAAAAGGAAATAACAATATTGAAAAATTCAAAATTATTTTCTCAAAATAATAGATCTTTCCAGCATTTAGTTAACTGAAGATGTAATTTGAGTGTTGATTTAGTGTCAGAGTCATCAAAGAATTAGAATAACTCTTAAAGACATCAAGAAAATAACAATTTAACTACGGCTTTAACATAGGACTTCATTTGTGACTTTTTATATTATGGGCTTTTTTACTGTATAAATAAAATGTATAAGGGATATAACTTTATAAATTTATAAGGGAGCATTTATAAGGGAGTTATGTTCCTCAGTATATTATGTTAAAAAAATATTTTACAGAATTAAATCATATACAGTCCATACGATATTAGCCATGTTTGGCTTAGTGATTATGCTGAAGTAAAATGTCCCCAATGTGGTCCTATATCAATGCTATACCTAAAATATATTCCAGTTGAATGATTTATATATATTAAAATACAAAGACCAACAATAAAGTATTTTACATTTTTAAAGAATCAACCATTTTAATTTAGGAATATTAATTCCTAAATTAAAATGATTGATTCTTAATATTTTTTATCATACATTTTGCCAAAAGAGAAAAAGAAATATTTTTTCATTTCTTTATTCTTTATTACTTTTCGTAATAATATATTCTATTATATTTTTCATATGAAGAATTTTAATTTTGTCATAGTCTAATGAAAGAAAATTTCAAATGATTTTAGATAATAAGTATTTAGAGTTAAATAATAATTACATTAAAAAACATTATAAATTATTTATTAAAATATAAAAGTCGAAGTTGATTAGACTATTTACTATAAAAATAGCACAGTAAATTTTCATATTGTAGTAATTTTTATGTTGTTAAGTGTTAAAGTTACTGCAATAAAAAATAATGAAATAATACATTTAAAATTAATAAGAATTACATAATTAAATAATAAGAGAATATGAATTATTTAAATGATTCTTTGTATGTACAATATATAATTATTTGTCCAATATCCCCTTTTGAAGAAAATTAGATGTGTAATTAAAGAATAAATGAAATATTTTGGGAAATGATATCATAGTGATGCAATACGTATAACAAACGTTTTAAAAGAATAGAGATATTGGACATTGGTGACGTAATTTCTAATCTTGCAATTTTAAAAGCAATGTTTGAAATCAAAAGTAAAAACCATTAAAAATGACTTATATGAAAATTTTTAATGAACTATACAGTAATTATTCCTTCTTAATATGAAATATTAAATTTATATTTATTTTACAGAATTTTTCAAAATTAATTTATTTCACTGACCCTCTGACTGCTCAATCTGTACATGAAAATAGATTAAAAAAGTGTGCATTTTTTGGTATATTTTAAATCTATATATATTGAGTAACTAGAATATGCACATTTTTCTATAAAAGATTTTTTATGTAGATTTTTATCATGAAAAACTAAACTGTCAGAAAAACCTTCAAATTTTATCACAAGACTTCACAACTTCCATTTATTACATAATATAATTACAAATATAATTATAATTATATTAGCTAACATAACTACAGTTCTATTCATATTATTCCATTTATTACATAATTAAACGTCTAATACTGTATATAATTTATTTCACTATTTAAACGGTGAAAACGGGGGATGTGCTCCTTATAAAAGAAAGAAAAGCACATGCCAGTGAAAATCGTGGGATGAGCAAATTTTGCTACATTTAAGTTGCCCGTGGAAATCGCTGGATGAGCAGCCGGAGCGTTAGTAATTGGTTTTGGTTTGGAGCGCTAACACTAGCGTTTATGTTAGATGATGTATAATTATACTTAACATTTAAAGCCGGACGAACACGAATATCCGTGCTACCAGTGGAATTCCAACCCACAAACTCCTTATTTTACATGTAACCTTCAATTGGTTTTTGAAGAACACAAGATCAGTTGGAGTCGCTAAGCAAGAACAAAAGTGCTGATGATCTATGCATATAAAGTATGGCACTGTGAGAAACCTACCAAGAAATTCACAAAACAGGTTCTTTGTCGATAGAAGCAGACTCAGCATGATACAAATTTCGATAGATTACAAGAGGTACTAGATGCGATGGCCAGAATTCCGAAAGCAAAATGGGTCGTGAATCTGTGTTTATTGGTTTTATGTATATCGCGTGATTGACGTTTTATATATATGATATCTATGGCTGTCTCTAAATAAACTAGGAACACTCGATAAAAAGTAGCATCAATGTATTTCATTACCACTTTTAAAATCTGCGTTGAAATCGTATTTTTACTTATGAAACGTTTTTTACTGTTTTAAATAGTTTTTAAAAGATCAGCTATACAAATGCATCGCAATTTATATACAGTTAAGAAAATTTACGTTATACAATAAATTAAAATAAATATTTTCAAAATTAGCAGCTTTTAACAATGGTATTGTATGGGTAATTAAATGCATAAAATTATTTTATTTCGTCATTGTAATAATCTATTGTTTTCAATAGATAAAATTCCAAGTTTTAAAGATATTTTATTGAAAATCGAAATATATTATGGTCGTTAAAAGTACCTGTAGTACACCTCAGAAAAGATCCATTACCTTAATACTTTCTAAAGTAATTCCTGTGATCATATAACTTTGCTTGTTATCACCGCTTGAAAATCGAAAGCAACATTTATTATGTAATCATCGTAAAAATGTGTTGTCCTTTTTTAGCTTACCTTCACTCTTTCCTAATATTAGAGAAATTTAGTGCTTTTAAAATAGCACTTTAGATAAATATCAATATTTTAGTTTAATTAAGAAAGACGTTATTGTCCATATTAAATAACATTGCTTTCAGCGCTTCAAAAATAACTTGTAAAACTGGGAAATTTAACACTTAAAAACTATTGGAAAGACAATATTAGCAAAATAAATTATATAATTTTTGACTACAGATCTTAATTTTTTCAACATTTTAATATCCCTTTTTATGTAACCTAATCTTAAGAAATGTTTTTAATATAAATAAATGAAAAAACATTTTATAAGAGAAATAAATTTAATACAATAATTCATATGTAATGATTGATTGGAGTCAGTTTAAAGACACTCTGATATTTTAATCTAATTCATTCAGTGTTTCACTCTAATAACTAAAGCTGATAATGTATATATTAAATAACATAATCCTGCTGTACCTTCATTGCACCTAAAATACTTAGCAAAATAGAAGAGTTTCACTGATAAATGAAAATTACAGAAAGTTCATTGAAATATTAATCCTCTCAAAAAATTAATTATAATATTTTTTAAATCTATGAAACTATTTACTTAATTGTAGTATCTACTTACTCATAGTTCTTTACTTAATCATACCTACATCATAGTGAGTATTTTTGTAAGTTAAAGAACGCTTTAAAATAAAATCACATATACTTTTTAACATAATTATTTTTTTAGTATTGTCATTTTTTAATTGTAATACTGGTAGTGTAAACACGACGATATATTGAAAATTGCGTGCATAAAGCTATTTTGGATATTGACAAAATTATGAGAAAGAGGACTAGCGGCATTTCAAATCTGTAAAATTTCAAGCAATTCAAGAGTTTTATGCTAATTCCTTAATACTAAATAACATTGGGCCGCGGTAGCTCAGTCGGCAAAGGAAAACGATCTCGTATCTGAGAGGTTCCTAGTTCGGTACCGGAGAAGGCTTAAGATCTGCCGTGTTTGTTAAAGGTGACTGGAGCAAGTAAAATATATTCGTGTTCACAATGCCCTCCAAGTTCTCAATTAATACCTCCTGGGTGTCCTGCCAAGTCTTCCAATAGGTCTTCTGCTTGGACCCTGCTTCAAAATTTCGAGGACCTACTTGAGCGAAGTCGTTCTTTCAGCTTATTGGTGCTCATTAAAAGGAAAGGTGCACACCTTGACCTTAATACGAGTGCCTGTAGGCTCAATCGGGCTTGGTTTGTCCCAGGGGCATAAGAAACAAAAACAACGGATAACATTAAAAGTAAATCCAACGTAAGTAAATCACAAATATTAATACAAAGTAAACAGTTAATTTCAGAGCACATAAATTCTGCCGCATTAAGAATACACAATCTTCGAAGTTGCTAAAGAGCTTCCTGCTTACATCATCTTACCATTTGTGCCTCATTTATATTGACATTGTATTTAATTCTATATTCTGGCACATAGGTCACATCTTCTCCTATAGCTGATATTTATAATACTTTATCAATTGTTAGCAGATGAAAAATATTTTAATCTATGAGCAATTCTATATTAAACCCTTAATTCTAATTTGATTTATTTGGTGACTGGTTTTACATTATCAGTCAGATTACACAACTACCTATATAAAAATTATTATAAATTACATTTCATAATACTGATATATGGATCTAAAACAGTTGAAAAATACATTTAAATACTGTAAAAAAGTTTATTAATTTAGAGTTCGGATTTAATATAAAGCTTTTAAAGGCATACAAGAAATTCAGAATGCACATATTTCTGTGATATTTTACAAAAGTGCTAGTTTATAGAAATAATACTAATTCTGCATTAAATTTCTCATTCAAAGTAATGACAAATATACATTTATAAGGAATTAATCTTCATTTCTTTTAAAGTATATTTTTCAAGACTAATTAATATTTTAGCTAAGAAAATTTGGCAAAAAAGTTATATCATTACATAACCTATCCCTAAAATTTTTAAAATGCCTCATTAATCTTTAAAATAAGCATTCGCTACTGACGGACAAGCAAACTTTCGAAAATTAAATTTAAATGTAAGTTCCCAGGGAACTGATATACAAAACTGTATTCCTGACTTTATCGCACGCATCAGAAAGTGTCTTATGTAAAAATATAAAGATATCGGCAACAAGGGCTATTTTTTCTGACTCGAAAATTGCAAGAAAGCAATATGAAATGCAAGACACGTTATGAATAAAAATTATATGGTTTTATTTATTATTCGGAACTCTATTCATAAAAAAGAAAGGCAATTTAAAATTCTTGGAAAAGATGCATACGTTAGGAACTTTTTAACCTAAATAATTTCTCTAGAGAAGAATGATGGATGAGTATACTAAGACAAAATATAGAGAAATTAAATGTCAAAAAGTCATCAAAAATTAAATAAATTTCCTTATATAGGCTAAAGAATAAATAAATTGCATTCACACCTTATTTTTCAGACGTGAATACTGATTAATTTTAGTCACTTCTTAACTTAGTGCCAGTTTGTAATATCCCAGTAAAATACAGAAAAATTAAACCTACTATATGTTTACATAAATATTGAGGGAATATAAAATATATAAACTGAAGTTTATAAGACCAAATTAAACTTAAATTCTTCACTTTTACATTTCATCTTTAATTTTTTCAACTTTACTATATATTTTTTATCCTGTATTACAAACTGTGTGTCACAGATACGATGAAATATTTCATGAAATATTTATAAAATGGTTTAATACAAAATTTCATACCTTGTCAATTTTCTAACATTTAATTTAAATATAAATTTTTGCTATATATATATATATATATTAGTTATATCTAATATATGTTAATTTTCACTTAAATTCAAAGCATATTTTAGACAAAATCAATATTTGTAATGGTACTGTGTTAAGCTACCAAAATTGAGTATGCTATCCCAATTTGATAAATGAATTCATTTGAATGGAGGAAAGACGTGTACAAAAGTTTTATAAACCTGCTGGGTAATATAAAAATACCATGTTTAATCATTAAAGTCACATGGGATTTGGTGACCACATCGATCGACAAGTACATGGAGGAATTACTCCCCGCAGCATAACGCTACTCTTAAATTATTAATCAGCCTTGTCAAGGTTAAAAGAATCAAAGATTCATGCTGTTTACTAAGAATTCTATTTCTTCCAACTTCATGATGCGGTAATAAGTTAGACTTGTCGAACTAGACTTTGGAAAAGCTTCTAAAAAATTGAAGAAACTTCGACTCTTTAGATTCACATTTTTTAAATTTGTGTTCTTAGAACATATAACCTCAGACTCTTCCTTGATTATAATACTACTGACATTCAACTTTGTATTCGTAGAGCAGAATATATACTTTAAATATGAAGTTTGACTAAAAATGTATATAAATCTGAAAGGGAATGTAAATTTTAACAAAATTTTTCAAATGTAAAACAATGCCACTGAATGTCGACGATATTGTAACAGTTTAATGGGTTCAAAATGTATAGTTTTCAGTTGTTTTTAAATGATATTACACTTTCAAATTTATTATATTATTCCAATATTTTGACAAGACACCAGTAGGTTTAAAATAAAGTGCATATAAACAATCTACCAATAAGTATTTGGACACCTGTGATAGCAAAGATAAACTAACTTTATTCAAAATCAATAGTTAGTAGAGCCTCCACGAGAGGCAATTACAGCGTGAACCCTCCGGGTCATACTTTCCACAATTCTTTGTATTACAGCTAGTGTCTTCCACTCGGCTTGGAGTAGACATACAAGTTCCTTCACCGATTTTGGACGGGTAGTGCACCCATTACTTGGAGATCCAACTAGTCCCAGAGGTATTCGATAGGGTTCTGGTCTGGGCTCTGGGCAGGCCAGTCCATTCGATGAACTCCATTGTCACCATACCAAGCCGTAGTTAACCTTGAAACATGGCAATTTGCATTGTCGTCCTACAAGTAATAGGGGCCAACTCGTAAAACTGGCACAACGTAGAAAGTACATTGTCATCCAAAATAGTGCACTAGGCATCGGCGTTGAGCTTACCATAAATGGGGACCAAGGGTCGCAGTCCATACCACTAGAAACACCCCCAGACCATAATTCCACCTCCTCCGAACTTGAGTGTTGGTACAATGCATTCTGGCAGGAGACGTTTTCCAGGCAAAAGCCAGACCCAGACCCTGAAATGCAAACTGTAAAGGGTGATTTGTCGATCCAAAAAATCCGTTTCCACTGATCTACGGTCCAATTTCGATGTGCTTTGCACCACATTAACAGAACAGCGCGGTTGGACTTTGTGATCAAAGGCTTATGAACAGCACCAAGACCATGAAAACCAAGCAGATGTGCTTCCTTACGGATGTTATTCATTGAAATAATGCTCCCTGATGCCTCTTGAAACTCTTTGAGAACGAGGGCCATCGGTTGGGTGATTTTCTTCGGAATTTCTCTGGTCAGCACTCGTCGGTTTCTATCTCCCAGTTTCGTTAGTCTGCTAACTCGGGGCACATTCCGACAATCACTGATCACTTTCCACTTCTTAATTACATAGGCAACTGTCAATTTGGGGTACTTCAGATCACTAGATATGTCGCTTAAGGATCGGTAACATTTGTGATACCCGATAATTCTACCTTTCTCGAAATCAGAGAGCTCCGAACTGCCCGGCATCTTGAATGCGACTAATACCGATTCTGTTTCCTATACGATGTATACTGGCGGAGGCCATGACGTATTTCAGGACTAAAGATATCGTCATTTGCATAGGTGTCCAAATACTTATTGGTAGACAGTGTACAAATCAAAATTACCATTTGTTTTATTAATGTTATACAATATTAATGCAATATGTATTGTTGACCGAAAATGATAAAATCTATATGAAATTATAAACAATATTTTGCTACAAAATAATATGTAGTATATAGTTTTATTTGTTTATAAAATAGTGTTACTATAGTTAAAAAGTAAAATTTTCAACTACTCAAGAGGATTTTTATTAAAATTTCTACAGTCAAAACGAGTGTTCAGAAAGTTATGAAATGTTGTGTAGAACAGTTATGAAATGTTGTGTACGGAAGTCCATTTGTTTGAGAGACTTGTGGCATCACCGTGGCAGGCACCAGAAATGCAAATTTCTGCGTGTGGCCACGCCCGCTTTCCGCAGCCGTATGCGCTTTAAATACCGGAGCAGAGCCCTCAGACAGCGAAGCGTTTGCACGTTCCAGCATTTTCCCTCGGAAGGTGAGCACTTTCGACTCCCCGGCAGTTCACTCGATCAACAGCACGAGCTTCCCACCTTTAACGCCCGCTACTGATCTAAACCTTCTGTAACGTTGTACAGCCTTTATTGTTTTATGTTTTTTGCGGTTTAATAAACATCCTGTTAAGTTTAAAGAATCATCGTAGATTTATTCCTTCGTTTTATATGGAGTCAAGAGGGAGCAGTAACCAGTCGTCATACCTTCATTGGTGACATCCCTTCAGACTAAAATAAAATCATTCAAAATTTCAAGATGATCTCAAAGATAAAATTCGTATGGGTTGAGGCTAAGGGAACAGAGTGGTCATACATTAGAAAAGTTTCGCCTAATGACAGGTTCTTCTGTAAAGTGATTTTTAAGAACGTTTTTAATATAAAAGACAATAAGTTAGAAGCTCCACCTAGGCTTTTGGTTTTGGGGAATTTAAAAAAATCTCGTCAATCTTAATAAAAAGATACTACCTGATCTGAAAGGCAGCATTTCACGGCATGTTATACCCCATTTCCTGAGCCACACTGTGGCCAACTCTAGAATAAGTTAATTTATGGCTTTAAATGGTAGCTGAAAATGAGGACCGTTATATAAGACATGGCTAGTCATTTTTTTAAATAATTTTTTTAATATCCTAGCTAAATGTGTATTTCTTCTTAACACCTTGTTTTAGTGAAATTTATTCTATTTTTATTCTCTCAAAGAATGTCCCATCACTTCATTATTCTAAGCGACAATTCTAACATTCGGAACAATTCTTTATATTTTAAGTAATGTTAAAATTCGACAGTTTAATAATGGGCAGTGTACTTTCGATGGGCATTTTAATATATTACACATACACACAAACACAATATAAACACAAACATATATATATATATATATATATATATATATATATATATATATATATATATATATATATATGTTACGGCCAAAGCCCGAAGTTTGGCCAGTTCCCGGATTGGCCGGCCAAATCGCACATTGGCCAGGGCGTGTGGCCAATGTGCGATGTACTGTAAAGGAATAGCGTATATGCGACCTTGGCCGGCCACTTCCCGAAGTGCCCGAAACTCCCTGGCCAAGGTTCGATGTGTTGAAGCAAAACTGTTCATGCACATGGTAGCAAGGACAGTGTGTTATATTTTCAATGTATCTGGCATCCAAGTATCGAAACACGAATCTGGCAATACGTTATTGTTTACGGGCCCGTCAACTGAATAGTTTCGATTGCCGGTTAGTGTGCTTTCCCCGGATAGGTAAGCCCTTTCAATATTCGTTTGTTTTTTAGTATACTATGGATAAAACTCAGTTTCAAGAATTTGTACATGCTTGCAAATTTATATTTTAATACTATTATTACTATATTTATAGTATTAATACTTTACAGTTTCACTTAAAACTTATACATGTTCATTAACTGCTAAACCACGAAAGGGATCACCGCGTGATTTGAGAGAATCGTATTGTTTTTCTATAAATTTTTTTCCATGGCTTCTCCTGACGAAACTAGTATGCTGGGAGAAGATGATGCACATGCAAATGCAGAACCAACTTTTGATATGAGAACCGAGTTCTTAGGTAAATTGAATATATTGCTGCAAGGAAAAGCAGATAATAGCTGGATTCTCAGCAGAGACAAGTACTGTATTTTCATAGAGGACGTTAAAAAGGCTAAATCAAAGTAGAAAAAAGAAACTGTTGACTATCGCCGACTATGAAAATATGATGTTATTGAGGTTGGCGAAAAAGAAAAACTTACTGTACCAGTAACAGAAGAAAATAGCTTT
>CM063504.1:46544685-46547185 GCA_032207245.1 Pardosa pseudoannulata | reverse complement strand
GGTAGAATCAGATTGTGTGTACTTATATGTATATATATCATTATAATAAATTTACTCTTTTTTATTTTAAGCTGGTTTCAGATGCTTTTAATTTAGCTTTTAGTTTATTTTCATATTTTATGTCTGTAGTTTCTCAGAACCTATGGTTGAATTTAGTACTAAAAATTTTTTACACAACGCAACCAAAATAAATACCACTATACATTTTATCATAGGTTAATACCTAACGAGAACTACACGACATTATCACATCCTGATGATATTACAACAGGATTCAACTCCAGATGGACAAAAACTGTACAGTCATTCCTTGTCTGTTGACCGAGTGCAGAAATAAATAAACCAAACAGAACGTCTGGTTTATAGCATTGTCATAATATATTATCCTTTTATTTATGGTAGAAACCGTTAAATGCCCCTTTCCAAACAAACATTTACTAACAGAAAGCTTTTTTAGATTTATAATCTGTTTTTAATTTTCTCAGTATTGAGCCTAATCTTTTCTGGACATGGATAACACATTCATGCTTTGAAACTTGGATTTCTTTGTATCGATTGCATTGTGAAATTGATATAAAGGTTTTGCATCACCATCGCCAATGTATTTTGTGTATCTCACTCCACGGTCATATTGTGATCCAAGAAATATGAAAAGCATGCCATCAACTTCCATTTTACATGATGAGCCAGTATGGTTTTTTCAGCATTTGCCAGAATGTTCGCTAGTCCATTTTCAAATGCTTTGCCTGAACGAAGACCGTTCCATAATTCACACTCTTAACAAGCAAAAGACATCATTTCAACATCTATTTCCTTTCCTATCTCAAACCCGATGACACTGCAGACACCTATCTGTGAGGTGTGGCCTCTAGTTTTCCAGGTGCCATCACCATTCACAGTAATATCGATTGAATCAGATTTAGATGTTTCTTTCTTTGCGACCATTTTCATGTTTTCAATGGCTACTGTTTTAGATGCCATATTAATCTTGTAACATATTTAATCATAAGATTTTTGTCTTATGGGTGGATATAAATCCATTATCCCACAAAAAGTTTTCATAGATTCTAACCCTTGACCAATTGAGCAGATAGTATAAACAAATCGACGATTAATCTATGGTACATTTTTCTTTGTAACAATGAGTTTAGAGTTACCAAAACTAAATTGTGCCTGCAACTGTTACATGAACCATAAATTATGCCATAAAGTTCATAACACTTTTTATATGACACAGTGATGGCTCCGTTGCAATTCTGACACACTAAATTATTTTTGGATAGTTGAAATATGGATATATCAATTAAAATATATCCATATAACTTTTGACTGTCACTGAAATTAGATCCAGATAAAGTTGCATTTTTTAAGCAAATAATTGTAACCACTCTTGTCATGAGATTAGTTTATAATTTATAATTTATACGAAGAAATCATAAAATTCTTTTCCCAATTTTCAAATATGCTAATCAAATATTTTAAATTGTTTTATTTTACTTAACATAAGAGGATTATTATCCAAGCTTCTACCTTTCTGTCACTTTGTTTTTAGGCAATATGCTTTGGATCGAGAACTTTAAATTGTCTTATTTTATCACATATCAAATGGTTTTTATTCAAGTTTCTACTTTCCTGTCACTTTGGTTTTTGCTGTCTTTGAATAATGCATGCTCTTTCCACTCGCTAAACACATTGTATGAGAAAACAACCTGTCCCGTATTGAATTAAGTTACAAATAATACCATCAGCAGCTTGAATGATGTAAAAAGAGACTAGGGGGTTAAATAAATATAAACAAAATGAGCAAAAAAGGTGACGAAAATTACATTGTTAGATGAAAAAAAAATTCAGAAAACTGTACTTTCTTCACTACGTCTTTTGAAACTAAGCAATTCCCTTGTTTCATTATTTTGAGATAGAAGCTGTTTATAGAGATATATTGGCATTTAGCTTTTGGCTTTCTTTGTAATTTTTTTTTATCTCGTATTCTTTATAGTTAATTTTATTTTTCTATTTTTTTAATTGCACTTTTGTTCATTGCTGCTTTTGAATCGAAATGATACCCTCGATTTTTTTAAAGATAGGAGCTCTTTATTGTGGAATATTCTCATTTAGCTTTCAGATTTACTTTTTTTCCCTTGCTCTCTATTTTCTATTCTTTAACTGAATTTTGTTCATTCCAGCTTTTGAAGCTAAATTAATCCCTTAGTTAATTTTTTTAAGATAGAAACAGCTTATGTAACATATGGGAATTTAGATTTCTGTTTTCCTTTAACTCCGAAAGTCATCGGGAAATTAACCCTTTTGTGAGCCCTAGAAAGATTACGTCCCACCTCAATGATCTTTCAAAATACACTCAGCAGCCAGTATAAAACCCACTATATATCTGCTAACATTCCGAACAGAAACAGCTCTTCAGCTAATATATAAATATTCATCAAGATAATAAAATGCGTTTTCTTTGCTTCCAAGCAAATAAATGTTCTGTTCCAGATGGGTT
>CM063504.1:46532185-46534685 GCA_032207245.1 Pardosa pseudoannulata | reverse complement strand
ATCTAAACTAAACTCCTCGGTGTAACAGACCCTAGGTGGCCAGTTTAAGTGACCAAGTGCCCTGGGGGGCTAAACATATGTTCCTGTTGCGTGGTCAATCTTACGCAGAACCCCCAGTGTTTAGTTCCAAAGCAAGCTTGGTCCTCAGTTCATCTACCCACTGAAGGAATGAAAGGCTCAGTCAACCTTGCCCTTCCCGGGGATCGAACCTCGAACCTGTGAGCACGAAGTGCTACCGCAACGCCACTGGGCTTCACAATACATATGTCTAGGCTTCTGTAAATTCCCATGCCCATCAACAACGATTCGCTATCAGTATTTGAGAATCATTGTCGACTGATACTACTGTAACTTGTTCGGTTTGATTTGTTTTGGTTTTGAGCACTACAGTCCACATATTTTGTCATCCATTTAAACCGTGGCCTACTGTTTAAATCCGGTTTCGAACGGCTACGAGCAAGCCCAGTGGGATTCGAACTCATGAACTGCGTTACCGAAGAACAGTGTCCTAACCATTTGGCCATCATTCGACGTATCTTCCTCGGGAAGGCCTTAACCTCTCCAAATTCTTGATACTTCTGTCATTATCACTGCCAGACTTAATAGAGCATATTCCTGCTTATTTCTGGAGTGGTGTGTAGTTTCAGCACGATAAAGCTTCAGCTCATTACGGGAGAAAGGCTCGATACAATCTGGACACAACTTTATAGACTGAATTGTTCTTCTAACTTGGTCCAACGATTCTTGATTTCAATATATGGGGACACATAAATAAAAGGGTTTATGACACTCCCATCTGCTAACGATTTAATTGCATGACTTTCGGTTATTTTTAAGGAGTATCTATATATACCTGAGATAGTACTCAGCTCTTGCCTGTACTTTCTTTACACCTGTTTGTTCTCTGGTTCACAATCATTTGCAATAATTATTCTGAGGAGTTATTGTATTTAAAAATAACTTTTCTAATAAACACGTTATCGTTTCGTACCTTCTATTTTTCTTTGTTACTCTCTGTATTATTTTCATACATTTCATTTTAGACCATACAATTTCTAAAGAACATTATTTATTTTTGGATGAAATATAACCTGTAATTGAATCACTATACATGTATGTATATACTTACTACGTATGTGTTTTTATATAAGCATATGTGTATATGTCATGTTCAAAATAACTATATATATCTACTGCATATACGATGGCCACTCTGAAATTTTTGAGGTACAGCTAGGTTTTTAAAATTATACTTACGAAATTTTAGGTGTGTTCAAAGTAATCTCCTTCAGCATCAACACACTTTTGTAGACAAATTTTGAACAGATTAAATGCCTTAATCCATTCATTTCTTGGAATAGATGAAAAAAGACAGTTTTAGCCACATCAATCTCTTCTTTTGGATGAAATCGACTTCCACATAAGTTCTTTTTTAGATTAAAGAATAACCAAAAGTCTAACAGAGATAGATCAGATGAATACGGCAGATGTTCTATCAGTTTAATTTTTTTATTTTTTTGTTTTAGAAACTCAACTGTTAATCCGGATGTATGCGAAGATGCATTACCATGGTGAACCATTAGTCCCTTAACATTCACTTCTTGTAGAATTTGGAGAAGACAATTAGTGGTGTACCAGTTTGCTGCTACCGTCTTCTGTCCTTCCACCTTGATGGCTTTGACCAATCTCGTACTTCTGAATGAAAGCGTCATACATCACTATTTTCAGTGTGCCTTGTCTTTTCACCTCTGTCGGTGTGGGATCATCTTCAAAGACCCATAATTTGCTTTCTTGGTATTTTGGTATGTCAAAAATGGTATGTACGTTTCATCACCGGTTACAATTTTAGAAATGACGCTGTGTCCACCATCATTTAGCAATTTAAGAGTTTCTTTCCTATATCTGACACGCTCCCCTTTTTTGGTGCTCAGTTAGATTAGGGGGTACCCAAGGGCAAACTACTTTTTTCATATATAATTCTTCATTAATAATTTTGTGTATGGCTGCTGATCCAATGTTAAGTTCCTTTTGTATAATTTGATAGGTACATCGATTATCATCCAATAATATTTTTCGTATTGCGTTACATATTCCGGGATTACCGCAGACGTCGGCCTTCTTGTTTGTTCTTCATCCTGAAGAAAATGGCTACCTCTGCTAAATTCTTTAAACCATCTTAATACAGTACCACGAGCTGGAGATGTATCACCAAATGACAATGGCAACAGGTGAAAGCATTCTTTTTGAATTAATTCTGATTTAAAATCGTAAAAATTGATAGCGCTAGAATCTTCTCGCTTCAACTCCATTTTCTCTTCAGTTTAAAATTTATTCTACAGTAAAAAAGTTGAAGTAAGTTGGTGAAAAATGGTCTACTGAGTTAAAATACTTTGTATTTTACAATTAAACCGTTATTTTCGTTTTGTAAATTTTCGTCTGCGCGTATCTAAAAAATTTCAGAGTAACCCTCGTATACAATGTAATATATGAAGAGGCTAAA
>CM063504.1:46522185-46524685 GCA_032207245.1 Pardosa pseudoannulata | reverse complement strand
TGTTGAAACAAACACACTTTCTTTTTATTAAACAACACGTCACGATAAATAGAGAATAAACGGAGCAATGAATACAGAATTATGAATGTTAGGCTTTAAACCCGTTTCACAGATGAATACGAATAGAATTCAGGAATATGAATAGAATTACATTTTAAACCGACGACGAATCCCAACGGCTTTTCTGTTAGACTCCAGTTTTTTTTTCTCCCTCGCTCAATAGCGCCATCTAGCTTTCGGTGGCGAAATTAATCTAACAGGTGGCAAGCCAAGCCTGGAGGTCTTCTGCTTGGCCCCTGCTTCTAAATTACGAGGACCCAGCGGGGGTAAATCTACTCGCATAGCATACCTTAAGCTACATGTCTCACCGGGTGGTGCTAAATGGGTAACAACTTCGCAGTCTTCTGGAAGCGTTAAGATAATAGCTATATCGCCTACTGCATTGGAAAAAAAGTGTTTTAATTGAAATAATTTTGTCTTCCAATTAAGCAAATATAGTTTATTTTGAGGTATGAAAAGAAATATGAAATATGATATCACTAAATTAATATTTATATTTTCGTGATAATACATTATAAATTAATTTTTTTAAAAATTATAAATTTTCATTATTATCATGTGCTACTGAAAGCTTGTTCAATGGTAGACACCACATCATTGCGAAATTTATCACAATACCGCATTTTAATATAAAATTAAAGTAATAATTTGTCCACGATATGCTAAAAATAATTATTTTAAAGATGTATTATCCTCACCATAATGAGTTTTTTTGGTCATTTTTAGTCTTAAACAAATTCACTGTACGAGTAACACAACTTCAGCAGTTTTTTTTTCTTATACTAGAAGTTTTAAGTTAAGCAAATGTATATCTCATGGGATTTAAAATGTGAAAGAAGTTTTTCATCCCTAAGTACATTTTTTGTGGATATTATTGAACTTAGAAAATAATTTAGATTTTACAGTCGCCCCAATGGATGCCATATTTTATCTTTTTCTAAACTGTGGCAATATTTTAAGAAAAATATAAAAAGATTCAAACAAAGGATTATGAATTTATTCTTTTATTATTCTTTCTTTTAAGCAGTGCATGTGTTCATTTATGTAGGAGAGTGTAAATGTAGTTTTTATAAAAGTTTTAATAATTATTTCAAAATAATTCAGAAAGCGAACCTTAAAATATGCTTAATTATAAAATCTCATAACATTTAATTTAATAGAGATTAAATAACATTAATTCGAATAAAATATACATAATGCATTTACATTGCTGTAAATTAAGTACCTATAGGTATATTGTTGCATTAGATGGGGTAATTAATTGCAAAATTACATAGAAGAATAAATAAAATTGTAACATTATTTTTGTATTATATTACAACTTTAAAGTTTCAACGAAAAAGGTCTAAATTTTATGACCTGTTATATTCACTTAATTTGATAAACTATAATAATTATGGTTTGAATTACAGTTTTACGAAATATATATTTCGTCATATAATCACAATTATCATGAACTCATTTAGGACAATTATAATGACATCAAAACTCGATTGTCGGATAAGAACAATACCAATAAATTTTATTCCCTACATTCAATACCATTTATTTTAATTTCAAATAGTTTCCACGCAGCACTTACAAATAAATCAACTTGAATGTAATGTTAATTTCATTAAAAATAAAAATTATGAAATTAAAAAAAACAGTATGTTTATTTTAATAATATACCTTTATTACTACAAGTTACATCAAGGTTGAATATTACGGTATTTTCCTCTTCTCTGGCTTTAGACGACGGGCGTTTCTAACTCTTAGGTTTTACCTCAAAGACATAGTAATAAACTGAAAATATTAAATCATAATAAAGCATACTTTGAACATTAACCAAGACCCTTTAGTGAAACCTAGGGACTTCAGGCATTTACAGTAACACATGCATACACACATGGCTTCGAAGCGGAATTTTCTCCTTTCTGGTTCAACTAAAAAATATACATCGGTTCAATTTCGGGTTACGTTCTGAAAAAAAAAAAAAAAAAAAGTTCCGAATGAAAAATTTTATTTCATGTACTGTCTTACTTGTATTTAAAAATGTATGTCATAAACAAAAAATATAATTCTATTAAAATTTAGAAGATTTTATTCTTTTTGTACTTGGTATTCCTTGGTATTGAAACAATTTACCAGCATGTATGATAGGACGGGAGAGAACGGCGAACATTGGAATTATTTTTCATTAACAAAATCGTATTTGACATTCAACTGAATTAAATCTACCTTCTACAAATAGTTTCATATGAAACTGAAACAGAACACAGTAGAGACATCAAAACAGGAAGCCGAAAAGCAATATACAGGTCGATTCATTTGGTTGAGCCTTACGGTCTTATGTTTTGAAAAGCGAGTTCTAATGAGACTGTTACCTTCTGCTTAAAGCCGACACCGAACCTCTACAAACGTCCATGCCACCGTAGAATTTGAGCCCACGAACTCCGGT
>CM063504.1:46487185-46517185 GCA_032207245.1 Pardosa pseudoannulata | reverse complement strand
CCATCATTTAGCAATTTAAGAGTTTCTTTACTGGTTCTGACACTCTCCCCTTTTTGGTGCTCAGTTAGATTATATGGAACCCCAATGGCAAACTACTTTTTTCATATGTAATTGTTCATTAATATTTTTTGGAATGGCTGCAGGTCCAATGTTAAGTTCCTTCTGTATAATTTGATAGGTACAGAGATTATCATCCATTAATATTTTTCGTATGGCAGACACATTACCCGGGATTACTGCCGCCGGCGGTCTTCCTGGGCGTTCTTCGCCCTGAAGGAAATTGCGACCTCTGCTAAATTTTTTAAATCATCTGAATAAAGTGGCACGAGCTGGAGATTCATCACCAAATGCCAATTGCAACCGTTGAAAGCATTCTTCTTGATTTAATCCTACTTTAAAATCATAGAAAATCATAGCTCGAAAATGTTCCCGCGTCAACTCCATTTTCTCTTCTGTTTAAAATTTATTCTACGCTAAACAAGTTGAAGTAAGTCAGCAAAAAATGGTCTGCAGTGTTAAAATAATTTGTATCTTAAAATTAAACCGTTATTTTTATTTTGTAAATTCTCGTCTGCGCATATCTCAAAATTTCAGAGTAACCTTCTTATATGTACATATTAATGAGTGGAGTTACATTAAAAAACGTAGAAAGACAGGTAAGTGGTCTATCGATTTCTTTATATTAGTTTGTACGTAAGTCTTCTACAGTTTGTACGCTTTATTTTGAAAGACATAAACGATGAAGAACAATTTAAGAAATGCGTAAAAGTTTAAATCAGATAATATATTCAATAATGTACTTAATTTATTTGATGGACAATTATTTTACATAATAATAAATATTAAATTCTCTATGACTGAAGCATAAGCGTGAAAAGAATCATAGAGACATAATACATTATTGTTATAGATTAACATTTTAAGTATGCTCGAAATTAGTGTAATTTATACAAAATTTTATCACGGATTAAGATTCTAGCTGCTGAAAATTCTCTTGGTTACCAAATTGATTTATCGGAGGATATTTTGCGGTAGGATTGGTTTGGTTTGGAAAGCTACGGTCTGCTGTTTAGCTATAAGAGGACTAATGATATCGGGACCTAATGTTTAAAGCCGATTCCATACGGCTACGAACATTCATCCCATCAGCGGGATTTATGCGGTAGGAATATTGTAGAGTCAGTTCGAACAATTTGGAATACTAAACTTATTTACCTGATCGCTGCTGTTATCTAACGGTAACACATCAAAGGTGACCTTTAGAGACCTGCAAGCAGCCTGGATTGGTTAGCACCTCATGTTGTTTTTTATGTCGTATTTCTGTCATCTAAATCATTTTGTAGAAAAATGTTTAAATATTTATGAAAGATATTTGAATACGTATCATAGCTGTATAGGAATATCAAATTTATAATACAAGTTGAAACGCTCGTGCTACACAAATCTTTCGTACTTATTTTATTTTGGTTTCTTTCAGAAACACTAATTTATTATGACGTGGGGAGTAATATCAAAAACTAGCATCTCATTTATCATTCATTCCAAATTTTCTATAACAACCACATTGTTCCTGTTGACTATATTGTAGCTTCAGTTTTCATACTTTTAAAATTACGTTTTTTCTACAGAAAAGCCAAACAAATGTCATAGTAAGGAAGAGAAGATGCAAAAACTGCGACAAAGTAAAACTAAGAATATATTTCGTAACCCCTGTGCATACTATTGTAATCTAGTTAATTAAGTGCACTATCATGTAAGAAAAGTTTTAAGTTCAAATAAACAATTCTTATATAAATAAGTAACTTCAATTTTCTTTTGGAAATTTATTCAGTGTTCCGTATCACCCTCCTATACCATATTCTTCGCAATAAACGGTTAATCAAATTTTAAAGAACATTAATTAGGAATTCACATTTTTTTCTTCAAGTTAATAAAATATTACCATAAAGTCTCAACTTATTCATTAAAAATATCATTATTCAAATTACGATACTTTTACCTCTAATATAACTGAAATAGAACTGTTATTCCATATTACCAGATACTACTTTGCATAAAAATTTAGAAAACTTTTCATTTGGGAATTATCGGTAAGTGAAAATACCCGTAAAAATACTTTAATTTACCGATAAACTGATAAACATTTGACCGGTATTATAAGCCGAAGTAATAAAATTTCATTTCATGAAACATTTGGACAAAAGTAGGAGCCACAATCAATAAATTGCAGAATCGTCGGTGTTTCTTCAGAATAGTGTAATCCTTGGAGAATTTGGTTTAAATTACTGGCGATATTTACAAAACACAAACATATAACTTAATTTTACGTTTAGTTTTCAGCCGTTAGTTTTTAGTCGTTAGTTCAAAGCCATATTTTTCATTGACAGTACATAATAGAACTATATGATAGTACTTTATGACCGAAACCATATACAAACTGGCCATTTATATTTTTGCGCAATTCATCAGTTCACAAAACCAAAAGGTCTATATCAATAAAAAAGAGACTTATTGAAGAATGGATCAGCAAACCACTAAAAAGAGTGACATCCAAACCGTAGAATACGAGATTAACCAAGTTGGAATTTAAGTAAAAACTCCGCTTTTCAATGAAGCCATTCGATTTAATTTCTCAAAATTAATAACAAATAAGAATTAGGAGCAATTAGTAAGTAGCAGAAGAGTGACACAAGGAGATACGGATCACAAAATAATGCAAACAAAATAGAGATTTGATCTTTCTACAGGGAGAAATCAGGAGAAAAAAGTTTAGTTGCTCTGCTTAGAACTTTATTGGCAATTTTGGGGGAATACCTTGTTCTGATGTCAAACCAAATATTCTTGCAAATGTTGAAACGCAGAGTTTAATTGATACTTCTTTTTCTGAGGATGATAATATTTCTGCAATTGAGAATGAAAATACACTACAATATGAATTAGTGGAACTAAGACAGCACAGCAGTTTAGTTTTCATACTGTTACAAATTAGCAAATGAACAAGTTATAATTTTTTCTTTGAAAGTTGCTAAAATAAATATAAAAACAAGCATTAAATTACATGTAAAATATATGAATATAATAAGTTTAATACTACAAGCTTATTTTTAGAATTCTTTACTAACGCAGTTATTACTCTTAACCTTTTAACACCAACATACTAAAATTTTCCTCTGTCTTACTAATATTTCTAAGAATATTATTAGCATGCAAAAAATAATGAATTTTTTACATTTTAATTATTAATTGATTGAGCATTGTATGCATTGAGAACAGAATAAATTTTAAAATTATATGGCCAGTGGGAACGATTATGTAACAAGTAAAATCTAACAATGGCTCAAAATCCAATCATACCAATGTTGCAGCAAGCGATACAAGTAACAGTGTACCAAAATAACATAATATAATAAATAATAGTGGTAGCAGTTACTCATAAATTTTCAATGAAAATTATAATAAAATTGGTTTTTGTAACAACGATAAAAACATTATAAGCATGTTGAGAAATGTTATAAGCATTGTTAAAATAATCGACTTAGGATAGTTTAGTGTTTCATTCATTGATTGAACATTATTAACTTTGTGAAATGATATTTTCTAAATTGCGTGGTCAGTGGTAACGGTTTTCGAACAGGTAACAAGTGACAATGTTACAAGATTCAGTCATATCAAGGTTGAAATAAAAAATGGTATAACAACAAGGCAACAAAGTTCAGTTGGTAAAGGCAGTACCTCTTGTACCCGTTGGGTAGTTCAATCAAGACTCGAGTTGGGAAAAGATCCGAGTGATCATTGATAGCGGCTGGTGCACGGAAAATATGTACCACAACGTCCTCCAAGTTTTCAAATGATACCTGTGGTGGTGGCAGGATAATCCTGGAAGGTCTTTGTTTCTAAATTACACTTTCTTGAGGTTCTGAAATAAGTCCTCGCATTTCCTCGCATACAGTGAAGATGCATGTTGCCCTCAGCCATAGAGCCAGTCGTATATTGTGACGGGTTCTATTGGGCTTTCTGATATTGTAAGCTTTCTGATACAATGGTTCTGGGTAACAATATGATCCAACAATGTTATAGGTAATAAGTAATTGTAGTGAGAAGTAACGATTGCTCATGAATTTCGAAGCAAACAATGCAAAAAATAATTTGTCTTTATAATATGAATAAAACTGCTGTATGTATGTAACATAAAATAATTGTTTAGTTGTAAAATAATTGTTTAATTGTAAAATAATTGTTTCATTGCAAAATAATTGTGTGTTGTTAAAATAAATATTCGGTAGTATACTTTTATTTATTGATTTCTAATTATGAGTGTTTTTGTTGTAGGCAGATTACTTTCTAAAGATACATAGAAAATGGAGTATCGTAGGTTTTTGCCACCCGAAGCGTAGGACAATTCATCGCTTCCCTTACAAAAAATGATATTGTTATAAAAATGAAATTTTCTAGAGCTCTAGAGCGAAGAAAATACAAAACTGTACAGAGATGATTTTTGCCCAAAATTTAAAGTCCTGACAAGTAAAAAACTATGTTTAGTTACGGAAACTTGTTTTGAATTCTAATACTAATAAATTAATACTGGAAAACAGTATTATTGTTTTAGAAAATTTATTGTTCATCTAAATATTCAAACCATACTGATGTTGCAAAAGGATAAACAATATTTTTATAGAAAATATTTCGCACCATTTTTAAAATTAATAAAGAAAGTGTTTGTAACATAAATATTTCTCGTATTCATTCAGCTTTTAGAATATTGGGTACAGAGGCATTACATACAAGCGTTGTCCTACTTTGCAAATTTGGTGCCTTTTTTGCTCATTTGTCAAAAATTTTGTATGTTTCTTATTTAATTTTGTTTAAATTTGTCTGTAATGTTGGATGACTTCAACTTAGTGCTTTCGTCACAAACACAATTAACCTCTTTTCTTCTAATTTATTCTTTTACTATAAAAAAGAATACTCTTAAAACTAAAAAAGATTTTACAAATTTATTCAAGATCAACTAGGTATTCAAAAGCTAAGACACATTTTACATTTATTACCAAAATTTATAATATTTCTATTTGTGAGTATTTCATATTCACTGATATTACTGATTTATCTATTAAAAGTATGTTTTCGGATAAAGAGGAAATCTCCCCATACCTCAGTTGTATTCTCGATTAATTCTGTTCTATGGTAACCTAAAGTTTCAGCATTCGAAGTTCGATTTAATGAAAATAAAAATAATAATTTAATCAAATCATAATACTGAAGATTGTGTTTAAAGTACTATAAAAATGTTAATCATACTCCTATTTTGTTTATATGTATATTATATATATATATATATATATATATATATATATATATATATATATATATATATATATATATATATATATATATATATATATATATATATATATATATATATATATATGTGTGTGTGTGTGTGTGTGTGTGTATGTGTGTGTGTGCGTGCACATATACAGGATGGTCATACGGAATCTTTGCCAACATCTGCCCTTCTAACGTCCATTCTGGTCAACTGGTCGAGATGAGATTGCAAATATAGTTAATCAGAGATGTGAGCTCAAAATTGTGTGGGTGGAAATAAAGAGTTGCTAACGGTTAGGGCTATAATTACAGAAACTTGGAAATGTCGAATGAAAAGTCTAGTTTTTTCTGTCGTAAAGTATTCAGCCCTAAATAGCTTTGTAACGACACCTATATGTCCGAAAGTGAGCGTTTTATGTATACACAACAAAGAGTTCTGAAAACTGGCCAATAAAACAAGATCTAGAACATTTTCATATGACAGAGGCAAGATACCAATCCCAGAATGCCGTTCTCCAGATATTCAGCGTCGATAATCGATAAAATGCCAGGTTAACAATGCAAAGTCGTCATTCGGGAACTCCCATATGACTCTCCCCGGGAAAGTTCGAGGCGAATTGAGAAAAATAAATCATCAAAATGGGATGAACACTTCGGATGCCTTGCGTGTGTATCACTGAAATCATCTCCAACTACGTGGCCCATGTACTCAGCTAGCTCTTTGTGATTTAGTGCACAAATTCGAAGTACGGGCTCCACCTATAATAAACTGAGGTTCCGACGGTCAAGAGTTTCTGGGGATGTTGTCATAGAAGGGCATCAAACAGTGACTGCAGGACACAGGAAAACCGCAAGAGGCAGAGCTTGTGCGTTTAATAATCCGAAGAAAACTGTCCTCAAGCTACTGCTCTCGGTACTCCACATGTTTCCGTACTGGTTTCAGCGCTTCCAGATGTTGCAGCAGGGTAACCCACACCGATTTCGCAAATATATTTCTAATACGATATGATTTTGATAACGACTGGAGACTTATCATACTATGGATGGACGAGGTGTATTTAACCTTAAATGGCAACATTAACATCAAGAATTGTGTCTGCTAGGCAGAGAACATGCTGCTGCACCAGAACCATTATAACATGTTCTGTATCAGACTCTAGGTATACAACAATGCTGCAAAATTTTGTACAACTGGAATAACGTGGTCGGAAAACACCCAATGACAATGTATGAATACAAAATGGTGCACCTCTACTTATAGCAAAGTCTATTAAAACCGTCCTGGAACAGCCTTTTGGCTATCGCTTCCTCTCAAACCATTATCCTTTTCCGTGGCTTCCGTGAACGGCTCCGATCTGACGGCTATGGATTTCTCGTTTTAGGGATATCTCAAATCCAGAGTTTTTCTGTGTGATCCACAAATTTGGTTGGATTAAAGGATTCTACACGACATGAGAATGAAAAATCCTCATGCCATTTTGCTTTACATGGTATTGTCCATCGTCTTATACCATCGTTACCATTCTAACGCTATTAAGGATTACCGCAAGTGCTAAACATTTTGAGACAGGAAAACGTAGGCATTGACATTTGACATTCTCGAGTTTTTGTAACTATAACAGTAACGATGATCACAACTGTGGTGCCATTCCCAGAATCTTACCTCTGAATAATAGGTTTGCAATCTAATCTGAATCTGTTAACCGGAATGGACTGTAGATTTGTAGAGGGTAACAAAGTATATGTATATATTGCTGTGGTGTAGTACATTGTTGTTGTTACTTCAAATCTATTATTCTACGTTAAAAGAATAACCCAAGATTGTTTTATGTCTTTTTTATTAATAATAAGAGCAAAAAGCTACTGATCTATATTACAAAGCAAAAATCAATTAGTGAGAAGGAAAGACAAAGAAAAAATACTAAAATTTTTTTAAAATAAAAATAGAAGCACCTTACTTTCTACACCTGAAAGAAAATGTTTCCAAAGTCCTACAGCACTCTGCATTATTTTCCTTCCTTCTAAAACTATTCCAGCAACCCTATACTTTTTTCTCCCAAAACTCTTTCAACTCGTTGTCTTTCCCTTATCCTGTGCCGATCCGTCCTTCTTCCGGCTCTGTTCAGATTAACTGGGACTCCAGGCATGGTCTTGAATCACCTGCTGGCGACCAAACACAACTCTCCAAACTTGGTGAAGTTTCAGTGCAGTCGTTTCCATTGGCCACACCACATGCCTCCTAGAGTCTCGAAAAAATAGTTGGGCATGTAAACCACAACGTGTGAATGCGGCGAGCAAATCAGTTGCGCAAACCTTAAGTAAAACATGGCTGCACACACACACACACACACACACACACACACACATATATATATATATATATATATATATATATATATATATATATATATATATATATATATATATATATATATATATATATATATATATACATGTATGTATGTATGTATGTATATATATGTGTGTGCGTGTGTGTGTGTGTGAGTGTGTGTGTGTATGTGTGTGTAGCGCGATCTATTTGCGAGAATGTTGCCACATTTTCTAGGAATATTAAACAAGACGGGGGACGAAGTATTCCGTGAAAAAACAAATTATTTCCAAAAGCCACTGCTAGGGTAATAGAAAATAGAATGTTAACAAAATAATACGTAAATTACCTTCTAGCACTGTGCAAATGGATGTAACGTGAAATATGAATTAATAACTTCTTCTACTGCTCAGCGTACGGGATATTGCAGATCACGAGACTTTATCGGCGTTTATGTAGATTTTACGCTTTTTTAAAAGTGTTGCCATATTGCACTTGAACTAAATCAGAAAATGTGCATAATAAAAGGTGATTTTATTCCGTATTAATTTGCAGTTTTTAACACTCTACTTTCTATAACACAGCGCCAAACATTCCCCTAACGGTGACTTTCGGAACTAATTTTTTTTTTTACGGAATCTTTTGTCCCCCGTCTTGTTTAATCTTCCTACAAAATGTGGCGTCATTCTCTCAAATAGATCGCGCTACAGAACACTGTGAGCACTGTCAGTTTAATTATGGCCACCCGGTATATATAACGAACTTTATTGTCTCTAGCAAAGTGCCGCCTAGGTCGACTATCCATTGCGTCTCCTTGTTGTTGTTGGCTAGGGTTATCAAACCGATATTTCTACAAATATTAAATTATTTTATTCCAGCCGAAGTACTAATGATAAGAAACAAAGTGTAGCAGGGAAGATTGAAAGAGAAAAACAATTCAGTATTCTGTAAACATACCCTTTTATTATGTACGTATTTTTCAAGTAACTGAAAATTATACTAGTATTGACATCTTACAACAACTGAAATATAGTAGATTAGTATAACATAATCATTGTCTTCTGAATGTTTCTACTCACGGAATAGGGAATCTATTTTTATTCTCGCAGTAATTCTTCTGTAATTTTGAAAATTTAGTTAAAAAAATCTATTTTAAAATTTGGTAATTTTCTCTCTGTTACTCTATTTTTTAACCACTAAATTTGATAAGCATTTTTTTTATCAGAAAATAGAACTGAATTTCTTTATAATTGCTGCAAATTTAATATGTCGGAAAATAACTTTATTGAAGTAAAAAATGAAACACGCCACTATGTAATGCTCTGGAGATATAGAAATCTTCTATACTTCTACGAAAAATACATCTGATTACAAAGAAATTTTAAATACTGAATACATTATATTGTTATAAGTATTTCAACAAATAAAATAGTTTTCATTTTTCACAATATTATGTTCTGCAGTTGTTAAATTGTTATTTCTTAATACTAAATAGTCTTGGGATTTCAAGTAGAGAACGTCCAAAGTTAATCACCAAAGTTAAATGTAAATATCTTAAAAATTACGATCTTAATTCTAGGATTCAATAACTGCTAAGAAACACAAGGAATTAAATTTTATTATCCTTTTAAAAATACAAGGATGTCTTTTTTATTTCCATAAAATAAGATGATTATATAATTTCTAATAGAAGATTTTGAAGCAAAGGTAAAATACACTGAAAAGAATAATGCAAATTTAAGAATTTTTTTTCTAAATGTGTTTTAGAGAGTCTCTTTACATTTCAAAAAGAAAAAAGTTAAATAAAGTAGAAAATTTTAAATAAAAATCAGGACGTATTTGTTTTTAAATTAAAACTTTTTAAAGTAAATTTATATTTTAATAAATGTATTGAATATCCAAAATTAATCACTAAAACTAGAAGTGAATATCTTTAAAATTACAATCTGAATTATTGGATTCTTAAAAAGCTTAGCATCACATATAAAATTAAATTTATTTATTCTTTAAAAATTAAACGTATACATTTTCTATTTCCATATATCAAGATGATTATATATTTTCTAACAGAGATTTCTGAAGTAACTGTAAAATAAACTGAAGATATTAACGCATATTTAATTTTTTTCAATATATGTATTTTAGAGTCTTGTAAAAATAAAAAAGAAAATAAAGAGTTTAATAAAGGATTAAATTTTAAATGAAAATCATGAAGATTTTATTTTTAAATTAAAATTTTAAATTAAATTTATTTTGTAATTAATTTACAGAAAATACATAATTAAGAGAAACACTAAATATAAGCATCTTAAAAATTACAAACTAATATCTCGGATTCTAAGAAGGTAAAAATCACATGGTAATATATTTATCCATCTTGTTAAAAATAAAAATATACCTATTCAATTTCGATATTATAATATAGTTCATAATTCCTAACAGAGATTTCTGAAACAAATGTAAAATTCACTGGAAGTAAAACTGTAAATTTAGGATGAGTTTTCATTTTTTTAATATATTTTAGAGTAATTTTACAAATAAAAAAGAAAAAAAAGGTTAAATAAAGGAGAAAATTTTAAATGAAAATCAGGACGTATTAATTTTTAAATTAATAATTTTTAAAGTAAATATATTTTTAAAGAAATATATAGAACAGCGATAGTTGATCACGAAAGAAAATTTAAATATCACCAGAATTAAAATCTAAATTCTCGGATTCTAAGAATGCTAAGCATCACATAGAATTAAATTTATTTTTACTTTTAGAAATTAACGTATTCATTTTCTATTTCGATATATCAATATATTATGTATTTTCTGAAAGAGATTTTTGAAGCAAATGTAAAATAAACTGAAGATATTAACACATATTTATTTTTTTTCAATATATGTATTTTAGAGTCTCTTAAAAAGAAAAAAAAAGAGTTAAATAAAGGATTATATTTTCAATAAAAATCATGAAGTTTATATTCTTATATTAAGGTTTTAAATGAAATTTATTTTGAAATTAGTTTACAGAAAATCTATAGTTAATGAGAAAAGCTAAGTGTAAACATCTTATAAATTACAAACTGATATCTCGGATTCTAAGAATGTTAAACATCACATGGTAATAATTTTATTCATCCTGTTAAAAATAAAAATATACCTATTCAACTTCGATAAAACAATATAATTCATAAATTCTAACAGAGATTTCTGAAACAAATGTAAAATAAACTTTTAATTTAGTCTGATTTTTCAATTTTTTTTAATTTAGAGTCATTTTACAAATTAAAAAAATAGTTAAATAAAGGAGAAAACCAGAACTTATTTATTTTTAAATTAAACTTTTTGAAGTAAATATATTTGTAAATAAATGTGTAGAATACCGATAATTGATCACTAAAGAAAATGTAAATATCTCCAAATTTAAAATCTGAATTATCGGATTCTAAGGCAGCTAAGTATCCCATGGAATTAAATTTATTTTTACTTTTAGAAATTAACTTATATATTTTCTATTTCGATATATCAATATATTATGTATTTTCTAAAAGTGGTTTCTGAATCAAATGTAAAACAAACTGAATATATTAATGTATATTTAAATGTTTTTCAATATGTGTATTTTAGAGTGTGTTTACATATAAAAAAATAAAAAATAAAAAAAAATTAAGTAAAATATTCCATTTTAAATGGAAATCATGAAGTTTTATTTTTAAAGTAAAGTTTTAAAGTAAATTTATCTTGAAATTAATATATTGAACATCCATAGTTAATAAGAAAAATTAAAAGTAAATATCTTAAGAATTACAATCTGAATTCTCGGAATCTAAGAATGTTAAATATCACAGAGAAATAATTTTATTCATTCTATTAAAAATAAAAATATGCCTATTCAGTTTCAATATAAAATATGAATTATAATTCCTAACCAAGAGTTTTGAAGCAAATATAAAATAATACACTGGAAATAGAAATGTAAATTTAGGATAATTTTTCATTTTTCATTTTTTTAGAGTCATTTTACAAATCAAAAAGACAAAAAATGTTAAATGAAGGAGAAAATTTTATCTGAAAATCAGGACTATTTATTTTTAAATTAAAACTTTTTAAAGTAAATAAATTTTTAAATAAATGTATAGAATAGCGATAGTTGATCACGAAAGAAAAATTTCAATATCACCAGAATTAAAATCTGAATTATCGGATTCTAAGACAGCTAAGCATTACATGGAATTAAATTTATTTTTATTTTTGGAAATTAACGTATACATTTTCTATTTCGATATATCAATATATTATGTATTTTCTAAAAGAGATTTCTGAGGCAAATGTAAAATAAACTGAAGATATTAAACATGTTTAATTTTTTTCAATATATGTATTTTAGAGTCTCTCAAAGAGAAAAAAAGAGTTAAATAAAGGATTAAATTTTAAATAAAAATCATGAAGTTTTTATTTTTAAAATTAAGGTTTTAAATGAAATTTATTTTGAAATTAGTTTACAGAAAATCCATAGTTAATGAGAAAAAACTAAATGTATACATCTTATAAATTACAAACTGATATCTCGGATTCTAAGAATGCTAAACATCACATGATAATAATTTATTAACATCCTGTTAAAAATAAAATTATACTTTTACAATTTCAATATAACAATATAATTCATAATTTCTAACAGAGATTTCTGAAACAAATGTAAAACACACTGGAAATAAAAATATAAATTTAAGATGACTTTAATTTTTTTTGTAGTTATTTTAAAAATTAAATAGAAAAAAAGATAAATAAAGGAGAAAATTTTAAATGAAAATCAGGACTATTTATTTTTAAATTAAAACTTTTTAAAGTAAATATATTTTTAAATAAATGTATAGAATAGCGATAGTTGATCACGAAAGGAAAATGTAAATATCTCCAAAATTAAAATCTGAATTATCGGATTCTACGACAGCTAAGCATCCCATGGAATTAAATTTATTTTTATTTTTGGAAATTAACGTATATATTTTCTATTTCGATATATCAATATATTACGTATTTTCTAAAAGAGATTTCTGAAGCAAATGTAAAATAACCTGAATATATTAATGCATATTTAAATGTTTTTGAATATGTGTATTTTAGAGTGTTTTTACATGTCAAAAAGAAGAGAAAAATAAGTAAAGAATTCCATTTTAAATGGAAATCATGAAGTTTTTATTTTTAAATTAAAGTTTTAAATTAAACTTGTTTTGAAATTAATTTTTTGAACATTCATAGTTAATAAGAAAACTAAATGTAAACATCTTAAGAATTACTATCTGAATTCTCGGAATCTAAGAATGGTAAATATCACATGGGAATAGTTTTATTCATCCTATTAAAAATAAAAATGCATTTATTCAATTTCGATATAACAATATGATTTATATATTTTAACAGAGATTTTTGAAGCAAATGTAAAATACAATGGAAATATAAATGTAAATTTAGGATGATTTTTAATTTTATTTTTTGTATTTTAGAGTCATTTTACAAATTAAAAAGATAAAAAAGGTTAAATAAAGGAGAAAATTTTAACTGAAAAGCAGAACATATTTATTTTTAAATTGAAACTTTTTAAAGTAAGTATATGTGTAAATAAATGTATAGAATAGCGATAATTGATCACGAAAGAAAAATGTAAATATCTCCAAAATTAAAGTTTGAATTATCGGATTCTAAGACAGCTAAGCATCCCATAGAATTAATTTTATTTTTATTTTTCGAAATTAACGTATACATTTTCTATTTCGATATATCAATATATTATGTATTTTCTAAAAGAGATTTCTGAAGAAAATATAAAATAAACTGAATATATTAATGCATAGTTAAATGTTTTTCAATATGTGTATTTTAGAGTGTTTTTACATGCCAAAAAGAAGAGAAAGGTAAGTAAATAATTTTATTTTAAATGGAAATCATGAAGTTTTTATTTTTAAATTAAAGTTTTAAATTAAACTTGTTTTGAAATTAATTTTTTGAACATTCATAGTTAATAAGAAAACTAAATGTAAACATCTTAAGAATTATTATCTGAATTCTCGGAATCTAAGAATGGTAAATATCACATGGGAATAGTTTTATTCATCCTATTAAAAATAAAAATGCATTTATTCAATTTCGATATAACAATATGATTTATATATTTTAACAGAGATTTTTGAAGCAAATGTAAAATACAATGGAAATATAAATGTAAATTTAGGATGATTTTTAATTTTATTTTTTGTATTTTAGAGTCATTTTACAAATTAAAAAGATAAAAAAGGTAAAATAAAGGAGAACATTTTAACTGAAAAGCAGAACATATTTATTTTTAAATTGAAACTTTTTAAAGTAAGTATATGTGTAAATAAATGTATAGAATAGCGATAATTGATCACGAAAGAAAAATGTAAATATCTCCAAAATTAAAGTTTGAATTATCGGATTCTAAGACAGCTAAGCATCCCATGGAATTAAATTTATTTTTATTTTTGGAAATTAACGTATATATTTTCTATTTCGATATATCAATATATTACGTATTTTCTAAAAGAGATTTCTGAAGCAAATGTAAAATAACCTGAATATATTAATGCATATTTAAATGTTTTTGAATATGTGTATTTTAGAGTGTTTTTACATGTCAAAAAGAAGAGAAAAATAAGTAAAGAATTCCATTTTAAATGGAAATCATGAAGTTTTTATTTTTAAATTAAAGTTTTAAATTAAACTTGTTTTGAAATTAATTTATTGAACATTCATAGTTAATAAGAAAACTAAATGTAAACATCTTAAGAATTACTATCTGAATTCTCGGAATCTAAGAATGCTAAATATCACATGGGAATAATTTTATTCATCCTATTAAAAATAAAAATGCATTTATTCAATTTCGATATAACAATATGATTTATAATTTCTAACAGAGATTTTTGAAGCAAATGTAAAATACACTGGAAATAGACACGCAAATATTAATTGATTATTTGTGATTTTTTTTTTACTTTAGATTAATTTTACAAATCAAGAAATAAAAGTTGAATAAAACAGAAAAATTTAAGTAAAAAACATGAAGTTTTTATTTTTAAATTAAAATTTTAAATTAAATTTATTTTAAAGTTCATTTACAGAACACCAATAATTAATAAGAAAACTACATATAAATACAATGGACTCCACTTAATGTGATAGCGGGTAATGTTATCAATCGCTTATTATTATCGAAATCACTTGGTACAGTTTTCTCTATTGATTTGTATGTTAAAATTATTGCTTTATGTGATCGTTACATCGGCTAATGTTATCAGTTTCCGAACCTCATTTTAACTGGCAAAGGAATATTCACAATGTATTCAGATGGAACCAAATATTTTCTTTCCCTTCGTTGTTAATTTTCGAGAATACTCAATCTTCCACCTAGAGAAATAGAGAAGGAACAAAGGAGTGGGTTTAACACATTCCTGGAATTTTTCAGAAATACGCACACCCTGCTGGTGGTCAATGGTCATCAGATATGCAGAAGACAACACATTCTTACAGGAACTGAGAAGGAGCATATGCACAATTCATGCCTTGCTCACTTACATGCAGCCTGTTGATATGGAAGCCAGAAAGCGAAAGGATTTAACATTAAAACGAAAGATCGAAATTTTAAATCGCTATGATAGGTTACCAAAAATGAGTTAGCGCAGTGCTGCAGAACAGTTAAACATTTTTCAGCATCTGAATTGCATTGAAAGTGTTGAATAAAACACCGCTTCGATAACTTTAAAAAACATTATCACTACGAACAATTTATCAATGAGCTTCTCGGAATAAAATCGTAGACACTGAACAATTGATCAATTTTTTTAAATATATATACAATTCTTATGTTTTAAAGGACTACCGACAGTGCATAAATATCAGATGATTTTTCCTCTTCTTTTGAAATTTGTGAAATACAGGGTAGAGGGGTAAATTTATCTAACTTTGCATATCGTTTATTGTTATCAAAATTACGGTGTCTTAAACTGATCCCATTAAGCTTAGTCCACTGTACATTAAGAATTACAATCTAAATTATTGGAGTCTAAGACAGCTAGGCATCACATGGAGATAATTTTATTCATAATATTAAAAATAAAAGTATACCTTTTCAATTTCTTTATAACTAGATAATTTATAATTTCTAAGAGAGATTTCTAAAGCTAATTTAAAATACACTAATATAAGAATCTAAATTTAGGATATTTTACTTTTTTTGTATTTTAGAGTCATTTTACAAATTTAAAAAGTTAAATAAATTAGTAAATTTTAAAGGAGAAGCAGGATGTATTTATTTTTAAATTAAAATTTGTAAAACTAATTTATGCACTTTTCTTAAACTTTTGCTAAATTGTGCAATGAACTACCTATTGCATTAATGGAAATTAATGAAATCGGATTTATTTTTGTTTTTTACCTAAGAGAAAAGAATGTTTACCTTATTAATAGAGAAGTCATTTATAAATATTGACAAGTGTAAACGGGGCTCGATTTGAGGAATCATCAGCATAACGCTCTTGTTCTTTTATTCCAAATACCAAATGAAATGTGAAGTCTCTTTATGTTGATCCACAAATGCAAGGAATTCGAGCAAAAAGAGGGTCTTTTCATTTGTTTTATTCATGAAGAATTAAGCAATATAAACACAAAACTGCAGCGAAAGGCCCATTTTATCCTAAACTCCCATTTTTAAAATAAATATTTTGTCTCCTCATCCCTATGTCATCCATCTATACTCAAAAATCGATTTAATGGGAATATATTATCCTGTTATAAATGGATATTTCAAAACGGTTTTAAATCCTTCTTTTCATTACAATACGGCAAATGCTCCGAATGTAAATACGTATTTACTCGCAATCCTGCTTAACTTGTGTAACGAATTACTATACAAGGGGATTCTAGGTATTTCTTTCACAGGAATTTAGTCAAGAAAATTAAAGGAGTGCTTTGCTCTCGGAATAAATTACAGTTGTCTTCGACGGTGTTAGCATTCATATTTATATATGTAAATATAACGCTAATTTTATTTTTTGAAAAATTTTGAAATGTGATTTTATTATTAACGCTCTATCTATAAAAGCATTCTAATGATAATAATTTCCTCTTTACATACTTCTTAAGGTTTTTCGTACATGAAGAAACTTGTTCGGGGATAAAATTGCTGAAAGATTCGTTTAATAGGAAGTCAAAAGTTTTAATAAAATAAATAAATTCATTTTTATAAGCATATCTCGAATTAAACCCTAGAAGGGAAAATGGGATTTAGAGGTAAATATTTACACCTTTAGTTATCACTTCATATATGGAAATGAAAACATTTTTTTTTAATTTCTAAGAAATTTTCTTATTATCATTCAATTTTATCCATATTTATACATATAAAAGAAAATTCAATGTAATAAATTTCCCATTTTCATAATTCTTGTTATTCACACACACAAAGCGATTGGGTGACGAACAGAGCTCCGGTAGCTAATATTGTTAATGGCGAGACTAAAGTTTCGGTAAAATACTTTATATTTTTATTATAAGTTTAAAATAAACAAGAGAAACACGTATTATGAAGATAGAAACATAGTCTCCTAAAGCCTTATAAATTTCTCACGTGGTGAATATATTATTTATTGTTTGGACAAGATTTGAGCCTTGAAGATCACCAGAGGATATACAGAGAACTTCAGCTTTGTGTATTTTTCTTTCAACGTGATTAATCTCTATCGATTAATACATATCAAAAGTAAAATTTTAATCAAAAATATAAAGGAGATAAAATTCATCACTTTTGTAGTATGGTGTAAAAGAATTTCTGCTCTATGAACATCTAGAATTTTTAATTATTAGTTGCTTCTTCTTTTATTCTAATTTCTAAAAGAATATCGCACAGAAACTTCTATTTTTTTATTATTAACATCTTGTTGTTATTCTTACTCTAAACAAATTAATCTAAATAAATAGTTTCCAACATTCGGCTGATTAAATTAAATATAACCATGATAGTATATCTGATAATCTGGTGCATATCATCAAATACGGCATCATGTTTATTGTTATTTTGATCAATGTTTAAACAAAAATAATTTCATTGCTTATAAGTACTTTCGTGTCACAACGTGAAAAAAAATAGTAATTATAAGCAGAACGATCACATCGAAATCACTATAGATGAAGAAGTAGAAGATTTATTTCTGTAGTAAATTAAAAAATATTTTTGAAGTGAATTTTTACTCTTTTTTTATTTTTTAGATTTTAAAAGTATCTTGATAGGGAAATACTATCTTTACGTTTTAAAGACCTATAGTTATTTTAGTAACAATTTATGGATTTTCAACATTTGTATGGTAAAAACGATATTTAAAAATTTATGATATATGTGTGTACAACAATCAAAACAATGTTAGGCCAATCAGCAATGTTGTACTCTTCAAATCACGTAGATCTAAATATTTTTACAGACTTAAATTTATTACATCTGTTCGATTTTCAAAGTAGTAAGTGATCTATTTCCTAAAGTCTCTCGTTTAACAATACGGGATATTATTTGAGGCTAGGATTGATGAATTTCAATCCAAAACATTTCCCCAACATATCCCTATCCCCCTCTAACAAATATGTTCTTTGCCTAACGTCATTCTTAAAGGACAGCTAAAAAAACAGTTTATAGAATATTTATGTTTTTTTGAAAACAAGTTTTTCTTATCAAGGAAAGTCTTCTTATCAATGATAGTCCTGTAAACAACCTACAAAAGATTTGAGTTTCTGATATTATTTATATAGCTGGCATATAGCCCATCATATGACGGGATTAGAAAAATTTTTAATATTCCAGAACTGTTAAGTACCCAATGAAGCAGGTAAAAAATGGTTTGTTTTTTGGCTGAGAATTATTTGGTATCACTCTCAATGATTTATTTATCGTCATACTCCTCTAGAGTCTCCTGATTCTATAATGCAGTTTAGAATCACATTGAATTCATTTAGTCAAACCGTGGGGTTATGTATAACAAACACACAAACGAACAAACTTCTTAATTTCCAAATATATATATAAATTAAAAGTTAGATATTTATTAATCCGTGAAATACACTCCTAGACTTATATGAAAATAATTTATTGTTAATACCGGTGATAAAATTTTCACGGCAACAAAAGATAATCGATGATTAAATTTAAAATTATCACATATGTACCTGATCCATTATTTAAGCCAAATATAAATGAAAATCATTTACGTCATATCTAAGTTCAGTGGTAAAAGATATAATAGTGTAGACGATATTTAAATAGTTTAAAATATGAAATGATTAAATGAGATGTTTAAAGGAATGACGTCACAATGCTAAACAAAAATTGTTATTTTTACTATTAAGTGATAAAGGGATAATTTAATCGCCTGCTCTTAACAAGGGAAAATAGGGCTTGAAATAATGGCATTAAACGCTCGAAAAGGGGCGAAGGGGTGGATTTCGAACGTTTTAAAGAAGACAGTATTTTTTGCTGTGATATGTAGCATATTTATACAAATCTATTTTAGAATCGGATCGATAGTTTAGGAGAAGATAAACTTTATTCGCTTTGAATGGATGCCTCTATCCATTCCAGGTCCAACCGCTTCATAAATTTGCGGACAGATAACATAGGCTATTATTATATAGGGGATATTGTCGTTTAAACCCATATTTTGTCATGTGAACCGACTTTTCTCGTCTTGGACATAAATTCCTTTTTTGAATTCATTCATTGACCAAAACCATGAAAAATAGCAAATCTGTTATAAAGCTTTAATTTTTTAGTACTATGTTTGTATAATATTAAAGATATTTCTTATCATGAAGTTTTCTATTATGATGTTTAAAATCTGAGCTAATGTCTAATGTTGCCAGACTGTAATATTTAAATGGGTTTAACTTTCATAAATTTTCTACTCTGTGCAGTCTACAAATCTACAATATATAAAAGTTTTCCCTCGATATTTAGCTCCACCCTCCCTGTACTTAGGAAATGACATCTACATTTAACGTGTGTTATTACAGATGGAAGGATAATTCCTTTGAAAAGGCGTCTCTTGAGAATAAGTACTCCAGTGTCCTTGTAAGAAATTTCAGATTTATACAAGTTAAACACTGACTCATTCGGTGTTGTTTAGATACATCTTTAGAATTTGTTTACTAAAATAAAGAATTCATGAAACATCTATAATTGAAAATTAAAGTATACTTTGTCACAAATTTCAAGACATGGTCATCTCATGGTTCTTCTTTCAAATGACTTAAGATCATCAATAATTCATGACATCGTTAAGATGTCATCGTTAAGAACATGAGTGACCTTACAGAATAAAGTTGAAAGAACAAGGAAGTTTGATTTGTTCAGTCACCTTTTACACTCTGTGAAGTTGTTAATATGAAAAATTTTATTTTTAAGCTATGCAAAGTATAATGTTTCGTCCATTTTATTCTGTTCCCCTAGGGGTACATCTCCTTTAGGTATGTACGGTTTTCACGCACCCGGGGTACCTGAGTGAATATTTCCTACCCTTCTTCCTGGTAGTCTTGACCTTACCTTTGTAGAGTTCTTTCCTTAGTGGGTTGGACCACATTAATCTACGGACCATGATGGACCTCTCGTAAGTCAGCAGCGGCTTGATAGCCGATATGGGTTGCTGTTGTGATGACTGGAATCAGTAGCAAGTTGCTACTGTATTAAATTCAGGCTGAAGGCAAATTATCTTTCTTCTTTGTTATGTTTGTAATGTATTGAAAGTATTGTAATTATCCAAAACTTCAACCACGAGACGCCGAAAGCTGACCGATTGGTTAGGGAGCTGATCGTCGGTACCGGAGTTCGTGGGTTCGAATCCTACTATGGCATGTATGTTCGTAGCCGTTCGGAATCGGCTTTAAGCAGTAGGTCCCGGTCTCATTAGCCCTCGTGTGCAAAACAGTTGATCGTTGTGCTCCAGACCTAACCAAACCATTAACCTCGAGAAATTGATTTATCTTCTCGTTTTGGATCATTTTCAGTCCGAAAATACCATTTTTTGAATTATAACTGTATAGGTGTCTGAATCGCATGTAAATATCTGTAGGAATACGATAACGATTGAGTCAGAGAATATACTTACTAAGAATGACTAAGACGACTTTGCGGATAATTTGACTTACAGAAGTCTTTAAATACATATAATAGAAAAATTGAAGTTTTCTATAGTTTTAGGTTATTTCCGGAAAGCAAAAGTGACAATGTACCTCTTATTTCGGGTAACTTATTTTGTACTTCTTGGTTATTATCCAGTTAAAATATGTTTATAACTATGCATGCTGTCAATTTTTCCCGAAGGGTTGCATGATAAATTGCATCAAAAATACCAAAAGATTGGAAATGGTCCTAGTTAGACATTGCAACGATTTACATTCTAAACATCCAATTATTTAAGAATAGAAATCTAATTAAAAATCAACCAAAAATCTCGTTTAGCTATGTGACACATTCATTGCTAGTGTTGACTTGGTTGAATAGAATTTCTGTTCTTCTATTATTGCCATCACTGTTGTCTGATATTTGATATCCAAATTAACGTTCATACACATATATGTATATCTACAGTTTTAAAATTAGAGTGTAAACAAATGTATCTATACATACACGCATTTATACTTTTAGGTATATGAGGCTATCTCCTCTCAAATCTTTGAACAATGAATTTATTTAGATAGTTTAAAAATTTAGATAGTTTTTTATTTATATCTAGTGAAAAATATTTAATTAAAAACACAAAAATAACACTGGCATTCGCCATTTATTGGCTATAGTAAACCATAACTGTGAGATTCTGTTTTTCATTTTCTTTCCTCGAAATGTCATAATATCAAAACTGATTTCTCTTATGAATATACAAGAAAATCGAGGAGTAACTGGTTTGGATTTTTCTTTTCGTTTGAAAAAAAATTTCGCATTACACACAATTTGGTTGGTTCGTTCGGAGAGCTCTGATTTGTTTTTTGCTGCACGAGAGCTATTGTAATCGAGAAGTTCGAATCAATATGTATTTTACACTGCAAAAAACATCCATGTAAGTTGGATTCAAACCCAATCTGGAATCAAAAAGCAAATTTTATACAAGAAGCAAGTTTTATACAAGATATAGATTAAATACCTAGAAGACTAGCGTCTTCTCAGCTTTTATATGGTTTATGCTTCTGGTATTATTACTCTTAGTGTCCCCTCAAAGTTACATTCCGCTACTAAGTGAAAGACATCCGTGTGTAATCAAAACTTAATTTTACTGTTTTAAATGGATTTCATTAAAATACAGTTGCAATATTGTCAATATTTTCAAAATATACCGGTAAAATATTAGTCATTTCTTAGAATTATTAAGTTATTTCTTTTCTTTTACTTAGAATACGGCAATTTTCCTTTAAATATTTATTTTAAAAGGTAGGGAAAGGAATCAATAATTCACTTATATGATAAGTAATAAGAAATATGCATGAAGCATTTTAAGTTGCTTCAATATTTAGCATGTAATAAAAGTTCTTAAATATTAATGTCTAAAAATATCTGTAAGACAATACGACAATTGAATTATTTCCGTTTTAGATATACGTAACTAATAAACAAACAATTTAAAAGGGATCATTTGAGGAAAAAAAGCAAATAGATCAATAAATAATTGGTAGGATCAGTTTACATGTTAAGTATTAACAAAAGTTCATAAACACAATTCTAATATTTATAAAAGAATTCAAAAAGTGAAGAATCTATTGAATTTTATTGACTCCTTAAAATATTTATAGCGTGATAGAACCAATATACAGATAAAAAGAGGAGAAACAAAGATAACTGAAAACAAAAAGGTTAAATATTTTTTTCCTTATTTGGTTTGGTGTTGACATTACGGTGTACTATTTTACAACACGGAAGCTAACTGGGACCTAGTGCTTAAAGCCGATTTCGAACTGCTAAGAAAATTCTTACCTTTAGTTGGATTGAAATTCTAGTACTAAAGAGTAGATTCCTACTATTCGGATATCCTTTAGAAAATTTTTGTATCTTTATTTTTTTTTATTCTGATTTGGGCAATTTCTGAAGAGAATATATTATTTTAACCATGAATTTCAAAGAAGTTAGCCCGTTTAAATAGAACTACTTAACGATGAAACACAGCTACGAGAATAAGGTAGTTTTACTTGTTTCATTACAGTAAGAGAATAGAAAAGTACTGAAATAGAGCAGAAAAACAAATATTTGTGGCTCAACAAAAAGAGCAAGGAGACAAAAAAATGCTGAGCAAAAACTTTTAATTTTCTTTTGTTTTAAGCCCTTGAGGATATATTTCTGTGTAATTGTGTTTTGTTAAAGGTGAATGTTTATACAGATAATAGTGTGAAAACTATTGTTCCCATATTTTGGGCAAAGGCTTTTAGTTTCTTTAAAGTTTAACACATTTCAGACAAATAAAACTGCATGTATATTTTAAACTGATAACATGTCTTTTACCTCATGCATGTATATGTCTATCAATAAAAACATATGTATGTACGTATATATATATATATATATATATATATATATATATATATATATATATATATATATATATATAGATAGATAGATAGATAGATAGATAGATAGATAGATATATACTCAGTTTGAGGATAAAGAAATCAAATATGGTACGGTAATTTTTTTCCTTTTTAATTGAAATAAAGAAGGCCTTTTTATTTTTAATATTTTAACAATATACTATTGACAACCACCCAAACAATATACAATTTAATTGTACGTATACATAACTCTTTAATATCATGGGTTAGAAAACAAAAATTGTGTTAATATCCGATTAAATCATTTTTATCTTTATATTTTCCCCATATACTGACTGCTGGAAGCAATGAAACCCGACAAATAATGTTTTAAAAAAGGACATAACTATACAAGAATTAAAATGCGTTATAAATTAGGTCTCACTAACAAGCATATATGAGTATACATGTAATATCGGGATTGAATAGATGTGGTACTCGACTAAGCGAACAGTTTACAATAAAAATGAGCAATTTTATTTTAAAATATTATTTTGGTCTCCGTTTTGACAAACTAAAAACCATATGAGATGGGGCACCTATACTTAGATAATACTCATTATAATTACGCTATTAGTCTCTTGTTCTCAAAACTGCAAAAAAATCGAAAATAATGGTCAGCGTTTGGACTCCAAATATCCTCGAAAATGTTCAGCAAAATTAATATGATTGGACTAAAAGGACGAGTTTAGAAATTCTCTGCTACCTTGTTCACCTGAGAAAGTTGAAACATAGTATGGGTAAACATAGTATAGGTATCAAGTGTAACCCTTTTCCTGTGACGCCCGAACTCAGTTTGGGCAACGCGAATGTGCCAATTTTGGAAGAGTTCGGGCAAGAGCAAAAACAGTATTTTAGTTCCATGAACCCCTTTATTAGTTCATCCACTGCATAATATTTAACTTGCCATTTTCCCAACAGATATGGATAAGTGAAATGTTTGACACTTTTGTGCAGTTTCTTGGATATTGTAAAGGATATGTGAAATTCAAAGGTATCTGAGGGACATGGAATTCATGGCAGTTGATATATATTTGGGCAAAAATTACTGTAATCCATTAACATTTCTCATATATGTGAAAACAATGAAAATAGTACTTATTTCGTTTAATTTTTTTTTTCAAAAATAATCTAACATTTTGATAACAGTAACAAACAAATTAAAGAGAAATTTTTTGGAACGTTTGAAATATATTCCACAAGCAAGGGGTTAAAAATCAATTGTTTTGATGAGAAACACTGCTTATATCTTCTTGAAAAAAAAGATGGGGTCAAAGACGTGCTAATATATAGAAATTCTTATAGTAAATAGAGTCCTATGCAACATTTATGCTGGATTGAAGGCTTTCGGTATTAAATTGTATTACGTGCATTCTCTGGACAAAATATCACCCGTTTTATAAATTTAAGATAAATTTAAGCTTTCAGATTAGACTGCAAGTTATGACTGGTCTAAGGATTATTCACCGTTGTATGTGCATCATTGTAAATATTTAAAATTAATTGATATCGTCAAGGAGCTACAATTATTATTATATCTTAAAAGTTCCTCCCCATTTTCCATTTTCATGATTTTCTGAAATAGACAATTGGAAGCGTGTTATTTCAGACTTTACTACCTTCGAATAAGGAAGGTGTTCCTATGTCTTTAAATTCAAAGGTTCCCTGTGCCTTTTATATATTTTATTTTGAACCTAATTTCAGCATATTTTCTATTTCATTTATTTCATTTATTATATCATTTTATTTATTAAATTGATATTTTTTGTATGCTATTCAAAAGCTCGTAATGTGGCATTCGCGGAAAAATCTGGCACGTAGTGCCAATTATCTGCAGCCCCGTAATTAAAAATTTCTTTATTGGAATTCTTAAATAATGCATAAATATCAGGTAATTATCTTTTACTACTGATTTGATTTTAAATCAAATTCCTCACAAGAAATGATTAGACATCTGTGTCAAATCTACTTCCATGTGAGAAGATTTACTATGAATCTAAATCTAGTGACAGCCAGTCAATGCATTAAAGCAATAAGTTTGGGTGTATTACTAAACGATCGAATTGCAAAAGATGTTGTTTTCAAATGCAACTGCAATACAGGTTCATATACCTTTATGCCAGTACATAGCCACATTTAGCACCACCCGAAGAAATTTGTACATAAAAATATTGCCACAGTCTAGAAAAAGAAAAAATATTGCATCCATTGGGGCGACTGCAAAATCTAAATTATTTTCTAAGTTTCATAATACCACTAAAACAAATATTTAGGTATGAAAACTTAATTTAAAACTTCTAGCCTAAGAAAAAAAAACTGCTGAAAGTTGTGTTACTCGTTCAATAAATTTGCTTAAAATTAAAATGTCTGAAAAAAACTTATTATGGTAATTATATTACATGTATAACATAATTATTTTTATCATAGCCTGGACAAATTATTCCTTTAATTTTATATTAGAATGCAGTATTGAGATATATTTCGCAGTGATGGGATGTCTTCCATTAAACTAGTTTCCAGTAGCACAGACTAATCCTGAAAATTTGTTATTTTTTAGAATTAATTTATAATGTAATATAGCGAAAATATAAATATTACATTAGTGATGCTACATTATCATACCCCAAAATCAACAATCCTGGAATAATTGGAAGAAGAAATTATTTGAATTAAAACTATTTTTTTTATCAAATGCAGCAGGCGATACAGACATTATTCTAACGCCTATACAAGGCTACGAAGCTGTAAAAAATATAGTACCTTTCCAGGAACACATGCAGCTTAAGGAATGCTACGGAAGCGAGTAACATTACTCTCACTGGGTCTTCGTAATTTAGAAGCAGGGGCTAAGCAGAAGACCCCCTGGCTTGGCCTGACACCTCCAGAAGTATCGTTTGAGAAGTTGGAAGATATTTTGACCACGATTATATTTTACGTGCCCCAGTCACCTTTCACGCACAAGGTGTTATTAGGCCACAACCTTGAACCCGCAACTTTTATTTAGACTGAACTACTACGGTTCACATTACCAAAGATTGAATATTGTTTTTCAAACAAACCTGACCTAAATGTGATCTATTGTAAATCTAAATCTAAATCATTAATCTTTAAATTTTTAAATTTAAAAATAAATATTTAAAAAATAATCAGTCAATAATACTTTTTTAATTAATTGATAAATACTCCAAGTTATAAAATTTCATTTAATTCTAGAATGAACAATTAAATCAGCTTAATTAAAAGTTCTAATAAACTTATTTTTGCATCTCAATGCAGCACGGAAAATGATATTAAATAAACGCTAGACTTATAGGAATAATATAACAGTATTGTATATCTTTCGAGTTAAATTAATTGGAAATTTTTGGAATTCTGAAAAACAATCCCTAAAATGTCTAAGGAGTTTAGAATTACTAGAATCGATAAGGCAGCTATGTCTTAACAGATTAAATTTAAACGAAATGCTTTTTACTTAACCTTTCATTTCAAAATCCCTTTCGAATGTATTTGCTTGCATCTCTTTCTAAAAGAAGATTGGATTCTGACTTATATTACATAGAGACAAAATAATATGCAAAACATGTATACATTGATTTTAAAATTCTTTCGTTTTACATCACGGTTTTGAATTATGATTCAGGGGGTGAGATTCCAAAGAAAAAAGTGGTTTAAATTAATGAAGGAACAAAGTTTGTCAGCGCGTTTTGGAAACTCGAAAAATAAAGTAAAGAGATATATTCAATTTTAAACGTAAAAAAAATTAATAAGTAAAGTTATAATTTGATTAAATTTTGACATAAAATGTCAAAAGTTAAAAGTATGCCAAATGTTATGTTGAAAATGCATCCCATTCTGCTTTTATGAAGAATTCAGTATTTTGGTATAGCTAACGGTATGATTTGATTCAAATTTAAAATTAATTAAATGGAAAGAAAAAATAAATATATTAGAATGTAAAAATTGATTTAAACTTTATATACCAAATAATATATTGCATAGTTTTCATTCCTATAAGGGTAACTTTACATCTCATGGATCTATTTCTTAATCAATATAACACATTGTTAAAAGCTGAAAATAACTATAATATGCAATAAATCAGTTTTAATATTAAAGAATGTGCAATACTTGCTTTTCCTTACTTTAAAACAAACTATTAAAAATTGCTTTGCAAGCTTAATAGAAACATTGTTTAACAAAACAAGATAGTCTTTTATGGTAAAATTATAAAAGTTTGGGTGTATTACTAAACGATCAAATTGCAAAGATGTTGTTTTCAAATGCAACTGGCTATACAGGTACATATACCTTTATTCAGTACATGGCCCCATTTAGCACCACCTGAAGAGCACGTGCAACATTTGTACATAAAAATATTGCAACAGTCTAGAAAAAGAAAAAATATAGCATCCATTGGGGCGACTGCAAATTCTAAATTTTTTTCTAAGTTTCATAATATCACTAAAAATATATTTAGGTATGCAAACTTCTTTCACATTTAAATCTCATGAGATATACATTTTCTTAATTTAAAACTTATAGCCTAAGAAAAAAAAACTGCTGAAAGTTGTGTTACTCGCTCAATAAATTTGCTTAAAATTGAAATGTCTGAAAAAAACTTATTATGATAAGGATATTACATGTATAACATAATTATCTTTATCATAGCCTGGACAAATTATTCTTTTAATTTTATATTATTATTAAATACAGTACTGAGATAAATTTCGCAGTGATGGAGTGTCTCTCATTAAACTAGTTTTCAGCAGCACATACTAATACTGAAAATTTATAAAAATTTTTAGAATTAATTTATAATGTTAGTTAGCGAAAATATAAATATTACATTAGTGATACTATATTATATTATTCTTCTCATACCCCAAAATCAACAATCCTGGAATAATTGGAAGAATAAATTATTTGAATTAAAACTATTTTTTGTCAAATGCAGCAGGCGATACAGACATTATTCTAACGCCTATACAAGGCTACGAAGCTGTTACCCATTTAGCACCACCCGAAGAACACGTGCAGCTTAAGGAATGCTACGGAAGCGGGTAACATTACTAATGCAGGGTCATTTTAATTTAGTGCAGGGGCTAAGCAGAAGACCCCCTGGCTTGGCCTGACACCTCCAGAAGTATCGTTTGAGAAATTGGAAGACATTTTGACCACGATTATATTTTACGTGCCCCAGTCACCTTTCAAGTACACGGCGTTATTAGACCGCAACCTTGAACCCACAACTTTTATTTAGACTGAGTTACCACGGTTCACATTACCAAAGATTGAATATTGTGTTTCAAACAAACCTAACCTAAATATGTATCTATTGTAAATCTAAATCTAAATCATTAATCTGTAAATTTTTAAATCTAAAAATAAATATTTAAAAAATAATCAGTCAATAATACTTTTTTAATTAATTGATAAATACTCCAAGTTATAAAATTTCATTTAATTCTAGAATGAACAATTAAATCAGCTTAATTAAAAGTTCTAATAAACGTATTTTTGCATCTCCATGCTGCACGGAAAATGATATAGGTATAATACAACAGTATTGTATATCTTTCGAGTTAAATTAATTGGAAATTTTTGGAATTCTGAAAAACAATCCCTAAAATGTCTAAGGAGTTTAGAATTACTAGAATCGATAAGGCAGCTATGTCTTAACAGATTAAATTTAAACGAAATGCTTTTTACTTAACCTTTCATTTCAAAATCCCTTTCGAATGTATTTGCTTGCATCTCTTTCTAAAAGAAGATTGGATTCTGACTTATATTACATAGAGACAAAATAATATGCAAAACATGTATACATTGGTTTTAAATATATGTCAAAACAGCACATACCATGAAGGAATACTCCAAAATCCCTGTGTGCGATCTAAAGGAAAATATCGAATAGGAGGTTCAAACCACTACGCCTTCTATCGAGCCCTGTCTAAAAAGCAGAGGTTTATTTCTATTAAAAGAGCCACAAAAGATAATCTTCTAATGCATACAACGAAAATGTTACAAATCTCAAATAGAAAATTTTCTCCTTCTCAAATTGATGACACTGTGCGGATAGAAGTCTCTGATGTCGACCGAGGTCGTACAGATGCCCAAAATGTTGTATGGCAGTTGTTGTTAGAATAAAAAACTCCGACTTTTATAAATTAGCAAACAAAAATTGTACCCTCAAGAAGCTTTATACTGGTAATCAATTTATATTTTGCAAAAAAAGTTACTCTCCATAGATGAGATTTCTTCTCAAGAAATGTCGCTAAGAGAAGCCGCTGCAGATAATTCGAGAAGTGGAGGGCATGGCTATAAACGCTATCATATGTAAAGAAATGTTTTATTACTAAATGTCATTATAAATGTAAGTGACTTGTGTGGAATTCAAAGTGCTATAACAGTTTAAATTACTGCAACAAATAAAATTTATAGCATCAATCACATAAGTTAATTATTGGTATTATTTTCTGTTCTAAGAGTGTTCTGTTCGTTTTAAGTTCAATAGTTACATGTGCTATTTACTATAGATATTACTGAATTACCGAGAAGAAAATATAAATATTCGACATGTTCAACATTCACCATTAGCACATGGTGAATGTCGACATTTACCGGTGTAGGTCAGAAACATGTTTATTTAGCAAATATTTCGGACATACACCGAACGATTACGTGAATGTTGACAGTCACCGGTGAACGGTCCTTCACCTTAACATATATAT
>CM063504.1:46449685-46484685 GCA_032207245.1 Pardosa pseudoannulata | reverse complement strand
CATTTATAACGATCACATTGATTTTAACATAGAAATGATTTTAGAGATTGTAAACATATTTCTACGCACACACGGTAAATGAGGGTTCAGATATATTATAATACCATTCTCATTATGACTACACATTTAACACTTTCTTGCTTCTTATATGCTATCTAAAGTCAAATTAGCACTATGAAATGTTTTAATCGCTTAATCTTAAAATTTTTAAATGACGTTGTATATATTATATATAAATATATATATTATATATATATATATATATATATAGTATATATATATATATATATATAATATATATATATATATATATATATATTATATATATATATAATATATATATATATATATATATATATAATATATATATATATATATAATATATATTTATATATATATATATATATATATAGACATCTTCGACAATTTCATAAATATATAACTTTAATATAACATTTGTGTTAAAAAACACTTTTATTAATATACACATATAATTTTAAGATAGAATATTTGTTTATATTTAAATTTGCAAAAAAAATCTGTGTTTTTTTTTTTTTTTTTTATAATATCACATTATAAATTTTTGCTTTCGTCTTCTTTAATGTTTTAAAAACATTTGTAATTATTCTTATTTCATGTCAGTAAAGGAATAGAGGGCTAATATGTCCTATCCTTGACGAATCTGTGTATTCTCAAAACTCTATTTATTGCCTTAAAGTTGGATGAATTTATAACTGAAATTTCTACTCCATGCACTGAAATACGAATAAAACTCAGCTATGTGTACTACAAAAACAAATTTAGTGAATATTAAAACTCCATTCAGAATCTAAGTGTGTGGGAGGATTAATAAACAAACTATATTTAGAGCTTTTAATAAATCTCCTGTTTGAAAGATTTCTTTATTTTAAGAGATTAGTATCCAAAAATAGAAACAAAATCAAATTTCAACAATATATTATTTAACTCTCGTTATAATATATATTTTTATTAATATGAAATGTTTAAAATATATTTTTAATATATCTTATATAACATTTTTTAGAAATGTTTTTTTACATTAAAAAAATTTTGTCTAATAAATAAATTAAAGAGAAAAAATTATATATCATTTTAATAACAAACAATTTTAAATGTACATTATTATTAAAAACATAAATAAAATTGTGTTTATATTAAGTTGAAAAGGATATCAATAATGTATTTTACAAAAATTAATCTGAAATTTTAAAATCTCTATTATTTAAAAAATAAAATAAAAATTACGCAACAGTAAAGGGGACGAAATGTGAATCTATTTGTGACAAAAAAAATAACTTAATATGTTGTATGATACAATTTCATGAGTTAAAACACTTCATCTAGTTTACTAACAAATTAATATATTACAGAATCTGTGTGTGAGAGTTAAAATAAACTATTAATTTTATATTTTATCAGTAAAAATGTGCATAGAAAATCAAATTTCAACATAAATTATTTGAAATTTGCTCTTTATTTTCATTTATATTTGATTCTGTAAAATCAATAAATCTCGGGAAACATTCATTTTAGGTTTTCTAAATTAAATTTGTGTAAAGAAAGAAAAAAAGTATTAAAAAATTTTTCAAAACAAATTTTAAATGTACATTTCAATCTATGAAACTAAATAAAAATTCGTGAATATTATATTGAGGCTTGAGACAGTATATAATATTCCATTTCTACAAATTAATCTAAATTAAATCTCTATTAATTTTTTTAGACAACAGGACCATAAATTTTATATTTTAAGGATATTGTTGTCTTGAGGTGGTCAATCTTACTTTATCCCAGTCCCATTAGAATTTCCCACTGACAATAAAAAGGCTGTAACCTTTGTCCGGGATCGAACTGGGAAGTGAAATTGAGAGAGAAGTTTGTTTTTTTATCTTTAGGAAATAAAATGATAAATTTATTCTACTTTATTTTATATAATATTGATTCTAGTATCAAGGGTAATTGAGGAAAACGTTAGGCTTTATCTGAAATAAAGTTTGAGTGTGGAAAAGAAAGAAAAAATCAGTATAGGAGGGGACAGTAAACTTTTTCATTGTTGCAAAACTTTTTAATTTTGAAACTAAAAAAAATACATATATTATAGATATAATATAAATATTGAGTAATATATCTAAATTGACTTTATAAAAAGACAAAGGACCATAAATATATTAAGGATATTGTTGTCTTGTATGGTTCTCGTTGATCCCAGTCCCAGAAAGTACTTGACAATAATAAGACTGATATCAGTGCCCAATTAGAAGGGATAAGGTTTATCACGTTGGCGGTCTCAAGGCGGGGTTTAAGCAGACCAATGAGATTCTTACAACTACCCCGATTGGAGGATAAGAAGGAAGAGGGGACAAGGTTGAAATTAATAAAATAAGAAGAATCAAAAAATTGAGAAGATGTTCGGAAGGCCCGAAAAAAAGATGTTCGATAGTCGAGACTAGAATAGAGTCCGACAGAAGGTGTGTTCGATAGTCGAGACGAGGAGAGAGTCCGAAAAAAAGGTGTTCGACAGTCCAGACGAGGAGAGAAGTCCGACGGAAAGAGTTCGAGAGTCCAGCCAAGTCAGACGGGAAGAGTTCTTACATCAAATAGCACGGCCTCACCCCAAACACTCAGGAGGAAACCCCGGACCAGACGGACGAAATATCCACAGATACCCATCAACCAGCAGTGTTTCGGGCACACCATCTTTACTCCCCAAAGGTACCCCCTTTTACATACATTTTGAAATTGAGATTAGGTCCACTCTCTATTTACAAAATTACTTAAGTATTAAAAAAATGTCAACTAATTTAGAAGATGTTGACAAAGCTTAATTTATGAAAATTATCATCGGTTTTGTATGTACATAGATGTATATATATTATAATAAATTTAATTTTTTTATATTAAGATAGTTTCGGATGCTGTTAATTTAGCTTTTAGTTTATCTCCATATTTATGTCTGTAGTTTCTCAGAACATGTGGATAAATTTAGTACAAAAATACTTTACACAACGCAATCAAAATAAAATCATCACTATACATTTGATCACAGGTTGATACTCAAATATAAACGAGGACTACACGACAATACTCAGCACTGAATGTAGCCTGTTTTGGAAAATAATACCAACAATATGATGTTAATGTACATGTGCGTTAGATTTGGATTTCATTGATTCAACTCGATACAACACTCAAAAGAAGAATATCTAATTGAATTGCTTTGTTACATTTAATCAGTTGAATTAATCATTAATGTAAAATGCCAGGGATAGATTATAATTCAATCTTAAGTGTTACCATTCATAGATTTGTTTTAATTCTGATTCGGATAAGTTTTATTTGCGGTACTCACTGTCCTAAAATTAAAGTATTGGAATATATATATATATATATATATATATATATATATATATATATATATATATATATATATATATATATATATATATATGTATATATATATATGCACATTCCAATTTAGAAATTGTTTTTATCTCCCATTAAAAGTTTTGCTTAATAAAATACACTAATGATGAAACAATATATAATTTCCATCATAGCATTGTGAACAAATTGCTCAGTTTACATCTGTAATGTATGCAAAATACATAAAGATAATTGTATCCAAACAGCTTGTCAACCCGATATCAATAATTCCCATTTTAACAAATTAAGTTAGGAATTTTAAAATCTGTATTATTTTTAGTTTATTACGTTTCAAAAACTGTGCATTTATGAAAATAAAATGAATATATAACTTTATTTTATTTTATATAACATTGACTCCGGTGTCATGGATGTTTGAGGAAAACGTTAGGCATTATCTGAATGAAACATTAAGTGTGGAAAAGAAAGAAAAAATAAATATAGACGGGGACAGTAAACATTTTTATTGTTGCATATATTTTTAGTTTTTAATGAAACTGATTTTTATATAACGATGAAATATGTTTATAGGGGATACTCAGCATTGAATGTAGCCTGTTTAGGGAAATAATATCAAAAATATGATGTTAATACATATGCGTAAGTTTTGAATTTCATTGATTCATCAGCACTGCAAAGAAGATTATCTAACTGAATTGTTTTGTGACAACTAATCAGAAGTATTAATCATTAATGTAAAATGCCAGGGGTAGAGTATAATTCATTCTTAAGTGTTACCAGAGATTTGTTTTATTTCCGATACAGATAAGTTTCATTTGAGGTAGTCATTGTTTTAAAGTACCTCTGGAATTGGAATGTATATATATATATATATATATATATATTTATATATATATATATATTATATATATATATATATTATATATATATATATATATATATATATATATTATATATATATATATATATTATATATATATATATATACATATATAATATATATATATATATATATATATATATATATATATATATATATATATAATATATATATATATATATATATATATATATATATATATATATATATATATATATATATATATATATATATATATATATATATATATATATATATATATATATATATATATATATATATATATATATATATATATATATATATATATACTCTTTCCAATTTAGAAATTGTTTTCATCTCACATTAAAAGTTTTATTTAATAAAATACATTAATGATGAAACAATATATAATTTTAACAAATTAAGCTAGAAATTTTAAAATCTGTATTATATTTAGTATTTTATATTTCAATAACTGTGCATTTAGGAAAATAAAATGAATATATAACTTTATTCTACTTTATTTTATATAACATTGACTCAAGTGTCAAGGATGTTTTAGGAAAACGTTAGGCTTATCTGAAAGAAATATTAAGTATGGAAAAGAAAGAAAAAATAAATATAGACGGGGACAGTACACTTTTTCATTGTTGCATATATTTTTAGTTTTTAATGAAACTGATTTTTATATAACGATGAAATATTTCTGTAGGTAATACTCAGCACTGAATGTAGCCTGTTTGGGAAAATAATACCAAAAATATGATGTTAATACATGTGCATAAGATTTGAATTTCCCTGATTTATACTGATGCAACACTGCATAACAGATTATCTAACTGAATTGTTTTGTGACAATTAATCAGATGAATTAATCATTAATGTAAAATGTCACCGATAGATTATAATTCAATCTTAAGTGTTACCATTTAGAGATTTATTTTAATTCCGATATAGGTAAGTTTTATTTGCGGTATCATTGTATTAAAATCAAAGTACAGCGGAAAAATTAAAGTGAAAATATCAAAGATTGTCACTGCGTTTAGTGTGAATATATGAATTTGCAAAAAATATAATGATCAACATATTTACTCTGAAAGGAAATGTTACATTTGTTAAAGATTGTTCACTAAATTTTGTTTGGCTTTATAGGAATTTTATTTATTTTTTCCTAACATATAGGAAGGAGTGTTTCTATTTTTGGATTGTTTCTATTTTTGGTAATTTGTTTCTATTTTTCGATACTAGTCTCTTAAAATCAAGAAATCTTTCAAACAGAAAATTTATTAAAAGTTCTAAATATAGTTTATTTATTAATCCTCCCACACACTTATTCTGAATTGAGTTCTAATATTCATTAAATTTGTTTTTGTAGTAGACATAGCTGAGTTTTCACTGTCAAAAATATTTTTGAAGTTTTACATTGTGCGCTTTAAAAGAATCTGAATTCACCCAGATAAAGATTATTGAAAAGTTTGATAACCACTGGCTTAAAACTGCCCTTTAGAGAAGAAGGCATTACACCCCGTCGATTTCTTTCGTAAATAGAAATTCACCTTGGCAACAGTCATAGAAAAGGACGACCTCGGGCGGATTTCGCAAGTTCGGAAACCTTATCATACAAAGCGGTGTACCCATTTTGTGAAAATCAGTGAAACCTTTCTAAAGGAACCATACCATTATACTGCTTTAGTTAAGGCCGCAGGCAACGGGGAACAAGGTCTATCCCCTCTCCGAAATCCGAACAAACCATAATCCGAAACTTTAGACAAGTCCAAATGGGATTTTAGACCTTCAACTGATATTTTTTTTCTCTTTCTTATTCTACTTTTGCTCAAAAGTTTCTTTGTATGCCTTTACTAAGTTCATCCGTTTACTTGAGACTTATCACATTGTCACTATTCTTAACAAAAGATCTATTCTTAAACCATTTGCTTTTAATCAAACCAGAAGTGCTCACAGATAACAACACATATCTCACAGCATAGATTGTTATTTAAATACTTACACAGAGATATACAGACACACACACACACACACACACACACACACATATATATATATACATACATATGTATATATATATACATATTTATATATATGTATATATATACATATATACAGATATATATATATATATATATATATATACATATATACAGATATATATATATATATATATATATATATATATATATATATATGTATATATATATACATATATATGTGTATATATATATGAGTGTGTGTGTGTGTAGATATATAGACAGATAGAGAGGAGAGGGAAGCGGGAGAGAGAGAGAAAAGGACAGAGGCAAATATGTATGTATATATGCATAGTAAGGTTATATCACTCTGTTAAATATAATATTTACATCATGACAATAAAATAATCAAATATTTTTACCGAAAATACAGCAGTATAGTCCCTACAGAACTAAAGTAAGAACACTATATACTCTCTATGAAGATTTAAAAAAATTCGATGAATAAATTCATTTTTAATTTTAAATAATATATGTTTAGTGAGTTAAAATCGGAAAATCAAATGGATTATAGGCATTATTAGTGCTATATATAAATAATTGTTTCTGTTTCTTAATTCAATTTTGTTTTTAAAATTAAGAACACAATCTTCCTCGTTCCTTCTCGAAAAAATTTTGGCTTTGTCTTTGTTGTTTAGAAAATCAATTTTTAAACTTTACCCTTATAAATAAGGGTAAAAATGGTTAAACGGAGTAGGAAATTAAATAAATACATTGTTTAAAAGCATTTCTCATTTTCTGTACATCAATCAGCTGATATACTCATAAGAAGATTATTTTACTAATGTCTTCAAAAGTTATATCTATAACAGCTATTAGCTTTAAAATCAGACAGTTAATATTATTTATCATATAAATTTCTAAATTTATTCAAATCACTCTCCAATTTCATTCAACTTTTTTGTTAAAGCTGCAAAACATTGTCCTTGATTAATACAGGTGTGTTAACATTATATTTTTTTCTAATTCTAGCATGGTATATGACAGGACTGGCCAACCTGTGGCCCACGGGCCACATGTGGCTCTTTGATAGATCATTTGTGGCTCTCGATAAATGTACCCAATGCTCGATAAAAATAATCGGTCTTACTATAGTATTAAGAGATGATTCTCAAATTCCACAATTCATGCCGATTCATTGCATAATTCAACGAGAACATCTCGTTACAAAATATTTAAAATATCTTGATGTTATGAAAACTGTATAACACATTTTAAATTAAATTTTCACCGAATCAGAAAATAATCGACAATTAAAAAACTTAATTGAAAAACTAAAGGACGAAAAACTTCTAAATGACATCTAGTAAATATAATTTATGTAAATAAATTTTATCACCTTTTTTGCTCACATTTTAAATACGTATTTAATTGCAGCTAGCAAAAAATTCAAATTTTGAAAAATGGCTAGGACTATCAAGGAGCTTGGCCAACCCTGGTATATGACATAATATTAATTTCAATTCAGTGATAATAGTTGAGATTCCAAACATTATTTTCGTCCTAATTCAACTTTTTTTTAAGTTTAATAAATGCTAATCACACATATGGTTATTATATGGGTGAAGTGTAATTCCGATGATCAAGTTCGAAGTTGGATCAAGAAGTTTATGCAGGAAAACTTTGGACTTACAGATTGTTCAGTCTGGAGAACCACCTTTTGTAAGCAAAATCCCTTGAAAAAAGTTGGCTTTAAAAATAACCGTTACATTATTAAGGAACTATTCCGTAGAGAAAATATTCCAATAAGTAAAGTTTTGAATCATTACTTGAATCATCATTTGGCTTGTAAGCCGTACTCATGTATGAGTATTCTATGCTTTAATTAAATATGTTTTCTTCGATTATTGGTATATTTTTGTTGTCAGTAAAAGATGAATCTCCTATATTTAAAAAAAAAACATTTCTGGCTGTGAAAAGAGGATACTACAAGAGAATACAAGTAACAGGTCAATAAATAAGTCAAAGAAATCCATTTTAGAAACACCGAGAGGACTATATCGCAAAACTGTAATGATTACTGTATAATTAGATTACAGAGAAATTACATAATACGAATTGTTACGACTAAATTAAACAATATATTTCTAAAAATAATTGGGCAGCCAGAGCTAGCCAATTGTTTTTAGAAGTATTTTATTTGAATTTTTAAGACTAAATTAGACAATATATTCCTAAAAACAGTTGGTCAGCCAGAGCTGGCCAACTATTCAGCAGTCATCCTCTACCGTGAAAACAGACAGCCTTTCATTTCGATGATTGTTACGACTAAATTAGACAATATATTTCTAAAAACAGTTGGCCAGTCAGAGATGGCCAATTGTTTTTAGGAAAATTTTATTTGAATTGTTATGACTAAATTAGACAATATATTCCTAAAAACAGCTGGCCAACTTGAGCAGTAGTCTGCTATCATGAAAACAGAGAGATTTATATTTCGATGAATGTAAAAAAAAATTAGTAAGTCTAGGATTCTTCATGTTATTCATTACATTCAAAAGACCACACCATGTCTTATATAACCGCTTCAGCATATTTGAGAATTCACTGAACAACCTAGAGTTTACTTTTTTGAAGTCTATCAAGCAATATCTCAATAAATTCTTAATTGATAAACCTAAATATTTTCTTTCGAAACAGAATTATTTTTGCTATCCTAGACAAACCAAAAATGTATAGGATGAAAATATACGTCTACAGTTTAATAAAATTTTCTCAAGTGTTTGTACTGTTTTATTTGTAATTATTATAAAAGCACTGCAGAACTTTCTGAAAGATCAAATAAATATATTTCATGAAATTGTTACATTATATTATTAATTCTGATTTTTTACCCTCACGATAGTACTGCAAGCATATTGCAATAAATGTATCTTAAACGAATCCCCTAAAGTAAAAAACACATGCAAAAAGTTTAATTCTCCAATGATATAAGATGCATTTTCTTGGAAAACCATATGCCCTTAAAAGAGACTCATAATTCATACTCTACGTTAAAAAAATCTCTGAAAATTTAATTTAGCAGCCTTTTAATGCAAACGTTCTTATGTAGTCATGAATATTTTTTTAATCGTAACCTTTTTAGAGCCTTTAGAGTATTTTTTTTCATTCTTTTCATTTCTTTTTCACTAATAGCAATGTTTCTTTAGATATGTCTCGATGCAAGGAATAATATTAACGTACATCCGGATACATTTTATTAAACGGAGCAGGGTTATTTAATTTAATACTCATTCCTAATTATTTGGTTTGATATAGAACGTAGAGAAAAGTCATTCTTAGATTAGCTACACTATTGAAAGCTTAATATTTTTAAAGACAAAAAAATCTACTCTTTAAATTACTAAAACCAGCTCGTTATATAACTTGATCTCTTTCAATATTCATCATATTAAAGAGTTTCAAATAATTTTTCTTGGAAAGATAAGCTTGGCAACTATAAATAATTAAACAGACTAGACTTAATATTTTAAAGGAATGTAGAGGGTCATCTATATGAAGAAACTACAAGAATCTGTGATAAACGTCACTAATATAAAATATGCATTCTTCGTGACTGAATGCTCTATTTAAGTTTGATTATTAATACATAACACAAGATTTCATATAAAACTCAAATATACTCAAGTAGGCCATTTTAAAATGTGAAATATATTTAAAACATTTTCAAAAAATATTCTAAGTGTTCTCATATCTTCTAAAGCAGTATTGGCGCATACCGAAAGTATATTTGTTTCGTTAGGTTAGGAGTTTCTAAATGTTTAATAAAATATACAAAACATTTTACGAATATTTGAGAACAGTTTTAGTTGTTGTAAAATCATCAAACATATATTAATTTGGAATAAGGAAAATTTAAAAAATAAATCATAATTGGAATTTTGGAAAATATTTATTTACTATGATTCGTTTTATAACTTATTTAGAATATAGATATTATCCTACTACCTCAATTAAAGCTACCGGGAACTATATTTTATTGAATGAAGTCATAATATATAAATCTTTTTGCTATAAGAAGTTCAAAATGACAGGAAAAGTTAAAGTAGAATAAAATTGTAACTAATTAATCATTAAAAATAACCTAACTATTTAATTATCCTAATATTAAAAAAATATTCTATAAACGAATCATATATGTACACACAAATGAAGGATTTGGTATTTGGTAGTTATCTATTTGGTAGATCATTTTAAATATTGTGGTTAGTTATGAAATAGTATAATTTCTTTTACATTATCTGTTTTACATTTTATACTGTTAATCGATTAAGGAGAATATTTTTATAATTTCATAATACCTTAAAAATGACTTAAATATTTCACATTTTTGTACATTTTTATTATGCATTAAGAAACTTATGATATTCATAATAGTGCACTTATGGTAGTACACCCTCAGAATGAACCGATTTCCTTTAGAAGTATCTCTTAATATTGTTAACCCTTTATAATTTACTTTTAGAGTCCATAATATAGTCAACAAATTCAAATTGTATGTTAATTTTTAGAGTTTTAAGTCTATAATATCCTTAAAAATTTAATTGTACATTAATTTTTAGAAAGTATTTGTTTTTAAGTCCATAAAAACCTCAAAATTTTAAATTGTATGTTAATTTTTATTAAGCTTTTGTTTTAAAGTCCATAATATCCTCAACAAGTTTAAATTGTAAAAGTTAAAACTCAAAGTTATAAAGTGAAATTTTATGAATTAAAACAAATATGCTTTTAAAACGTTTTAGCAGAACAATTTTGAGCAGGTGTTGTATATAGTCGAAACAAATATGACCATAAATATATAATATCTCTTCTATAACCTTTCAGAAAGGTAGGTCTGAAAGTAATTATCTGTATCAACAAGCAAAATTATAGTAAATTGCCTAAGATTTTTTTTTCTTTGCCTAATAAGTTAGAAATTATTTGAGCATTTTCTGCTTATCGCTTGTAACTCTATAATAAAATCTGCATACTTATTCCCATGTTACTGAAGCATAGTATTTCATTTTTGATTGCCCATAAAATGTCATTTTACATTTTATATTTGTTTAACTATATTCTACAGTCAAAATTCTAGACGCATGTTTCATAGAGTATGCATAGTTTTTCGATTATGACATTGCAATAAATGATACTGCAATACGTATTCCTCGGTCTTAACCCAAGAAAGCACGAAACGTACCATATCCGTTTCACATACAGTGATATGTATCTAAAATGTGTATGATACATCATGTGTGCTGTATTGGGAATTTCAACTCAAGTTTTTACTTCTGTTTCCTTTGAAATAAAATACATTCATTGTTTTTAACATATGAGGACTTTCTTTAGACACGTGCATCAAATAAATAGCAGTGTAGCCTTTCTGTTCAAAAATCGATAATCAGTGTTGAAATTTTACCTTTTCTCGCATTGCTTTGGGAGTTTAAAAACTAATATCGATTAAAATGATTTTATGCACCAAGTTATATTCTTACCATCTGCTTGGTGTCTCTTGAGTATCTTCTCCTATTCCATATTTTTGTTCCAATTCTGTCATTTCGAATGTACCTTGTCTCCTTAATAATACTCAATATCTAATGCAAATGTTATGAATAAAATTTGTTTTATTCATATCTTCAGTTTTTTTTTCATAATAAATATTTTTATTTATATTTTTCTATTTATTGAGTTATACAATCAGATAGAACATACAAATAAGAATATAAAACGGAATATATTTTATTCTGCTTATTTGTTTAGGGGATAATTTCTTTTATGTTCATGAAAATGGACTATATTGTTTTAGTATATAAATATTTTATTGGGTTACACTTAAACAAATTTGTATAATATCTTATACTTATATCTATATACTTAGCCTATATACTTATCCTATACTCCCATAATATAGCATAATATAGTCTCGAATGGACTTCTTCTTGGCTCTTAAAAATATTTTTGAAAAGGGAATTTTAAATATTTATATATATATATATATATATATATATATATATATATATATATATATATATATATATATATATATATATATATATATATCCAATATATATAATATATATATATAATAATATATATATATATAAATGTATATATATATATATGTATATATGTATATATATATATATATATATAAATATATATATATATAATATATATATATATATATATACATCAAATACATACATACATACATATACATATATATATATACAATATATCTATCTATATATATATATATATGTATATGAAAATATATATATATATATATATATATATATATATACATATATATATACACACATACATACATATATGTATATATATATATAATATACATAATATATATATATATATATATATATATACACAAAAATATATATATATATATATATATATATATATATATATATATATATATATATATATATATATATATATATATATATATATATATATACATACATACACATACATACACACACACACATATATACACATATATATATATATATATATATATATATATACATACATATATATACATATATATATATATATACATATATATACATACATGCATATATTTATACATATGTACACACACATACACACACACACATATATATATATTTATATGTATATATATATATATATATATACATATATATATATATATACATACATACATATGTGTGTGCGTGTGTGTGAGAGTATATTGGTTCTGGTGTAGAAATTCTGCCAAAAAGGTCATCTGTTGACGGTGATAAAACATATATTTTAACAGCTAAGTAAGGGATTTAACAATGCATCTTTTGTTAAGCAGGAGGAATATGATCTGCTTATTTTAGAGAGATTAATGGAATAGGAAATAAAGAAAGATAAGCATTTCAGTAAAATACAAAAAGAGAAAGAAAAATTATCCGTTTGGGTGATAGAATCTTCTTCTCATCCGGTTGAATTTTCACCCTTATAATGGTATTGATTTCCGAGGGGGACCTGAGTGTAGGAATGTCCCCCTCACGGAGTTACCCACCATATACTGCTAAATATCTTGAAAGCTTTTATAGAAATAAAGACGTCAGATTGTATTTGTGCTTGTTTGTTTCAAATTTTAAATGGGTTTGCATAGAGGATTCAGTTTTAAGATTATAAATCATGAACCATGCTTTTGAAAATGAAAAGATATTATAAAGGTTAGGCAGAGAAATGAAGTATCAATTTTAATATGTACACAGCATATAAAAATTTAACAATCTAATATATTAAAGAATAAATTTTATTTCATAAAAGATAAGAAATTTCTCTTATGAGCAACTGATTTTTTTTTGTTTCCTATTTTAAACAAAAACATAGTGAAATGTACTAGTAAAAGAAAAAAACATATTATTAATAACAGTTATGGTGGCTCCATCTCCTGTAATGAAATATACCTATAAAAAGTCATAAAATTACTTTCTTTAAAGCATAGTTGATTTTAATGTATAGCAACAGTCTTGAGCCTAAAAAATTACTATTTTTGAAAGTGGATAAATAAGAAATAAAATATTATTTCTTTTATTAAAGGCAAATTGAAAGTTGTGATAAAAAGAATAATATTTATTTAGTGGCATAGGGATACTTTAGTGTCCCTATCTCACTCATCCTAAATGAATATTTTGTTATATTTTAAACGTGTAATAACAATCGATTTGATTTTTTTAAACTTCTCCTGGAAGAACTCTAGCCTACAGGATATTTGAAATGCGCCTGTTTTACAAAAAACTGTCTTAAACTTATATATATATATATATATATATATATATATATATATATATATATATATATATATATATATATATATATATATATATATATATATATATATATAATTGCATCTTTGCTTTTTATGAATTGGGGTATTGAAAGTGGGGGTCAACCTTTCTTTTTCTTATTTTGCAAGGATTATTTTTTATTGAATTTTATTTACCTCGTATACATTCAACTTTACTTTGAGAAGCATCTAGTGTATTAAAAATATATAGTATATAATTATTTTGTTTTTCTTGTTTGATTTTGAGAGGAATAAATGAGGTTGTATAAATGAGGTCCTGCAATTTGTGTCTTTTTCTTATTATACTTTAGCCATCATTTATCTAAAATTATTGTTTCTATTCGTCAAAAGATGGTAGCACATAACGTTAATCGTTTTTGTTTTATACAGTTTTCTACGTACATTTATTATCCAACTGATAATTAATACCATTTTTGTTTTGTAAAAACGTAGAAACAGTAATTCATGAAGACTCCTTGTTCTACACGATAGTAGTATAATAATATCGTGTAGAACAAGAAAATAATGGTTGTGTAATTAATAATAATACTTTCTTGTAAATTATTTTAATAAAAGTATTGTGCAATATATTAGGAAAACATATGTTTACATATTAGTAAAATATTCAACTTTAAATAGTATATCAACCTTGAATTCCAAGCTTGATTAAAAATATTATTTTATATAAACAACACGAGAAAAGAAAGAAAAAAAAAATTGTTAACCACCAAGTATTGTTTTTTGAAACTTGAGACTTTGAGAAGTTTAAGATGTATTAAAAATATATAGCATAAAATTATTTCACTTTTTTTGTTTGATTTTGAGAGAAATAAATGAGGTCCTGCAATTTTTATTTTTTTCTTATTATACTTTAGCCATAATTATCCAAAATTGTTATTTCTCTTCGTCAAAAGATGGCAGCACGTAATAGTTTGTCGTTTTTGTTTTATACAGTTTTCTACGTACATTTATTATCCAACTGATTATTAATACCATTTTTGTTTTCTAAAAACCTAAAAGCAGTATTTCATGAAGAATTCTTGTTCTACATGATATTATTAAGTAATGGTTTGTAATTCATAGTAATTCGTTCTTGTTAATTATTTTAATGAAACTGTTGTGCAACATATTAGGAAAACATATGTTTACATATTTGAATAATATTCAGCGTTAAATAGTATATCAACCTTGAATTTCAAGCTTTATTAAAAATATTATTTTAAACAACAGAAGAGAAGAAAGAAAAAAAAATTGTTAAGCATCAAGTATCGTTTCTCTTTGCAAAATAACTACATAGAGGGAAGCACTACACAAAGTAGTATTCCCAGTTTCCTATATAGAATGTAGTGAATATTATAAAGAACTTAATTAAGAATTAAGCAATTTTTACACGTATAAAATGAAATACAAGTAAAACTATCTCCTTAAAATAAACTCTTAAAATTATTGAATAGTTTAAAAAAGATTTTTTTTTTAAATAAAAATGTGAATTATTTTATATCATACTCCTTACGACTTAAATTTTCGTAGATTTGTATAAAATGTTTATCAAACTCTCCTATTACAGATTAAATCAAATATGAAAATGCGTTTTAAATTTCGACATCATTAAGATTGATAAATTCAAATTTAAATTTGAAATTTCATATATCGGGGAAGATTTCTACAAATAGACTTAAAATAATTCCCATAAGTTTATTATTTCATCAATAGACATTATAATACCTAATTAAGATTAGAAGATATTTTAAAATAGTACAAAAAATAAATAAAGTAAAAACTTAAAAATTATTTAACAAGAACATATTAAAAATCAGAATAATATTTCATTTTTATTAAAAGATGTGTTTTATAATCACATTTATTAAAATAAAATTATTTTTTCTTGAAATATTTACAGATGTGATCTCTTAAATTGTATCCCATCCTTTTTGAGTAGAAAATTTCACAACTTAACTGAAGGTTAAAATATTAACTTAAATAATTTCAAAAATATTTTCAAACTTTCTCCGACCTTCAAAGATTTCATCTACTTCTCTATTTACTCTTATTTTTCCACTTATAAGAATAACCTTCTACCTAAACTTATAAGGGTAAAATATTCAGTTTTAAATGCTATTTGAAAATTCTTTCAAACTATTGCCTTATACAAAAATATCGTATCTTCAACACCTATTGATTCTCTATGTACTTACGGTTAATAGATGGTAGCACTACATAGTTAATTTTACACATTTTCTATAAGTCTACGAACATTTCATTTCCATGATTAAAAAATTCTGAATCTTTGCACTAAAAGACTAACGAAACTGGAAAAAATATGGTTGTAAATACTCTAATCTAATAATGGTTGCATGTTTCTCATAATTTTTACTTTATTATACTTAGTAAGGATAATTACTAAGGCTATATTAAGAGCTGAATGAAAAAATTCAGAGTTAAAAAAAGTTTTAATCATTTATCAGAAATACTGTTTCAATTATAAATATCCAAAATAAAGTTTGGATTAAAATCTTTTTTTAATTAAGTTTGCACAATACTAAGTCAGTGAAATCAGTGATTTTATTTATTTATGCTAGTTCAGTGCAGTAAAATGTTAGAAAAGAAATAACTATATATATATTTATATATATATATATATTATATATTATATATATATATATATATATGTGTGTGTATATATATATATGTTATATATATATATGTATTATATATATGTATATATATATATGTATATATATCTTATATTATATATGTATATATATATATGTATGTATATATATGTATATATATGTATGTATATATATGTATATTTATGTATGTATTATATATATGAATATATATTTCATAATATATATATATATATATATTATATATATAAATATATTTATATATATATATATATATATATATATATATAATATAAAATATATATATATATATATATATATATATATATATATATATATATATATATATGTATAATATATATATATTTATATATATTTATATTATATATATATATATATATATATATATATATATTTATTTATTTATTTGCGGAATCCTAGTACTGAGTTCTTCCAAATCTAGTCTAAAATTAACATAAATGAACGAACATATCTGTACTTTTCGAATGAGATAAAAATCTTTTGGCAGTGCCTAAATAATATATATCTCCGGTAATTATGGACCAAACAGTAAAAGCTTTCTACTGTCTCCTGTAAAAGGGTAAGAACCTCAGATTAAGTCATGAAATACTAATAACGAATTATTTTATTTTGATTGGTTTTGAAACCTGGATTTTTTTTATTCCATACGAGAGTCTAAGTCCTTTAATTGTTGCTTTTAAAGACGATTTCGAATAGCTACGACTACCCATGTCAACTTCCAAGAACTAATGGACATATCAGCTTTTTGTATAAGGGGAAGCTATCTTATATAGCAAAAATATATATGAAGGATGATGCCCAAACGATAATAGGCTGCTTACTGACTTCTCATAACATTAAAGAGGATTATCTTTCCAGGATTTATCCTAAAATATTATATTAAGAACATTTATTAGATAATAGTAAAATTGGAGGAATTTACATAATAGTACGAGTGGATGATCGACACATTTGCATGCTGGGAAGTCTTTGGTCCTTGAACGAAATATATACAAATGAAGTGACTACTTGCATACAGAGAAATTGTCTGGTGACTTCTGGTACTCTTTAACTTTTTCGTCGAACATGGGAAGATTAGTTCCTACCTTATTAATCTTACAAAGTACACATGCAGCAAGTACAAACATCCACTGTAGAATTGCTAACATTCCGTATGGCATTAACTTGTCAGCAAATGAATATTTTCCAAGAAAATGAAAATGCCGTTCTACTAGCTTCTAAATAAAAAAGTGTGTAGTTACGGTTGGTGTGCACTCAACTAGTATGGTAAATAATACCAAAACTGGTTTCCAACTATAGACAATGTAGAAAAGTAGCGCAGGCATAAGAAAATAGGATGCACTACAAGTTAGCAGAATGTAATTGCAAAAAGGACATTAGAAGGTGAGACATTTTCTTATGACAAATAATAATAATAGCCATTAAATTGACGTTTTCCAATGATTATAAAAGGTTCGACGGGAAGTATACTTACCACCCATAAAATATAAATGTTAATCTAAAATGTAGAAATATAAAGTACATATTTTTTAAAAATCTAATGTTTAATAGTTAATAAAACCTCAAGTACCGGCTAAAAATCAGAAGAGAAGTAAATGGCCCACGAAAGAGTTAAATGGGGAGTACGTTCAAGGTAAGGCTTAAATCCTCCAAAGACCCAAAACACAAGCAGTGGATGGAGGTAGTTTCATAAAGGGTAATTTTCATAAAAAGAGAATTTAGCTTTCCGATGCAAAATATATTATTATATATAATTATTGGTTAGTAGAAAACTAAGTCTAGTATATAATTCTGCCGTAGGAATGACTTATCAGCTAATTTTATAGAGCAGCAACTCTGTAAAATGCTGTACTCAACATCAACTTTTGCGATGGAAATACATTGAAGATATCAAATATAAAACATGGAGTATTTCATATATTTTTGTATGAGAAGAAGAAAAGTTGAGTTTTCGAGAATACAAGTATTCACTTGCTTATTTCCAGTATGAAATTCTGCCGTCGTTATGACTTCTCAGTTATTTTTTTTATAGAGCAGCAACTCTGTAAAATGCTGTACTCAACATCAACTTTTGCGATAGAAATACATTGAAGATATGTTTTTCCACTAATCTGTTTTAAAACAATCACAAATTAAATAAGTTGCAGGAACTAAATGTGTTTAAAAAATTTTATACCTCTGCAAAAAGTGAATATTGAATTTTGTTCTTCATTTAATATATAAATACTGTGGAAAATATTTAAAAATTAATATTTAAATCCCATGTTCTAAAAGAAAACTGCTTAAATTAAATCATTAAGTATATAATCATAGTTCAAATAGTTAAAAAAAAATTAATGTATTATAAATATTGATTATATTCTCATTTAATAGAAAATGCTATTTGTAAAAATCCTTTAAGTCCTCATGGTTTCAGGATTATAGCATAAATTAGAAGCAATGGAAATCTCTATTGTTATATAGTTTATACTAAAAAATCCTGCATTTGATCTAAATTTTAAATATTTTATGAATTTTCTTATAATTGAATAAATGATTTAAAGATAAATTTTTATCCCAGAACAGCAAGAAATATTTCGTGGGAATTTCGTATAACTTTAATAAATTATTGAATCAATTTTTAAATATTTGCTTAATTTATTGCATAATAGCATAACTCGTGTTCGCTTTGATAAATTGCTCCTTTACATAAGAATCTTTAGTCTCCACTAATTAGTTTTCAAGAAAGTACTCTTTACTTCTAAATTTCTAGCAAAGTGAAAAGAAAAATCTGTAGCAGCAGCTATTTGAGTATTCTAATTAATCTGTAGTAAATAATTCCTTTACTCAATTTATTTTTGAGCTATTCACTTGATTTTAAATTATAATCACATCGCTTTTTAAATATCGCAATATACGTCTACCAGAAATTATTTAGGAATCCCTAATGAGGTTTGTTTATGGAAAAATGTTAAGGGAGTTTTCAATATGTTTGTAAATAGAATTTGAATTATAAATATAAGCAAACAAACGACATTATTTTATTCTTTTATAAAATTTTTTTAATGTTTTATGTAATTTCATCAATTTAGAATAATCAGAAATTGTATTTATTTTAAGAATCAAACAGGAAAAGAATAGTTGTGAATTTCAATTAAGAGGTCAATGAACAATACAAACCTTTTATAAATTAATAGCATAGATTTGGGAAATTTCATACACATACTAAACGACCAGATAGACGTTTTTCTATTTTAATCCGTTTTTCTCCGCTGTCCACTGTAAGTCCCAAAATCTGACCGTTTTGATTGAAAAGTAAGTTAAAACATCATTTGAAAAATACTTGACGCCACCATGCATACAGCCATCACAAAGGTAGTTAGATTAAACCAATATTCCCACAACGCCTGTACGGTGATTCGGTGCTGGGACTTCTCGCACTGAAGGCCGTTGCGCTGACCACTGCATCCCACATACGTTAATTAAATTTTCCAGGGGAGCTGTTTTTCCCACTTCAACTGATACCTGAAAATAAATACACAACCCTTACTTATATATGTTTACAGTAATCCTTAAACGGGAGATTAAAATCCCCAAATTCTTTCCCTTTGCTACTTCATTGAATCTGACAAATCCATATTTCACATTTTTTTCGACAAAGTTACTCCAAGATTGCATTGCAGTGAGGGTTAAACACTTTACTATTGCCAACAATTTACTATATGTCCGTTTTTGTCCGCTGTCCACTGTAAGTCCCAAAATCTGACCGTTTTGATTGAAAAGTAAGTTAAGACATCATTTCAAAAATACTTGATGCCACCATGCGTACAGCCATCACAAAGGTAGTTAGATTAAATCAATAATCCCACAACGCCTGTATGGTGATTCGGTGCTGGGACTTCTCGCACTGAAGGCCGTTGCGCTGACCACTGCATCCCACATACGTTAATTAAATTTTCCAGGGGAGCTGTTTTTCCCACTTCAACTGATACCTGAAAATAAATACACAACCCTTACTTATATATGTTTACAGTAATCCTTAAACGGGAGATTAAAATCCCCAAATTCTTTCCCTTTGCTACTTCATTGAATCTGACAAATCCATATTTCACATTTTTTTCGACAAAGTTACTCCAAGATTGCATTGCAGTGAGGGTTAAACACTTTACTATTGTCAACAATTTACTATATGTCCGTTTTTGTCCGCTGTCCACTGTAAGTCCCAAAGTCTGACCGTTTTGATTGAAAAGTAAGTGAAAACTTTATTTGAAAAATACTTGATGCCACCATGCGTACAGCCATCACAAAGGTAGTTAGATTAAACCAATATTCCCACATCGCCTGTACGGTGATTCGGTACTGGGACTTCTCGCACTGAAGCCCGTTGCGCTGACTACTGCATCACACATACGTTATCAGTGAAGTTTTTCAAGTGGCATTGTAATCTCCATGAGCGCACAATTCTGGATTTTTAATAAAAAATAACATTTTCCATCAACTTAATTACATACACAAAATTTCATGAAAATCAGCCCAGACGTTTAGGAGGTGTTCTAGTACTAACAAACGGACAGAATAATTATATATATAAAGATATTTTGAAATATAACTAAACTATCCAAGTTATTTTTTTATTTGATAACTTAAAATATCTTGGAAATTTTTTCGTTGGTGTATAAAATATTACTTGTAACTTGACTTTTTAAAGATTCATCAAAAACTTTTACCGAGCATTTGCAACATAAGTTAACCTTTAAGCAACAACCTCTACATAATCTAAATTGACTATGGAATTCCTCCCCATCATACTGCTTCCATACAATTTATTATGGGTGTTCTCTACACACACCACCAGTCTTTATATTGCCATCAAACGGTGGGGAGAGAACTCTATGCTAGTATATACATACATAAGTATATATTGGTAGCATAAAGGATTTATTCATATTTATTCATCGCAGGTAATGAAATTTTATAATATTTTAAGCTAGTGAGAGTAAAGTGAATGATTTAATAAAATAATTCAATTTTAAAGATATTGTGTCCAATAAGAGATTGATGGATTTGCAGATTACACAATCTTATGATATTTCAAGGGAAGTTCTTAGAAAATTAAAAAAATGCTGTTTTATGGCTGTTGTGTCCGTAAAGAACCCAAGTTTTCTTATTAAACGTTCGATTCGGCTTATGATTTGAGTCGTATTTAGGGATTCCGAGTAGGAAGAAACGGTTGAGAAGCTGGTACTTCTGAAGGTGAGATATGAAAAGACATTTGTATAAATATTGCATATATCACTGAAGAGGTTATATTTCACATAAAAAGGAGAAAAAAAGTCACATCTTTATCGGTTTTTTTCAATACTAGATAAAAAATAACATCAAATAGAGCGTTAAGAACTACCAGTAAAAATACTAGAAATGTGTTTTTGTTGAAGAACGAAAAATAGGGTGATGGCAATCGCGTGTCGTGTAAATAATATATCGATATGCAAAAAACAATTAAGGTAATCACTTGACGGAAGTGCAACAATAAGAGTTTTATATAAATTAATATAGTCAGGGGCTAAAAGATTTGTGAAATATGTTGTAATTTGTATTTTGCTATTATTCAAAGAATTTTGTCAGTTTTTTTTTATAAAAAAATATCGTTATACTCCATAACTTTCTGTTTTTCTTTGACTTACTTTAGTTTATTTTATTGGTGGTCTACAAAATATACCACTCGAGTACTTGTCTAATTATTAAGTGAGAAGTAAGAAGTTAACTAACACACACACACACACACATATATATATGTATATATACATATACATATATATATATATATATATATATATATATATATACATATACATATGTACATATATATACATATACACACACACATATATATATATATATATATATATATATATATATATATATATATATATATATATATATACATATATATATACATATACATATATACATATATATACATACATATATATATATATATATATATATATATATATATATATATATATATATATATATATATATATATATATATATATATATATATATATATATATATATATATATATATATATATATATATATACATATATATATACATATACATATATACATATATATACATACATATATATATATATATATATATATATATTTAAATTCAATGTACATCCTTGCGTGTAGTCCCATGACCTGCATTTCATTACCGATTAAGGGCAAATTTTTGCAGCTAATGGAATTATCATCATTAGATTGAGCACAGAATTTCAAATCAAGATGTTTTACTCACGAAATGATGCCTACCAGTAATGCACAATATTGCTAAATAGACGCGCGCACGCACACACACACACACACAAAAAAAAAAAAAATTCTGCGAAAGATGGGTGAATTTTGACCAGAGTACTTGCAGGTGAAGGTGTAATGTTTTGTAATGTCGGGGGACCAATTAAATTAAAATGCAAAGTTAAATTCTACATCACAGGAGAAACCTGGAAAATCTAGAAAGAAAGAAATACAACTGAATCAAATTCAGAGAGGCAAGTACTTGTTTGTTACCATAGACAGTTCATTAAGAACGTACTTTTATAAGCCTACTGACGTAATTGTTTATTTTATTTCTTTATTAATTTATTTGTTGTCACCGTAATGAGATGATTGCAAGTATGCCCTTCACTATTCGGGCATTTTGTAGATACAACTAGTTAAAGTGTAGCTAAAATTGTACTGTTTTAATCATTAATAACTGACTTATTTTCTAACACGGTACAATAAAACCCCATACACTTTGTCCTAATGAAGAGAAAGTTAATAAAAGATTATAGTATTTAATTAATTTAAATCATAAAAAGTCAAGAAAAAATTAGAACTCTCAAAAATTTTAAGAAAATTAAATTTACAGCACAGAAAAATTTCTTCTAAATTAACTGTACAATGAATGAATAAAATAATGCTAAAAACAAAATTATATATTTATACAATAACTGAAATTTTAAAAAAGACGAAAAATTAAATATTAAAATTTGCGGTATTCTTTTTTAAAAGCAGTGACTAAAAGAAAATTACATTTTATATATATTTAGCTACTACTCAATTACATAATTTATATAGCATGAGTAGACTAATTTCGACCATTGGGAATTTTAATTATATTTAATAAGTTCATGCGGCATTATTGTAAAAAGTATATAACTTTTTTTAAAATATTTGAATCATAGCAACGGTATTTAATACGGACAAATTATTTAACCTCTTGAGAGGAATTTAAATATTTTCAATAAGAATTCGTGAGAGTTAATTACAGACTTTATTTAAAAATGCTGTATATCATTCTCGATGTAAAGTAATGTTCAAGTTTTTGTAATATAAAGGTTTCATTGCTTCAACCAGAATTAGAAATTGGCAAATTCATTTTATAGTTGTCTACTCCGACGAGGGCCGTAGCTAGAAATTTTCCAGGGGAGCTGTTTTTTCCCACTTCAACTGATACCTTAAAATAAATACACAACCCTTACTTATATATGTTTACAGTAATCCTTAAAGGCTAGATTACAATCCCCAAATTCTTTCCCTTTGCTACTTCATTGAATCTGACAAATCCATATTTCACATTTTTTCGACAAAGTTACTCTAAGATTGCATTGCAATGAGAGTTAAACACTTTATTATTGCCATGGTGTGGCTATTAGTGCGTGAACAACGATCCTATATGTAGCTTATACTCGCAGGGCAAGTATAAGCTTGTAATAGGGACTTGACTGGCGGCAAAGCTAAATGAAAAACTTCTTACAGCTGAAAATTACATCTTTTTGAACAAATTTGTAAGATGTAACAAAACTAAAAATATTAACATATTGCTGGTCAGAAAAATTACTGATTTACTCTGTGCAGATAACTCAACATATATGAATTCTACAGAGAAAGTGTAAGAGCTTACGAAACGGGCGATCACCAACAATGTAAACACTAGGAGGCACAAATTGGTTAAAAATCTAAACCAAAAATGGTATCCCAATACTAAACTACTGTAAAATGAAAAAAAAATTGTACCAATGTATACAAGCTAGAATTGAAGCAAAAGTGAATAACTAAATATTAAAGGTTATTGTATTATTATTTATTAATACTTTTACTAAAAAAATAGTATTTTTTTAACTTAACTTGTACATTATCCGTTGCAAAAATACTCTAAAAAATTTCACGGAAATTAAATTTACTGGCACAGAAAAATGTATAAATTAACTGTACAATGAATGAATAAAATAATGCTAAAAAACGAAAAATATATATTTATAAAATAATTGAAATTTTAAAGCGACGAAAAATTGAATGTTAAAGTTTGCAGTATGCTTTTTTAAAACCAGTGACTTAAAGAAAACAGAGATTACATTCTAGATATATTTTAACTACTACTTAATCAAACAAATTATATAGCATGAATAGGCTTTTAGGAGATAGTAATTTCAATACAAGTATTTATTTCAATCTAACTACAATCAAAGTAAAGAACAAGTAAAAAAGCATGAATACAACAACCAAGTGATGCCACTATAAAAAGTGAAATGCTAGTTATTTATTACTAGCGCGTTTTTCACTAGCCTCAACATCCTCTCTACCCTTGTCAACCTCCAGGAGGATGACCAGCTGCACAGGTCGAGTAATAGTGCGTCCATTGGTGCGTAGTACACAAGTACGAACTTTCTTGTTGCAACTAAGGATTAATTCCTCAACACGGACCTTTTTCCAGGTGTGGCGAAGTCGAACATCTTATAGTAGGACAATATCCCCTTTCCGGATCTTATTTGTTTCAAATGGATTCCGCACTTGATGAAATGTACGTAAGTCCATCATATATTTCTTTTGCCATCTTTTACAAAAGGAGTCCATCAAATGCTGACGATTTTTCCACATGCGATTTAAAGATGTTTCAGAATTTGTAGGGCTGGAAGGAATAGTAGTTATTATTTGACTTTATAAATAACAGCTATTATAACACAAGTTTTAGGAGATAGTAATTTCGACACAAGTACTTATTTCAATCTAACTACAATCAAAGTAAAGAACAAGTAAAAAAAAAAACATGAATACAACAACCAAGTGATGCCACTATAAAAAAGTGAAATGCTAGTTATTTATTACTAGCACGTTTTCATTCGCCGCAACATAGGCTCATTTCGAACATAGGTATTTTTTAATTATTTTTAATAAGTTCATGCGGCATTATTGAAAAAAGTATATAACTTTTTTAAACATTTGAATCATAGTAATGGTTATAATATTTATACTTTCAAATTATTTAACTTCTTCAGATGCATTTAGAAATGTTCTGTGAGATTTCTTAAGCTTTAATTACAGACTTTATACAAAAAGGATGTATCTTATTCTCGATGTAAAGCAATGTTCAAGTTTCGGTAACATACAGTTTTCATTGCATCAAACAGAATTAGACATGTATTTCACTTGTATTTCAAATGGTATTCGTGACAACTTCTTTTTTGTTTTAACACCTTCCTTTAAAAGTAGAACTAATTCTCATTTCAATTTAAAAAAAATATATTTCACGTGTTATTGATATAAGCAATATTTACTTTATGCTTTAAAATTAGTTCACAGAAATGTGTACTATACGGACAAAATATTTAACCTTCTTTGAGGACATTTGGAAATTTCCCATAAGGTATCACGAGCGTAAATTTGAGCCTTATTTTCCAGAGGCAATAATTCATTCTGAATATAAAGGAATGTTGAGGTGTTGGTAATATACACGCTTCACAGCACCGTCCCGAATTAGAACTTGACACTTGTATTTCAAATGATATTTATAACCCGCTCATTTCTGTTCCACATCCTTTCTTTTTAAGATAGAACTGCTGTCCACTTCAACGACTTCTTCGACATAAAAGTGTCTCCTTTTCAGAAATTCAGCCCTTTATCATGTAGCAAATAAAATGACAAAACAGAGTGCTGGAGATATTGCAAAAAGTGTTTCCAAAGAGAAGAAGGAGAAGAAAAAAAAGAGAGAAATATCTGGGTAAATTATGTGGAAGGGTGATCCACATTATTATTTTTTTTCTTCCATGTTTGAAGAATCTAAAGATCATGGGTTAAGAAATGACGGCGAAATTTTTCAAATCATATGTTGTAGCTTTAATTTTGTTGCTTGTAAATAAACCAGGGATATCGATGTCACGGAAAAATTATATTACTAAGAACACATCACGTTACAATTGAAAATAATGTGAACGAAATATGAAGGTTTTTGAAAACTGTTTTACTAGATATATTAATATGAAATATATTTTTATCTTAATCTTAAGTCAGACTATTGATAAAGTAAAATAATTTATATCTTTATGTTTTAAAATGCTTAATTTTAAATGTAATCTTAATATAAATTAAAACATCCTTTTTAAACAAAGCATATAAATCTTATATATATATATATTCATACATATATATATATATATATATATATATATATATATGTATATATATGTATATATATATATATTGTATATATATATATATATATATATATATATACATATATATGTATATATATGTATATATATATATGTGTGTGTGTATATATGTATGTATGTATGTATATATGTATGTATGTATGTATATATCTATATACAATACATGTATATATGGTATACAATTATTTTAAATTTGATTTTTAACCCTCCGAGTGGAACACTCCGAGGAAAAGTCTCCAAAAAATACGCTAAAGTTTTACTGTGTCAGTGACCAAAGTGTTCTATGAATTTTTACTTCACACTTTGTCGACTAGATTGGAATACGGGAAACCTACCCTCGTTATTGTCCTTTACTTCCGGTTAAAAATAGATATATAAATAGACATTATAGATTGTTAATTTTTAAAAAACATAAAGCTGGTCAAGTCTCGAAGATCATTCCATAAGAAATAATGGATTCTAAAAGTACGAATAAAAATATTTTTAAGAGAATTATTTATATTCTTTTACGAAAGTCATCCAAGATATTTAAGTGGTGCAATTAGAGATACATGTGTTACCGCAAACGAAATACTTCGAAATAGAGTGACAAAGCCAGGAGAAGCTATCAGCGTCTTTGTGCCTCAGGGAGTAGGGGTGCATCCCTCAATAAATGTCAAAGAGGGGTGCAGTTCCTAAACAATCGACCTGGAAAGCACTGGCTGAAATGTACACTACATCCATTTTCGGAACGTTTCTGGAGGTCGAAAATTGTACGTAACAACCAGCGGAATTGTACGTGCGAACCGCTTAGAGGGTTAAGTATGCAATCTGTAATAGAATAAAAATATTTTAGTAACAGTTTTTTCTTTGAACATACACTGATTTCTTTTATAGGTGTTGCCGAAAGATGGCCGAATGGTTAGGGTGCTGGCCTTCGAAACCGGAGCTCATGGGTTCGAATTCCTCTATGGCATGGATGTGCGTAGCCGTTCGGAATCGGCTTTAAGCAGCAGGTCCCGGTCTCATTAGTCCTCGTGTTGCAAAAAGTAGACCGTAGCAATCCAAAACATCCTTAAACATCCTGTTATAGGTGTCTTGTGTTTATTGGTGCAATATTTAATAAATGTTAGAAGAGTTTATAATGTTTCTTTATGGCATATATTTTTCATCAAAAATGTTTATCAGTTTTATGTTTTTAGAAATCATTATCTTTTGTATGTAAACATATTTATCTGTAAAAATTATCAAGAAAGTGTCTACGTATTTTTAAACTGTGTAATTGAAGTTATTGTTTCCTTCTATATTAATTTTATTTTCATTCCTTTTTTAAGATATTTCTGATAATGTAATTTCTTTTTGTTTCAGTTTTTAGAATGAAGAGCAATGTTATACAGTACGCTAGAGAACACCGAAAACTGGTTTGGAAGATCGAATGAAAATAAAAACTAATTTTTTTAAAATACTCTTCTTGAACAACAATTTTTTTATAGTTCACTACTCCGACGAGGGCCGTAGCGAGAAATTTTCGAGGGGAGCAGTGTTTCCCACTTCAACTTTTACCTTAAAATTAACCTTTAAGCTTCGGCTGACCACTGGCTTGCTTTTGGACTACAAATCGGTAACATTTTCGAAAATTCCTCCCCCCTCCTTCCACTTTCTCAAGAGGGAAATCTTGAGAGGGAAATCTTTTGTCCTTTGGTCACTCTGTGGGAGTGGAGGACGTTACAATGCAGGGTTGCTCTAAAACCAGACTGAAAGTTGTTATTTGACATCTCACTTTGAGAAACACCATTAAATTTTGGAGCCATGATCAGTTTAAATAAAAAAATAAACGACGAAGGAAAGAAACTTTGACTCGCTTCCAAACGGATTTGGTTCACAGGATAGAATGAATAGTTTACAAACAACTGCTGGACATAGACAAAAAAGCACCAGTTGTTCCACATGTCTCCAAACAAAATCACATTCTTCCTTCCCGGTACTGATGAACTCAGCAAAACTTCAACAATAGGGAAGGACTGGCCAAATGACAAATGAATAATGATCCCATTACTGCAAAAGGGGAGAATATCTACGGTACAACTGTTGTACCCTGCCGACTTTTGGATTTCTAAATATTTATGGTACAACTGCTGTACCAGCCGAAACCTTAACATTAATACACAACCCTTAATTATATAACATATGTTTACAGTAATCCTTAAAGGGTAGATTACAGTTACCAAATACCTTTCCTTTGCTATGTCACTAAATCTGACAAATCCATATTCACATTTTTTCTTCAAAAGTTCGTTTGTCCTATGTAACTCTGGTTAAAGTTACTCTAAGATTGCATTGTAATGAGAGTAAAACACTTTACTATATTCATGCTACTAGTGGATGAACAGGGATCCTATATTTAGCTTATACTCGCAGGTCGAGTGTAAGCTTGTAATAGAAACTTGCAATAGGCTGCAAAGGTAAATGAAAAACTTCTTAGAGCTGAAAATTACATCTTTTTTGACAAACTGGTAAGACGTCACAAAACTAAAAATATTACCGAAAGAGCAGAAAATTTTACTCTGTCCTGATTTACTTTCTCTCATTTACTCTGTGCAGATAACTATACATATATGAATTTCACAGAGAACATGTAAGAGCTTACGAAACGGGCGATCCCCAAACATGTGAACACTAGGAGGCACAGCTTGATTAAAACTCTAATCCTAAATTGTATCCCAATTCTAAACTCCAGTAAAATGAAAAAAATATGTACCAATGTATACAAACTTTAATTGAAGCAAAAGTGAATAATTAAAATATTAAAGGTAATTGGATTGTTCTTTATTAATACTTTTACATAAAAAATAAATATTTTTTTCTACTTAACTTGTTTTTATATGTTGCCAAAATACTCTTGAAAAATGATAGTTAGAACCCATTATTTCATCAGAAACTCCTATATTTAACATATACTCACAGGCCGAGCATAAATTTGTAATAGTAATTTGACTGGCGGCAAAGGTAAATGAAAAACTTCTTAGAGCTGAAAATTACATCTTTTTTGACAAACTGGTAAGACGTCACAAAACTAAAAATATTACCCTATCTTTGGGCAGAAAAATGTCTGATTTAGTCTGTCCAGATAACTCAACATATATGAATCCTACAGAGAACATGTAAGAGCTTACGAAATGGGCGATCACCAAAGATGTGAACACTAGGAGGCACAACTTGATTAAAACTCTAATCTCAATACTAAACTCCAGTAAAATGAAAAAAATATGTACCAATGTATACAAACTCCAATTGAAACAAAAGTGAATAATTAAAATATTAAAGGTTATTGGATTGTTCTTTATTAATACTTTTACATAAAAAACAAATATTTTTTTCTACTTGTTCTTTATATGTTGCCAAAATGATAATTAGAACCCATTATTTGATCAGAAACTCCTATATTTAGCATATACTTACAGGGTGAGTATAAGCTTGTAACAAAAATTTGACTGGCGGCAAAGGTAAATGAAAAACTTCTTAGAGCTGAAAATTACATCTTTTTTGACAAACTGGTAAGACGTCACAAAACTAAAAATATTACCCTATTGTCGGGCAGACAAAATTTACTCTGTCCTCATTTACTCAGTGTAGATAACTCCACATATTTGAATACCACAGAGAACATGTAAGAGCTTACGAAACGGGCGATCACAAGAGATATGAACACTAGGAGGCATAAATTGATTAAAAATCTAATCCTAAATTGTATCCCAATACTAAACTCCAGTAAAATGAAAAAAAAATATGTACCAATGTGTACAAACTCCAACTGAAGCAAAAGTGAATAATTAAAATATTAAAGGTTATTGGATTGTTTTTTATTAATACTTTTACATAAAAAATAAATTTTTTTTCTACTTAACTTGTTTTTATATGTTGCCAAAATACTCTTGAAAAATGATAGTTAGAACCCATTATTTCATCAGAAACTCCTATATTTAACATATACTCGCAGGCCGAGCATAAGTTTGTAATACTAACTTGACTGGCTGCAAAGCAAAATGAAAAACTTCTTAGAGCTGAAAATTACATCTTTTTTGACAAACTGGTAAGACGTCACAAAACTAAAAATATTACGTATCTTTGGGCAGAAAATTACTGATTTAGTCTGTCCAGATAACTCAACATATATGAATCCCACAGAGAACATAAGAGCTTACGAACCATCACCAAAGATGTGAACACTAGGGTACAAATGGATTAAACTTAATCCGAAATTGTATCCCTATACTAAACTCCAGTAACTCAATTCTTACTGACCCATCCGAAGACATACAGTAGCGACAAACTGAAGACATATCCATGACCTCAACCACACATATAAAGCTGCTGCAGACCTACGAGTGTTCTGTCAAGGTCCAAAATTAATTTTTTCCAACCGATAAGGAGCAAACTCTACAGAGGCAAATAAGACTATCAGGAATAACTGAAAACCGAAATTACTCAAGTAAAATGGTGAAGCCCGTTTATACCAAAAGGAGATATACCCTTGAGGTGTATCTCATTTAGCACTACCACACGTAGGCTTAAGCTCGGTCCTGACTCGAGAAACGTGCAACTGAAGACCAGTACGCCATTACAGCAACCACAACAGATATAAAGCTGCTGAAGACCTACGAGAGTTCCGTCATGGCCCAAAATTAATTTTGTCTAACACGGTAAGGAGTAAACTCTACAGATGCAAGGTCGAAACTACCAGGAATAACTGAAGATTGAAATTACTCGAGTAAACCCCGGGCGGGTGAAGCCCGTCTATACCAAAAGGAGATATACCCTTGAGGTTGTTTCTCATTTAGCACTACCCGGTGGACACGTAGGCTTAAGCTCGGTCCTGGACTCGCGAGACGTTGTTTCCCTAAACTCCACTAAAATGAAAAAAAAGTCCCAATGAATACAAGCTCTAATTGAAACAAAAGTTGAATAACTAAATAGAGGTTATTGTAAAGTATTTCTAAATATACTTTTACATAAAGAACAAATATTTTTCCTACTTGTTCTTTATCTCTTCCCAATAAGACTTAAAATACATCTATGATACCTAGAAACCATTATTGAATCAAAAACTACAGTTTTAATCAATATCATGTAAACGGAGAATTTTCCAATTAAAATTTAAAAGAAGTGTTAAGCTGAAGAAAATATTCTCTTATATCAAAAAGAATTTAAATTTTAATACAGCTTTAAAATCGTGTTATAATATAAAGCTTATAAATATATATATTCATACATACACACACACACACACACACACACACACACATATATATATATATATATATATATATATATATATATATATATATATATATATATATATATATATATATATATATATATATATATATATATATATATATGTATATATATATATATATATATGTATATATATATATATATATATATATATATATATATATATATATATATTATATATATATATATATATATATATATATGTGTGTGTGTGTGTGTGTGTGTGTGTGTGTGTATGTGTGTGTGTGTGTGTGTGTATGTGTGTATATATTTATATACAATACATGTAATACATATGGTATACAATTATTTTAAATATAATTTAAAAATGTCCATGACTATGATATATATTTAGGATAGTTATTCCAATCTCACCCTTAAATAACTCAACTAAATAGGTGAACCTAGAATTTATTACACTGAAAATAATATTATAATTTGAATTAAGTTATAACTTTAGATTGTGTTCTGGTATTTTGCTATTATGTAAAACTTTTGGGAATTATATTAGTTACAATAACATCTCAGTTATTACAATCTCAAATAAAAATCCGTCGCGTGTTTTACTAATAATTCAAAATTAATACTACTGAGAAAACAGAGGTATCTTTTATTACACATAACTTCTATTTATTTATAAACTTATACATTATTTATATATATTATTTATTATTTTTTTATTAATTCCCTTACATATATTAATATGATTTCTAATATTTTTTTTCTTTCTGGCCAAACTTTTTGAATAACAATCAGAAAACAGTAGAAAATTTCAGTCGTCTAGAAGTAAATTCATTAAGTCAGAATGCATAAGAGGTATACGCATCATACTAATTTGTAATGTTGGTTGCGAAACAGTTTAATCAAAACCTATTTTGTTTTATGAGATTGTTTACTTACAAACATATTGCTTTTATGAACAAATCAATATGGGTTTGTCATAAAAAACGACTGATAATATTTATTGGGGTAAATAAATATTCCATAAATAAAATTATTTCATATAAATAATTAATCAGGGCAGGGACTAACTCTATTGGCACCAAAATCTAGCTTGTGCTTCAAGTATAGTGGATAAAACGTGTTTATATAACATAAAAACATTTTTTCTGTATAAAATATTTGCACAATGCATTCCCAACTTACAAATTAAGAAACTAATAACTTTATATTTGTGTACTGCATTAAAATGAAAGGTATTTTCAACATTATTTTCCTAGCATACGTGTATAAATGAATTAATTTATCGTAGTTTATACGTTTGCGGTTTCTTTTTTAAGTGACTGATATAGGCTTAATCCTTAGTCGTTTCTATTCCAACGAAGAACGTAGATATAATTTTATAACTTTCAGCTTTTCCAAAAATATAGTTATAAGCATGCTCGATTAATAATTATATTCGATTCTCAAAAATATTAAATTTGGATATATATTAGCTAATTTCAGCTGATATACTTTTAAAATTTCTTTTTAGATTTTGAGCTTTAGGTGATTTTTAGTGACTAATATAGGGTTATTCCCCAGTTGTTTCTTTTCCAACGAAGAATGTAGATATAATTTTATAACTTTCAGCTTTCTCAAAAATGTTGTTATAAGCATGCTCGATTTCTAAATAAAAAATTATTTATATATACATGTAATCTAAATTTGCTGATATAGTCCTTTTAAAATTCTTTTGGATTTTTTTGAGATTTTGGGTTTTTTTATTGACTAATATAGGCTTATTCCCTAGTTGTTTCTAATCCAACAAAAACGTATATATAATTTTATAACTTTCAGTTTTCTTAAAAATGTTGCTATAAGCAAGCATAACTCGATTCTGTATAAAAATATATTTGGATATATAATATCTAATTTTATCTGATATAGTCCTTTTAAAATTTCTTTTTTGATTTTTTAAGTTTTTTTGTGTTTTTTCAGCGATTAATATATGCTTATACCGTAATGGTTTCTATTCAAAAGAAGAACGTAGATATAATTTTATTACTTTCTACTTTCCCAAAATGTAGCAATAAGCATGTATAACTCGATTCTCAATAAACGTATTAAATTTTGATACATGCAATCTAATTTTAGCTTATATAATACTTTTAAAATTTCTTTTTAGATTTTCTAAGTTTTAGTGTTTTTTAGTGAGTAATATAGATTTCCCTAGTCGTTTCTGTTATAACGAAGACCGTAGATATAATTTTATAACTTTCAGATTTCCCCAAAATGTAGATAAAATCATGCATAACTCGATTTTGAATAAAAATATTAAATTTGGATATATATTGTCTGAATTTGCTGATAGAGTCCTTTTAAAATTTCTTTTTAGATTTTCTTAAAAGTTTTAGGATTACTGAAATCTATTCCAATATGTATACATATAAATTTATACGTGTAATTTTAAACCAATTTATTGTCTTTCATCCTTACATAGCCAATAACTAGAATTATGAAAATTATTTT
>CM063504.1:46437185-46444685 GCA_032207245.1 Pardosa pseudoannulata | reverse complement strand
TATAGAGTCTTCCTGTTTATGGCATGAATCAATTTACGCATGAAAGGTATAATCTTATCATACATAATAGTAATAAAGGAAATAATATTCCAAAAGTTTTAAGTACGAAAATGGTTAAAACTTGCAATTCTGTAGAGATTTCAAATTATCGTGCTTGTTAAACTTTGTGCATGAATGCATTTACTCTCAAGAGATTGGCTATAGTCATTTTTACCAATCGGAAAAGGAATTCATCGTTAACCAAGATAATAGAAACTACAGTGCAAACAACAGTTGTAAACCATTCGTATCTCGCTTCCTCCGTAAGATGATAATAAACAGCACCTTGACGTATAAGTATTATGTAAACCAGAGTCTAAATAAACAAGTAATGAACGTTAAATAAATATATAGCAAGCCAGCAACCTACTGCCTTGCCCAGCAGCTGGTAATATTGACAAAGGAGTCAATGGTTCTCAAACTGAACAATTTATGAAATCATAAAAACTTTGTTGAAGAATCTTGCATAATAAGATTATAAATAAATTGATAATTATGCTCTTTAAAAGGCAAAGGCTGTATTATTAGTATGAAATGTCACAGCTATTACATTTTAGGATGAACATGGAATTATGTTGGCTAACTATTTAGGAAAAGGTAAAATGATAGCTAGAGGACTATCATTTAACTCTTTATAATGGAACCGTACAAAAAAAATCATAAAAATAGACACAAATTAAATAGCAAATATTTCAGAATAAATGGGATTACTCATAAAAAGAGTCTAACCAATTTAAAACTGCGGAATTTCCATAAAATGCTATTACATGACATGTCTTTGAATTTCCTTGTTTTTAGCCTTGAAATATTTCTCATAAATTTTCATTTAATGAAGAAAAACTTTATTATTAGAATACATAATACATTCTAAAGGACACTATAAATTGATAATGACTTTAATAACACTAAAAAAATGTTCATAAAAATGATTATGATAGAAAAAAATATTTTAAAGATATAAAACTAAATCAACATAATTTTCAGACTATTAATACCTACTAATCTAAAAATAAAAATTAAATAGCAAATATTTCAGAATAAATGGGATTACTCATAAAAGAGTCTAACCAATTTAAAAACTGCGGAATTTCTAAAATGAAATGCTATTACATGACATTTGAGGAATAAGAGTATCTTTGAATTCCAGTTGTTTTTAGGCCTTGAAATATTTCTCACCTAAATTTTCATTTAATGAAGAAGCGATTATTGTTATAGACTAATACATAATATCACTTCTAAAGGAACACTATAAATAAAGATAATGACTTTGGAATAACACTCTAAAAAAGGGTGTTCAATTCAAACATGATTATGATTGAAAAAAAAATAGTGTTTTTTAAAGATATAAAAACTAATTTTCACCATCAACCCTTATAATTTTCAGACTATTTCCCCACCCATACCTACTAATCTAAAAAGTTAAGGGTAAAGTAGTAAAAAGCAAGGTGTATTCAGAATAATCGGCTTACTCATAACAGAGTCTAACCCTTGGCAAAATTGCGGAATTTCCAATATGAAATGCTATTACATCCACCTAAAAGGAGTACCTGTAATTTTCAGCTGTTTTTAAGCCTTGAAATATTTCTCACTGACAATGTTTTCCTTTGATGAAGAAGCGATTACGGTTGTCGATGAATTGCTAACACTACTTCTAAAGGAACACTATAAATATAGATAATGACTTTGGAATAACACTAAAAAAATGTGTTCAATTCAAAGATGATTATGACAGAAAAAAACACTGTTTTTTAAGGATATAAAAACTAATTTCCAACATCAATCCTTATACTTTTCAGACTATTTTCCCACCCATACCTACTGATCTAAAAATTAAAGTATAGGGTAAAATAGTAAAAAGCGATGTGTATTCAGAATAATAGGCTTACTCATAACAGAGTCTAACCCTTGGCAAAATTGCGGAATTTCCAATATGAAATACTATTACATCCACCTAATAGGAGTACCAGTGATTTCCAGCTGTTTTTAAGCCTTGAAATATTTCTCACTCACAATATTTTCATTTAATGAAGAAGCGATTACTGTTGCCGACGAATACATGACACCACTTCTAAAGGAACACTATAAATATAGATAATGACTTTGGAATAACACTTGAAAAGTGTTTTTTAAAGATATAAAAAATTATTTTCACCATCAACCCTTATACGTTTTAGACTATTTCTCCACCTATACCTATTGATCTAAAATGTAAAATAAAGGGTAAAGTAGTAAAAAGCAATGTGTATTCAGAATAATGGGTTTACTCATAACAGAGTATAACCCTTGGCAATATTGCGGAATTTCCAATATGAAATGCTATTACATCTAACTGTGAGGAGTACATGTGATTTCCAGTTGTTTTTAAGTCTTGAAATATTTCTCACTGACAATATTTTCATTTGATGAAGAAGCGATTACTGTTGCCGACGAATACATGACACCACTTCTAAAGGAACACTAAAAATATAGATAATGCCTTTGGAATAACACTTGAAAAGTGTTTTTTAAAGATATAAAAATTATTTTCACCATCAACCCTTATACTTTTAGACTATTTCTCCACCCATACATACTGATCAAAAAAGTAAAGGGTAAAGTAGTAAAAACAATGTGTATTCAGAATAACGGGCTTCCTCATAATAGAGTATAACCCTTGGCAAAATTGCGGAATTTCCAATATGAAATGCTATTACATCTAACTGTGAGGAGTACATGTGATTTCCAGTTGTTTTTAAGTCTTGAAATATTTCTCACTGACAATATTTTCATTTGATGAAGAAGCGATTACGGTTGTCGACGAACACACAACACTACTTCTAAAGGAACACTATAAATACAAATAATGACTTTGGAATAACACTTGGAAAAAATGTGTTCAATTCAAAGATGATTATGATAGAAAAAAACACTGTTTTTTAAAGATATAAAAACTAATTTTCACCATCAACCTTATACTTTTCAGACCATTTCCCCACCCCTACCTACATATCATCTAAAAAGTAAAGTAAAGGGTAAAGTAGTAAAAAGGAATGTGTATTCAGTTGTTTATTTTCTTTCAACTTTTAAGAAATAACTACTTCACAATTAACACATTGTGTGCTGGTACATTTCGCAGCGGAATTGTACCGGGAGCGGGCATTTTGTGCTCAAATTTAATTATTCAGTTAAATCTCAATAGATAAAAAATTATTTAATTTTTTAACCAACTTTTCGTATTTTATACTGAAATATATAAACAAATACATAAATAGAAATATATAAATAACAACCATAATATTTTTGTAAACAAAAATATTTTTAGGGGATAAATTTTATAATAGTATCGTAAATATGAAAAATCAAATAGAAAAAGTAGTATATTTAATTTTTTCTCGTTCTGTAGTTCCGCATTGACTGATGTACAAACTAGTTTTTATTAGTCTAAATTTTTCCAGAATCTATGTAGTAGACAAGAACATTCGGCTTCGTTTTCCTGTATATACCGTTATTGTTGTGCCCTTACAAACCAGGTTGTTACACTAACCCGTACTAGTACTTGACCCGCGCTCAAGTATCAATCGTCAGAAAACGTGCTAGTACGTGTCCCTCATACAATGTGTTAAGAGAATTTGTTTTTCAAAATATACAACCGTCTACAGTTCGTGTGCTAGTACTACATTTTAAATAGTATTTCAAACTATTTAATCGTTATTTTTCTCACAATATTTATGATTTAAAAACAATTTTTAAAAATGTGTAGAATAATATTTTATAACAGAAAATATACTTCTTAGTTCATTGTGATACTAATGTAGAAAACAGAAGTATTTCGTTTGTAAACACGCTTTAGTATTCTTATCTAACACATAAAAGAAAAATAAAGCTTTCTAAAAATTTTAAACAATCCATATTTTAACAAAATAAATATTTATTACTTGTTTAAACTACTTAGAAAAAAATATATTCTATTAACAAAGAAATATACTGAGTCTAGTATTCTACATTCGTAAAAGCATTAACAGTGTATATTTTACATGTATAAATTACCTCTCATTTCTGCTCTATATCGTTCCATTCAAAGATGGAACTGCTGTCAAAATCAACAAATTTCTCTTTCAAAAAAAAAATCTTTATTTCAAATATTCATTCTTCCATACATAACCATGAAAAAGGAAAGAAATATTTCTTTTAAAAAATGCGGTTGTGAATTATATATATATATTTCTAGAAGAATTATTTTGTATTCGAAATGACACAGTTTATTCTTAAGAAGGTTAAACAAAAGCCCATCTTTTTTAAAAATAGATGTCAAGCTGTTGATGTAATATATTTGTTTAATGGGAAGTCACTAAGCAAAAGAGTATTTGTTTAACATTGTTATTTATTTTTCCTAAAATTGCTTTGAAGGAATTTACTGTAAAATATTTGTTTACTTCGTAATATAGTTGTTTAATATTTATTATGTTATATTGTTAAATATATATTTTATTTTATTTTTTAAATTTTAAACATTTCATATGGAATTTGACGATAGAAATCTTATATGTATTTGATATCACTAATATTAAATAAATATTTGTTTTGTAGAAAGGCATGACAGTGAGAAAAAGTTAATTTTATATCTTTTAATGAATATATAGTTGTTTACACAATACATTTCTTTGATGCAAAGTCCTTAAAAATACACTTTTAATGATTCCAATAGAAAACATAAACAAAAATAAAGAGGAAAAAACAAAAAAAAATTATCTTAGTAATATTTACGGAATAAAAATTATTCCACATGCTATTTAAGCATGATTTATAATATAAAAATACTGTAATGTATGTGAGCTCTAAAATTACTTTCTAGAAATTACTACCTAGAATGATATTAATTGACGCATATTTAAGTAAAAAAAAAAATTATCTTAGTAATATTTACGGAATAAAAATTATTCCACATGTTATTTAAACATGATTTATAATATAAAAATACTGTAATGTATGTGAGCTCTAAAAGTACTTTCTAGAAATTACTACCTAGAATGATATTAATTGACGCATATTTAAGCAAAGGTTATTATTTACTGATTTTCCTGTTTCTAAAACAACTTATACTAGTACATGTATAGAATTAATAATACAGTAAAAGTATGCAAAAGTAAGGAAATAATGTAAAAATGATAATTAGTTTTGTGTATTTTGGCAATTAACAATATTTCTGATTTTATTTCAGTATATATTATAATTAAAAAAAGACACTTTACATTCTGAAAAATATTATTACTTTACAAAATACGATTCAGAATTTGTATATTTGAGGCAGAGAAAATGAAGTAATAATGGATGTAAAATATGTTTTTTATTAATTTTCAATACACTGGGATCATTTATTTATTGAAATAAATAATATCTTTTAATGAATATTTAGTTGATGGTACAATAAATTTGTTTGACGCATAGTCCTCAAAAATATACGTGTAATGATTAAAATAGCAAACATAAACAAAAATAAAGAGAGAAAGAAAACAAAATAAAAGCAAAATATAAATTAAAATATTTTGCTTTATATGGAATAAAAATTATTGCACATGCTATTTAAGCATGATTTATAATATTAAAATGCTTATATGTATGTGAACTTTAAAAGTACTTTCTAGAAATTACTACCTAGAATCACATTAATTGAAGCATATTTAATTAAAGGTATTCTTTATAGATTTTCCTCACTGTTTTTGAAAAGATTGATATCAGTACTTTTATTGAATTAATAATGCGGTAAAAGTAAACAAAAGTATGGAAACAATGTAAAAATGATAATTAGTTCTGTGTATTTTGGCAATTAAAAATATTTCGAATTTTATTCTAAGTATTCATTTTAATTAAAAAAAGACACTTTACATTCTGCAAAATATTATTACCTTACAAAATACTATTCAGAATTTATATATTTGAGGCAGAGGGAATGAAGTAATAATTGATGTAAAATATTTTTTTTATTAATTTTAAATACACTGGGATCAGTTATTTATTTAAATAAATAATTATTCTGAAAGGAAAAAAAATTAAATATATGAAATACATATTAAAATGACGTTTATGTATAAACATACTAAATACTTACAAAATAACATATATTTCACACTGTATTGAAAGCACATTTTATGATAAAGTTTATTTTACTTTGTTAACAAGGAAAAATCTGCTCAGGGTGTCTCAACCTTATTCAAAATAACGATTCCAGATTACTCAAAGAACTGTAAAATAATATAAATGATAAAAAAATGCCATAAGGACTGTACCTCTCAGACCCACATTTTTCGAGAAACATGTGAAGGAGTTTGCATGACTTTATAACTGGTTTACGAAAAAATCTTTATTCCAAACATGAACATAGTTACTCACGAAGGGGGTATCCTTTGTATGGACACCACGGATATTAGATCTATAGATCTAACCCATTAGGTTTCTACCTGTCATCTGAATTAAGTGGTTTATCGAGACTCAATTCCTTCAGAAAAAGGCTCAGTTACTAGTCTCCATGTACTTTAGTGCACACCACGAGTCTGGATTGTGTACTGGCAACTATTCCATGACTGTCACATGCATTACACCATATGCGCAGGGGACAATCAAACATATTCCTTTTTTTAACTATGTGAATATAGCTGATAAAAATGTTCTAAGGATTGTCCCTCCACGATCTACAGTTTTATAGAAAAATGTAAAGGAGTATGCATGACTTTATTACTGGTTTACGAAAATTTTTTTATTCCAAATATGAACATTGTTAGTCACGGGGGGATTCCTGTTTTATGGACACTACGGATATAAGATTTATAGATCTAACCTCTATAGATTTCTACTTGTGAGGTCATCTGAAGGAAGTTCTTTATTGAGTCTCAGTTCCTTCAGAAATAGGCTCAGTTGCTCGTCTCCCTGTACTTTAGTGCACACTACGAGTCTGAAACGTTTGCAGACAACCATTTCATGACGTGAACATGCATGACACCATATGCATAGGGGAAATCATACATATTGCTTTTTTAAACAATGTGTATATAACTGATAAAAAATGCCTTAAGGACTGTACCTATACGACCCACAGTTTTCGAGAAAATGTGAAGGAGTATGCATGACTTTATTACTTGTTTACGAAAAATTTTTCATTCCAAACATGAACATTGTTACTCATAGGGCGGGGGACTGTTTTATGGACACTACGGATATTAGATCTATAGATCTAACCTCTTTAGATTTCTACCTGTGAGGTCATATGAAGGAAGTGGTTTATCGAGACTCAGTTTCTTCAGAAATAGACTCACTTGCTCGTCTCCACGGTTCATGTACTTTAGTGCACACTACGAGTCTGGAACATGTGCTGGCAACCATTCCATGACGTGCACATGCATGACACCATATGCGCAGGGGACAATCAAAAATATTCCTTTTTTAAACTATGTGAATATAACTGATAAAAATTCCCTCAGGACTGTACCT
>CM063504.1:46422185-46424685 GCA_032207245.1 Pardosa pseudoannulata | reverse complement strand
AATTAACATTATTTCCTTCCCCCCTATATTCTCTCTCTCTCTCTCTCTCTCTCTCTCTCTATATATATATATATATATATATATATATATATATATATATATATATATATATATATATATATATATATATATATATATATATATATATATATATATATACATATATATGGTGTACATGTGCATATACACCTTTCGATTTATGCAGGTATCCTGGATGTAAGATATACAAATATAAAACTTTTTGAATATGTGTATTTATACTTGTACAGAAAATTATGAAGACTGAATTCATTCCTGGGAAAATTTTTTTTCAGGCTAAATTGTTATGAATTTAAGGGTATGGGGATTACAAAAATGTTATGCCTGGGATTGAAATCATTCCTGGGAAGATTATTCAGGCTAACTTGTTGTGATTTTAAGGGTATGGGGATTACAAAAATGTTATACATGGTGATTGAAATTCCTGGGAAGATTTTTTTAAGCTAAATTGTTATGAATTTAAAGGTATGGAGAATATAGAAAATTATGCATGGAGATTGAAATCATCCTTGGGAAGATTTTTTTAGGCTAAATTGTTATGAATTTAAGAGTATGGATATTACAGAAAATTATGCAGGGAGATTGAAATCATCATAGGGAAGATTTTTTCAGGCTAAATTGTTATGAATTTAAGGGTATGGAGATTGCAGAAAATTATGCATGGTGATTGAAATCATTCCTGCGAAGATTTTTGTAGGTTAAATTCTTCCCACGGATAGTATGGGGTATTATGGGGTAAACAGTAGTATGGGGTATACAATAGGGTATGGGGATTACAGAAAATAATGCATGATGATTCAAATAATCCCTGGAAAGATTTTTCCAAATTAAATTATGAATTTAAGGGTGTGGAGATATAGAGAGATTTTTTAAATATTATTAGAGTTTGTCAACAACATGTTAACGAAAATTCATATATTTTACATTTAATTAAAATTATACTAAATTCCATTTTAATTTGGTATATATTTTTTATTTTGAACACAGTTGTACTATAATATGATTAAATTTTTGTCATTTTCATTTCATTTAAAGTAGTGTTATCTATTAAAACACTGTTTAGCATTTACGTCATGGATAAATATTCAAGCTGAGTATTTTTATTTGTAGATGCATTTGATTACTTTAAATAATCTAGCTAAAATCTTTTTTGTTAGTTATTTAGATAAATAAGCAAATACCTCCGATATATGCATTTTATTTTTAATATTATTCTTATTAAGTTCAGAGTGGAAATTAAGTTTTAACGGATGTGTTATTTATTCTATGATAATCAATTGTTTTATATCTAGAATCATTTATATTGTTAGTGTAATATAATTTGCAAACGAAATTGAATTTTGAATTAAATACAACCGTTATATAGGAACCACAATTACACAGATCAGAAGCTGCATATGAATCGTCTAGTTCTTTAGAATTATTAAATAATTAATGCATAAACTGAATATATTAGTATGAAGAATTCTCTAGGCTTTCATGAGTTACTCGTTATTTTTCTGTGTCAAAAAATATATATTTCTCAGATTCATTAAAAGGTAAATAATATTTAATGCAATCTCTATGATTTTTAGTAGTATATTATATATTTGCTTTATAGAACTCATATACTTGGTTTAAGAAAACTAATAATTTACATTTTCTGTACTGCACCAAATTTTAATAGACAAACCTAAAATATTTTAATGCATTTATAAAGTAGATAAAGTAATGCAATTTATATTGTTATTTTTCTATTTTTAATTGCAATATATATTCCATTAAAACGTTTGCCAAGAACGACTTACACCGTTTCGCCTCTAGATATCGCTTACCTTGTTCATTATAAGTGAATGAAGTGGTCGGCATTAAATTCATTTACCCCATATTCGGAGCAGCCCCAAGAGTCCTCTTTAGATGGAATCTAGAGCCCCTTCATATTTCCCCAAAAAAGGTAAAAAAAATGTTTGACAAATGTTCTTTACTTTGATAAAAAGCGCACTTTAATTTCAGTTTGGAGACCTCAAAGCTAAATTGAGCGCATGAGCAGTTTTTTCCCACTCGAAAACCTGACATATTTGTAGTTTTTTATGCCAGTTTTTAACCTATTTGGTGATGTTGAATAGCTTTTAATTTTTAAGTATGGGGAGAATTAAAAGATGTCTTTTTGATTTTAATATTCTTGATGAAAGTTTCGGAGGGGACAGGATGGGAAGAGCATAAGTGTTTTCTTCTGTTTTATTATCTGCTAGGAATTTAATTCTTATGGTAATTATAGCTTAATCTTCAGGACATTAATGAGTTATTTCAAGATTATAGTTATAGGTAATTCATATATAATTTTATTGTAATAATTTATTTTTAGAGCAATGTTTTTATGTATAACATGCACATTTTTTTACCCTCAACCCATATTCTTTTCTTACACATTCCGCCGAATGCTGGCCTATTGGTTAGGGCACTAATCATCCGTACCGGAGAT
>CM063504.1:46397185-46409685 GCA_032207245.1 Pardosa pseudoannulata | reverse complement strand
TCTATCCATTTTAAAATACACAGTGTTCCATTATTATTTACAAGTTCAACCGATTCTCCTCTTTTTTAGGATTTTATCCAATTTTAGTTTACTTTGGGCGTCCAATTTTTATCCAATTCTGTTTGTCCTAATCGTGCCAGCTGTAAAAATGTCCTTCTTCAAGTGATACTCAGCACAATTAAGGCTAGTCAAGTACCTGTCAGTGTTTACTGCATGTTGCCAGTTGGATGGAATGCTTTTTGATAATGTCTTCACTACACTTGTACCAGAACCCAAATCTTAAATGTCCTAAATGGAAACAGAACCTTTTCCAACATACATTAGATAGTCGAACACTAAACCATCCCTTGAGGATGACACAAAAATTTTTAGCCAATAGGATTGGACTTGTAGGGAACATATTGTCTAAAATTGCATCAAAGGGAATCATTTGCTCATCAATGGACAGATGTTTGGGCTTTGGTAAACTTAAGCATTTTTTCTAATTGGGTCAACAAAAAGTCTTACTTTCCATAGTTTACCTGTGTTATTTTTCCTACTTTCGGTGGCATCATAGTTGACAAAATCCAAATTATTTCGCAACTGTTTCTGGACATGGTATCGTTGAACATCTGAATAGACCAATACATTTTTGCCTGGAGAAATATTAATATAACCATTAATATTTGTAAGCCAACCAATTACATAATTTTATTAGAGTTCTTTTTAACAAATCTGAGATTCCTCATGTGAACCAAATATAGATTCGTTTGATCTGCAATTTCTTCAAAAACTTTTAAATTGAAATACTCAAAGAAAGTATTTATGGGTAAAAGTGGCTCAAGTAGATTTTCAACTATGTCTTCCTCATAAGATCATCTTGGTGTCCTTCTCGAATTATTGAGATAAATTATTTTTACTTTTAAGATAAAGTATTATTATTTAAGATAAACTATTTAATAACTATTAAATTATGAAGATAATTATATTTTCAAAAATATTAAGATAAAATAAAAGAATTTAGAATTGTTTTCAACAAAGCATTTTGTTTCAAAATAAATCAGAAAAAGTTTAGTTAGATATGTTTTTATGACTTCAAATAAAGGTGTAAAATATTTTATTAGACTGCATACTTCAATAAAACACATTATATATCTTGGATTTCCAAATTTCTCCTATTTTCCTTGAAAAGGTAGAACTCGTAGAAAGTTCATTTAAATCAGGAATAATTGCAGATTCATCTCCGGAGTCACTTTCGTTAGCCGAACCAGGATTAAATCAACCATTATTACTTTCATCAGATCCATCGGAAAAAACCCTTTGTTCCAAGAAAGCTTGTATTTATGCATCAGTCACAAACTCTAATGTAAAACTATGTGTAATATTGCTAAGAGATATTAACATCAATTTTCAGATACTTTTTCTAAAATTCGAATCAATATTATCAAAATAAATATTTTAAATAATAAAATAATATTATGTTTTCAGTGTCAAAATTGATAAAAAAATCTCATAAAATATAGCGAATCAATTAAATCCCTTCAAAAGAATCTAAATGCTTAATTTTTGAAAGAACAGAAAACACAAGCTATTAACAGCAGTTTTAACCACTTCGTACCCACGTCCACATACGTGGACCTATATAAGTATCTCTCTCAAATGCACAAAATGCACGTTTAAATCTAAAAAAACTATTTTAACACAAATTTTAAACAATTTTTAATTAGAATACATTAATTGTAGGACTTAAAAACCATTCAAAACAAATGAAATTTAATTATTTTTACGAGCACTCTGCTTCGACGCAATTTCTTACGAATCGCTTCAGAATAACAAATATTCCAGAAGAACTTCTGATTACTGCTGCAATTTATTGGTATCAGTCAGAAGCCTAGATATCCTCGTATGTGTATCTCAGTTGTTAACTACCATTTTTTTCAACAGGATTATTTTTCAGACGAAAGAGTCGAGGTCCATATATGTGGACCGAGGTAGTGAAGAGGATAGGACATTTATGGGATGGGAAAAAAGATTTTAAGGATTTAGAATTGGAGAGAATAGGATTTTAAGGAAATATTAAAGTTAAATAATTGTGATATATTACACACACACACACACACACACACACACACACACATATATATATATATATATATATATATATATATATATATATATATATATATATATATATATATATATATATGTATACACGCACACACAAGCACACACACACACACACATATATATATATATGTGTGTGTGGGTGGGTGTGTCATATATATATATATATATATATATATATATATATATATATATATATATATATATATATATATATCTGAATAACAGTGCAAATTAAAATAAATTCTAAACAAAGTTGTTGAAATGGATTAGTTAAAAAATATAAATTACAAAATTATGTTTATTATAGGAAAAAGAATTCGTGTTATAAAATAGTATTTTAAATAATTCAATATTATACTCATTATTTCGAGGTTTTTATATTACATATATATTTTTAACCATAGAAAATATTATTTTAAATTTTACTTCTAATCCTTTCTTTAGCTTATACTTAGCAAACTTGTTATTTATTATTCGAAATACTCTGCACCCGTTCACAGGTTTAAAACTGCTTTTGGTGTTTTTAAATGAATTATTTTTAAGGTTATAGCAAAATATGTACATTAATTAATGTTTACTTCATATTTGACGGTTAAACCAGTATTTGAGAGTATTTTAATTTTATTATCCTACATATATTATTTATTTATTTATTTATTTATTTATTTTTGCATTAGTAGAAATTACTTCCCAATATCCTGTGAGAAATGATGATAAAATTATCCAAAAGTGCATAAAAGTATTTGCACTATTAAAAACCTTTGTTCTATCACCAAATCTGTCTACTTTTATAAATTTTATATTCTTTTATATTATTTACAATTTTAACAAGTAAAATTTAAAATTTTTCAACTGCTCAATTATTTGAGGGGATGACCGGGAAAACTTATTTTTGTTCCTTCAAGAATTGTCCCATGTCTACCTATTTGTGTTACAAGATAATAATGTATCAGAACTGATACGATTTAAAAAGATTTCCCATTCTGCAGTATTCCGAGATTTTTTATTTTAGTTGTTTTATGAGTGTATAATCTCTGTGTTGCATGGCAATAGAAATAGCTATATAGCTTTAATTCAGAGCTCAGTACTAGAAGTTATTTTCTTACCACAAAAACATAATTTTTTTTTTAATATTTATAACTGATACTTTAAGCATGACATAAAGTAACAACTTATTAAGGGAACTTAAAAACTTTCCAGGATTAATATATTAATATTAACACATTTTAACCGATTCATCATAAAACGAAAAGGTGTGCTCGTTTTAAAACTGAATTTTTACATGATTTTTTAAACGTTTTATGTGTACAAAAATGTCAGATTTTGTCATTTTAATTAAAATATATTTCTAAATAGCATAGAAGATACTTGTTAACCCTTTAGCGGACAGTGTTTTCGTAGCGAAACCACCTATTAAACATCTTTCTTTTAAACTTTACTTTTTGGAGTACTTTATCTTTGCATAATTATTTACAGCTCCAATCCCATACATCTGTCATGTATGGAAGCCAATAATGCAGAATCAAGAGCTTCTGCAATTAAAAAAAAAAACTTTTTAGAGACATGGATGATTTTTTGATTTTTTTATATTTTTGACATTTTAAATTTACAGCAGATGATAGCTCTACATTTAATTTATTTTAACTTTTGAAATATATATATATTTAAACTTGCTGTACCTGAGAAGTCAGTAATTCAATTTATTCTTCTTATGACCCCAAATAAAAGTATTTATAAAAACCCTACTTATAAAATGTTAAGCTATTTATTTATTATATTATTTTAAGGATTAATATTTATTGTTCTTCTAGTATAGTTAAACTTTTAAAAAGTATAATGTTCAAGCTGTACAAGGGGAGGAGTTAGTCAGTTAAACAACTCAAAACCTCCTTGCGTAACGATGGTCGATTGGTTAGGGTGCTGGCCTTCAGGACCAGAGTTCGTGGGTTCTAATCCCACTGGGGCATGGATGTTCGTACCCGTCCGGAATCGGCGTTAAGCAGTAGGTCCCGATCTCATTAGCCCTCGTCTTGCAAAAGAGTAGATCGTAGCACTCCAAAAAAAAAAAAAAAAACATTTCTTAGGTATCCTCTAAGGCAAACAGTCCTAAAGAATGTAAAGAAAATTTATATTTTACATTTACATGGTTCATAGATAGAATTTATAAACTAATTACACTAAATTCTAAGGAATTTATTATGGTGACCTTTAAAGGGTTAAATGAAAAAGATAAATTCGTTAATATATTCGTTAAAAACTATTGAATAATTCACACTAAAAAGTAAGATTTTTATATCAAATTAAGGTAAAAAAGTAAAGTCCAAAACTTGTATTAACTAAGTTTATTTGACAATTTAAATGTAAAAAAAGTAAATCTAGTAACAATTTATTTTAATAGGACTTTGTCATAGTATGCAATAAAATATATTGTTTGTATTAATGTATTTAATATTCATAATGTGCACAGAAATAAAAAAATATATTATTTATACATGCTATAAAAGTTAAGTTCTAATTTGAAGACTTCAAGTACATATTTTATTTATTTATGAAATATATTTTTCATGTAACAAAACAAGAAAAAGTTTAAAGTAAGAACATTTTAAAGATTTAGGAAAAGTTTCAGTCTAAACACAATTAATCCAAGTAAGGAAAATAACACTCCTGAAAATTCTAACGAAAATAATTCTCTATTAGAACTTCTTAAAACCTTTAATGAATTTATGAAGGAATTCAATATCGCCGATATTTTTGCCCTTCTTAAGAATATCTCAAAAATTATGAAATCAAAACGTGACAACATGACAAAAATATACGAAATTTTTGAATTAATTGCTTATACTTTTGACAATGATGATGCTTCTGATGGTTAAATAACCTCATTTTGCCATTCTATTAAATTTTCAACACTAAAATCAAATTTTTTCTTAATATTTTATCTTATTTTCCAAAATTCTTATTAAATTTCATTATATTTTTACTAAAATCTTTAAATCGGACGTTATTTTTCCATTCAGTTGCTATTCTGAGCCTTCGAACACATTCGTTGACTCCCACGTAGCTCTCATTACGGACTGACTACTTTTTTGATATTTTTGTAATATCGCCCCCCCCAAACTTTTAGGCCTTTTGAATATTAGGCCCCTCCCCCTCATAATTTTATATTCTATGAAAACTATAAAAAATTTTAAGATCCAAACACGAGAACTAAAAAATCAGGGCTTAATTCGCCCCCTAATTAGGAGCTTAGGCTCCGCCCACTTATGCACGGAGAAATTTTACTGGTAGTTTCCCAGGATCCGAATTACAATTCAGATCGGGTTTTTTCAATGTAATACTACGTTTTACTCATATGTTACTGTATTATACTCATATTTAATCGCATTTACTCATATTAAACTCTATTTAATCGCATTTATGTCATATTTAATCACTATTTTCATATTATTTTTAGCCTTTTTTAATTATTATTCATTTATTATTAATTTGCTTAACTTTTATTATTTTTACAATATATTTAATGGAACTGGCATCTGTATCACATGTATTATTCATCAAGAACCGCTCCCTTTACCAGTTTTGCATCTTAACTACTAGAGATATGCCCTCATGGGCCAGGGACTCCGACAACTACCATCAAATGGAAGCGACAGTCTAAACACAGCAGAAAGTTTTATATGGAATCAAATCTAAACTATTAGGATACAGATTTTACAGCTCAAAAGTTATTGTGTCTCCTTATCTAACAAAAACTATGTAGTAGTTTGGTTTTTTTTTTTACATTTACTACAAATTTACAAATTTATATTCAATTGCGTTTCAAATTTATTTTAATTTTTATGCATCATCAAATATTATTAAAAAAATATGCTTAATATATATTTCTAAGAAGGTTTTGAAGTAAAATTAATATTATAAATAACAAGAAGGTTTGGCAAAGCATGTAAACAACGGTACGTCTACAAATACAATCATTTCGTAGATTGCAATAGAAATCAATTTTGCATTAAAATATTTTTCAAGTTATAGAGCGTCTAACAATTCCACGAAACTGTAATTAAAATCCATTTTCAATAATTTATTTTTGAGGAGATCTTTTAATCAAAATACGTTCGTAAACACAATATTCAATTAAAATTAATGCGGGTGATGTATCAGTAAGTGTGTAGTACCTTACCTTGGAAAACACTTCATCCTGGACAGCTTAATAGAAGCTGATGAAAATACCAAACACGTGTTAGACGCTCAAGCGAAAGACAAACATCCCTGTTCAGCTCATAAATTTATTTTACGCTATTTATTATCAAAGTTTATTACGAGAAGCATCTTGGAAATATGAGTGCCATTTACAAAATTAATCTTACCGTCTTTCAAAATGTGTATATTATGGAACGACAGAATTATGTTTTATAAATTACACACAGCAAAGAGTTTCCGAAACAATGTACGTTCTTTGGAAAAGATAAAGTACGATGGACGGTAATTTATACGTGACCGTAACTGTTCTACAAAATTCTATGTATTATTTATCTCTTTCTCATATGATATATATATATATATATATATATATATATATATATATATATATATATATATATATATATATACATATATATATATGTATATATATGTATATATGTATATGTATATGTATATATATGTATATGTATATATGTATATATATATGTATATATATATATATATATATATATATATATATATATATATATATATATATATATATATATATATATATATATATATATATATATGTATATATATGTATATATATATATATATATATATATATATATATAATACATATATATATATATATATATATATATATATATATATATATATATAATATATATATATATATATATATATATATATATATATATATATATATATATATATATATATATATATATATATATATATATATATATATATATAATATATATTTTTTTTTTTTTTTTTTTTTTTTTTTGGGGGGGGGATTTCGTTGATGAACATTTCAGTCAAAATTTGGTTTGGAAGACAATAAAATAAGAACAAGAAAATCTTTGGACCAAAAAAAACGGGGGGGAAGAGATGAAGATTGTTTAGAATTTGTGCTATATTTTCGGAATTCCATATTAACTCTTCCGAGATAGAGGTATCAAAAAGGTCAAAAGTAGAAGAAATTTGTCTCTGGAGTTCTTAAATTCCCACTAGTAAGACCATTAAATTTTCAAGCAGAATATTTAAGAAACAAAATAAGTTTTAATAAAGCAAATTAACTTTCCAATATTCACTGTCGCCTGAAGGAAAGTGAAAGCTAAATTTCCACATCAAGAAACGAACAGATTATTTGTGTTTTCTCGTGGAATAAATTAAACACACAAGTACATACACTCACATTACTGCATACTTATATATAGCTTAAGAAATTGTTATGTGCTTGATTTTTAAAACTTTTATTTTAATATTTATCTCATTATTTTACATTTGTTTTTTTCTTTATTAAGTGTCAAATACAACAATACCCTATAATTAAGCTGTGTACCACTTAAATATTAATAATTTTAAATCGTAATTTTAAAATTAATGTAAATGACTTTCAATTTTTAACGTGATTATATACATTCTTATTATCAATTTTTTTTAAATAATCTACACTTTTATAATAACAATGGAATATTAAGTGAACAATTGAATGAGCGCTAAAAATCTGAAACTTTTTTGGAGGGTAGGGGAAAAAATTATTCGATTGTAACGCCTGTCATTTTCAGATGGTGTACACATGCTAGTACGTCTAAACAAATAAATGAAAGTGTTAATGAAAGCATATAATTCTATACTCATTGGACGTATTATCTTAAAATAAATATAACATATCAATAATCAATATTCCTTTATTGTAAAGACTCTAAAGCTTCAAAGAAATACTTTTAACTAAATTTTTTATTATTTAAAAACAATCGAGTTATTTAGTTACTTTATAATATTTTATGATTGTTACGAGAGGTACAAAAGATATTTTTATGCCTTTATAAGAGAAATACGAAATACTTATAACATATTTATTTGATCTAATACATTATTAAATATTTCATCCTTTTTATTTGATTATTTAGGTTTCCAACAATAAAGTATTTACTTGGAAATTTAAAACAATAGAATATTTTACATTAGCGGTTTTAATAATTTTTAAAATATAACAACTCATATTTTTTTTAGAAACCCGAAAAATATATTTTATAATTTTCTTAATAAATTTTACACTATAAGTGAAGATTTATCATTCTAGTTATTTAAAAAGTATTAGCTACAGTTCTAGAGAAATTATTGAAAAGGAAAGAAGACACATATACAAATAAAATTGTGAAGAAACAGTTTTAATTAGAATATTTTAATGTTAATATTAATGTTAATATTATATTAATTTATTAATCCTAATAAGTTAATTAACCATTTATTTATAACTAATGATTAATATATAATAATATTAATATTATTACTTAATAGTTATCAGAGGTTAGTCATAAGTGCGTAATTGTAAAATACTTTCACTATTTATTTTTTCAAACGATCACACTATTACTACATTATCAATACTGATATTTAATCTAGAAAAAATGTTAAAAAAGAAAAAAAATATTTTAAATTAAATGATCCATCAAATAAATGCCTTTAGAAGAATTTTTACTTTAAATACTATCTCATTATTTAAGTCACTTTAAAAGACTTATTATTTGAGCATCGTAATTAAATGAAATTTTTATAAAATGCTTCCAAACTTAATTTAGGAATTATGGTATAAGACTGCTGTCTAAAACTTGGATTAATTAAAATGGCGCAACTGAATCCAAAATGAAAAAATTTCCAAAAAACAACCGATGAAAGGAAACAAGTAAAGTCAATGTGTTGAAGAGCAAAGAAAATTGTATTATCTGAAGAATTAGGTTACTTAAACTACTTTTTGATTATTTTATCATGTAATTGTAATGAAAATATATCATTTGGTGTGAAACTAGAGACTCTAGATACATTTTAGATTGATAAAAGTGCACGGTTTTGGCATATCTCTACATCCTGTTGACCGTCAAACAATTAGATCTGCATTAAGCACCCCCCCCCCCCTAGAGTTTATCCAAATCATCATGTGAAATTCCTTCAGATCAGACTTTCGAAATACAAATCAAACATACACATACATACATAAGAAGAAAGGATTTTAAATCCAGGAAGGTGCCCCAAAACCCCCACCTTATATATATATATATATATATATATATATATATATATATATATATATATATATATATATATTATATATATATATATATATATATATATATATTATATATATATATATATATATATATATATATATTATATATATATATATATATATATATATATATATATATATATATATATATATATATATATATATATATATATATATATATATATATATATATATATATATATATATATATATATATACATACATATATATATATATATATATATATATATATATATATATATTCATATACATATTATATATATATATATATATATATATATATATATATATATATATATATATATATATATATATATATATATATATATATATATATATATATATATATACATACATTATATGTATGTATGTATATTTGAAAAAATATATTTATTAAAGAATTATCAATATATTTTTAAAAGCTCCTATATTTGATATATAATACAATTTTTGCAGTAGTCTTGTTTTTTATATGTAATTTTGTGAGACCAGATATAAACTTTCCTAACTGCATATCACTATTCATTATGTCTCCGGATATTTGACCGCTTTTCTAATTTCGCTTCATATATTCCGAAAACGTTTATTACTCATAAACGAATCAGAAGGTTGAAAAGATAAAAACCTAGCGGTGACATATAAGGGCATTGAGAGAAGTGGTTGATAATCTCCTAATTAAATAATTTCTTTGTGTTACTCTATGAACTGTTTTGCAAAATGACTCGAGCTCAACTTTTAAAAATGAAGGATTTAGGTTAGGGTATCACGAAAAAAGTGATATGAAAATCTGGTAACATTGCGTTTTTCTAGTGCAACCTTCATCAACGAACACTTTTTCTAATTCACAACTTCTACAGTCTTTTTACTTTTATTTACGATACCACTTTCATAAGTTAGTGTGGTTCATGAAATTATCCCTTATTTTTAATAGTCTTGGGCATGTTTCGTTTTGAAGAAATTGTATTACATTCTCTAACTTAAAGCTAGTGGGTTAAAAATAGAGACATTAAACGTATAAACGCCGAATTAAGACAGAATAGTCCATTATATTAATTAAAAGTATATAAATTCAATAAATTTTCAAAATTAAAAAGATATTTGAGGGTGTTTTTAGCCATGTTCCATTATTGGAAAATTGGTGCGTTACATGATTATTTTTTTTTTCATATTTTTAAAAGCCCATGAAAATAGTTAATTTAATGTCTAATAATTATAACATATACTTTATATTAACTCTTTTATTTATTTATCTTTAAATAATGAATAGTTGATAACTATTATTATACCATAGAATTTAGGTATATTATTATACTATAGAAATTAGTAATATTTTACCGGTTTTTTCAATTCTGTTGGATTATCGAATTCCACTTTTTTTTCCATTTTACTACAGGGTTTTCAGATTTTCTTTTCTTCTTGACCCTTGGAAACGGTTTCTGAGATTTGTCTTAGTCTGGAGTACTTAATTTTTTTTTTTTAATGGCATCGACCATTCCACACACATTGAATGGCGTAAGAGCGTCTAAATCGTTTTCATCAATATTTTCTTCATTGGTTATATCACGAGATTCATCGGGCTCTAAATGGCAAATATCTTTATCTACCAAGTCAGAACCCGAAAGAGTTTCTAAAAAGGCCAGAGTATCTTGTACTGTTAGGCATCTTTCAGACATGGTGTTAAATTTTTGAAAACTCTATAAATGAAACCCATAGAAAGCGCACATGCATCTTTTTCACTGTCATCCAGAAAATCTAATAAGAAAAACTACATCTCAAAGGAAACTGATAACTATATCAGCAAACATATGTAATAAAACACCTTTTATGTGAAATTGCACTTGTCTCCGAAGGCACAGGTGAAAGCCCTCCCCCCTCACACTCATGTTCATCCACCTTATCACAAAGCATTTCTTTCTATTGTTATGACTTTACTAAAGTGGACATCAATATCAAGTGCCAATATTATAATCCTTTCGCAGTATTGCATCTTCCATTTGCAGCTTTACCTATTTATTTTCTTTAGACAATTTGCTATTATTATCTGAATGCAAAAGAAAGTAATGTTTACAATATCATACAAGGCTTTGACATAAATGAAAAATGAACCCTTGAAACAATAATGTTCTAATAATGGAAAAGAGATATAAAAATATAAATTTTATTTTTAAAATTAAAAAATAAAATTTTACTTGTGTTGCATTCTCGTAGCATATGTTGTCTAATGATATATTTTAAAGTATTGTGTTTTTTCATTTAAACTGGTATACAATTAATTTTGGTAAATTTAATTGTAAGGGAGGGTAAAACTGACAAAATATAGTAAAATTAAAAATATCCTAAAAAAATAAAGGATTATCTAAAAAAAATAAAACTTATTTTAAAAATATTTTATAATATAGTGTTTAATTGTATGTAAAAGTGATATAAGATATTTTTACATGTCAGTTTTTTTATTTTAGAATTATGTTTAATTATTGGAACATTGGCGGTAAACGGTTAATTTCGTCCCAGCTACAACATTATGAATTTTCTCAATGCAAATATTCTACTTGAATATATTGAACCTAAAATTAATTCAGCAAATTTTGGTTAAAGTATCTGTCTACATTCCGAGAACTTTTTTCTTTAACGTAGAAATTAGTTCAAGTTTTTACATTTTTACATTTTTACATTTATTTTTTATATTATCATAGAGAATTGCACTTAAAAAATTATTCCTGGAGAAGTTTTTATAAAATTTCTAATAAATGAAAAAAAATTAGTAAAAAAATCGGATTTTTTTAAAAGGTTTAATTTTTTAACAAATTAAATTATTTCAATATTTTTTATGCAATTCATTTCTTATACACTGGAATAGTGAATCACCTAAAATCTTTGCTTAATTTATATTTGGTAAAAAATTTTGGTCCTTCAAAATCATACAAATTTACTTTTTAGCGAATTTTCATTACCTTTATATCTAACTATGAGTGTAACATCATTAAAAATTATCCTAATTTAAATAGTTTAGGTCATTCACTAGTAAATACTATCAAAAGCATTCATAATAATTTTCAACAAAATGTTTTAAGAACATTTTGAGAAATCACATTTC
>CM063504.1:46384685-46392185 GCA_032207245.1 Pardosa pseudoannulata | reverse complement strand
ATATATAAATTTTAGGAGTGGCAAGTATACTTTCAATAGATCCACTTAGAGGGAAAATTAAATTTAATAGAAATTATTTGACGTCGAACTGGGAAAAGCTTCTTTCAACTCACAAAGATATCAATGTCACATGTAGAGAGTATTCGATTCCGGCTGAGTGCATACCATTTAGAACCACACTGACTTTCTTAGAATCTAGCAGGATGGCATTTCCATTTTCATTAAGAATATCGATCTGTTATCTGGCAAGCTAATTCTATACGGAATGTTATTGGGCATATAGCAGCCTTTGTGTTTATCGCATATGTATTTCGTTATATAATTAATGTCGGAAGAAATATTCCCACGGTCTACGAAAGGGTTAAGACGATAACTATATGCTTTGCTTACATTATAGATAAATAAAATAATGTTTATAATGTGATATTTCAGTAAATCGAATTTCTCAACCTTATATCATGCATCGACTCCTAGAAAAGTAAATTTACTGATTCCTTTATGATTTTCTATAAAATTTCAGTGATCGATGTGATCAAAATACAAATAATTAGACACAAATAACCTAATAATAGTTAGTAGTATTATATAAGTAGAAAGTTAGAAAAACGTGATTTGTTAGAATTATGTTTGATAATTTTTTGCAATATTATATAATTAAAGTCGGAAGTAATCTTCCCATGGTCTACGAAAGGGTTAAGAAGGTAACTATATGCTTTACTTACATTATAGATAAATAAAATAATGTTTACAATGCGGTATTTCGCTAAATCAAATTTCTCAACTTTATATCATGCATCGACTCCTAGAGAAGTACATTTACTGATCCCTTTATGATTTTCTACAACATTTCAGTGATCGACGTGATCAAAATACAAATAATTAGACACAAATAACCTAATAATAGTTAGTAGTATTATATAAATAGAAAGTTAGAAAAACTTGATTTGTTAGAATTATGTTTGATAATTTTTTGCAATATTATATAATTAAAGTCGGAAGTAATCTTCCCATGGTCTACAAAAGGGTTAAGAAGGTAACTATAAGCTTTACTTACATTATACATAAATAAAATAATGTTTACAATGCGGTATTTCGCTAAATCAAATTTCTCAACTTTATATCATTCATCGACTCCTAGAGAAGTACATTTACTGATCCCTTTATGATTTTCTATAACATTTCAGTCATCAACGTGATCAATATACGAATAATTAGACACAAATAGCCTAATGATTGTTAGTAGAATTATACAAACAAAACGATAGAAAAACGTAATTTGTTAAAATTATGTTTGATAAACTTTTGCAATATTTTAAAATTGAATTTTATAAACATACACAAATGTTTCATTAATACTGTATAATTGTATAGAAATGAAGTTTTAGCTAATTTTATGGTAGTTCTTACTACAATGGCGAATTTTTTATATTTGATCTAAAGATATGTAACATAATTCCCCATATCTTGTCTTTTAAGACTATATTTCTTTTTGTGGTATTTTAATTTTATTATCAGTTTGTTACAAAGATGGGATTTTTATAATAATTATGATTAGGCAATAACTTAAATTTGGGGATTTCTTTCCGATAACTTTTATGTTCAACAACTTAGCGCACCCATGTGTTAAGAATAGGAGTACGTAATACATAAATTTCGATTAGAATCGATGACCGGTGTGTGTTCAGCTATCGACTTATTGGTCATCAATGACGTCTTTAAAAATTTCATTGACTCCTAGATGGTCAATAGTGACCGAAGTGGAAACCCTGTCATACACTAACGTTGTTTCTTATATTACTTATAGAATGTATAAAGTAGCTGGTTATTTATACAGGGAATACAGAAATAGTACACATACAGTATGAAATTTATCTCTTTTGGGCTTTACAATTATTAATTAACATTTTATCATTACATAATTTTTAATCATTACTTAATTTTATTTTTTATAACATATATTTTTATTCTACCTTAAATATACACAGAAATATGTTCATACGTATATTATTAAACAGTTTTAATTTAACAATTAAAAATTTTTAAGTGTCATCTAAAGTAATTTTTTTATTATAAACACATTTAACTTTATTAAGAGTAATATTTTCTTCAAAATAATGTATGTAGCATTCTGAGAAGATAACAACATATAACTAAATTGGCACTGAGCCCATAAGCAATTCCAAATGTATTTTATGACTTACAACAAATTGCCACTTAGCTGGTTGACCAGTTAATGACAGGGTGCATGAAATCTCATTAACTATACGAGGTTCAAAGCATTATTAATGAAATCGTAGTAGCAAGTATTATAGGAGATAGGGAAAGGAGAAATATAAAAGAAATTTAAAACTGATATTTTAAGGTTTTTACTCAAATTTTCTTTTTGCTTTGTATCGTATGATTTATAAACAAAACACGCTTAACGATACTAATACGCTTAACGATAATGAGTTCAAATTAAAAACATTATAAATTCATATACATAATTAAAATTTATTATGTTCTCAGTTTAATAATACAATACCATTAATTCAAAAATAGTTTAAATTAGGCTAGTAATATGTAATACACTAAAGGTTTCGATTTAGAGTAGAAAAAACAGGTTTAATTAAAAAAACTAGCTACACAACACATTCTTACTGTATTTTTTTCTTTTAAAAATGTGTCATTCATTTTGATAATGCATAATAAAATGTTTAATACAGTCAAGCGATATTTTATTGGTGCACTTCATAATCATTTTTGTCTATAAGCAGCATCTTAATTCGTTTTCATTAATCAAAATAGAACATTCCACAACTGGAGAGGTTATAAATTTGTTAAAACTTCCGTATGTTGCATCTTAATATATCCCCTTCCATATCCGCTCTTTTAAGTCGAATTATGGCCGAATGGTTAGGTCACTCACCTTCGGAACCGGAGTTTGTGGATTCGAATCCCACTGTGGTATGCGTACTCGTAGCCGTTCATAATCGGCTCTAAACAGTACGTACCGGTCTTATTAACCCTCATGTTACAAAAAGCAGACCGTAGTGTTCCCAAAAAACCCAACCTACCTATTCCTTTTCAACGATGCTGTTGATAAACAATAATTTAACAAAACCATCTAAAGCTGTTCTAAGAATGTTTTATGGTCTACTAACTAAAAAACGAAAAAGTCCAGGAAAGAATTGTCGACGTAATGTAGGGATAAATATTTTGGGCTAAGAATTCAACAGCGATAGTTAAATAAATTATAAATAAAATTACAAGGTGATTAAACTATAGTAATATAGAAATAAGTACATTAATAAAGAAATTCAATACTGCTCTCATGACGTTGGAGAAAAATTAGACATTTACACTACATCTTCATAGTGATAATTAAACTGGTTAGAAAACAAGGTAAAATACAAAAAAATGCAATGCTTTAAAATGAGAGAATTTTGTTTCTTAATAACCAAATTCATCTCTTTCAAATTGCATATTCAACAATTCATATAAATATAAAAAAATTAATTCAAATCTTTCATTACCACTTTAAAAATAACTTACGCAAAGCGGTGCAAAATATAGGTTTGGATTAAAAAAAAAAGTGCTGTCAAATAATCCATGACATATACAATCTATAAGTAGTGCTTAAAGAATTTTTCAGTGGGGTTTTATAATAATATGATGAGACCCAAATGTAGTAAAATTCTCGGTATGTTTTAGTTTTTATTTTTTGAAATTACAAAATTCTATACAAAGTAACTATTTTACATTCTAATATCAAACGCATATAAATACATATATATGTATATATGTACATATATACATATATATATATAGATATATACATACATACATACATACATATATATATATATATATATATATATATATATATATATATATATATATATATATATATATATATATAGATAGATATATGGGGGGACTGTAAATGGGCTGGAATATGTTTTATACAAACAAAAAAATATTTAAAACAACTTTTTATTTATCTAAAAATTTATATTTATATTTATGTGATTCACGGTACCATTGAAACATAAGTAATTTTTGATTATAAATAAATATATATATATATATATATATATATATATATATATATATATATATATATATATATATATATATATATATATGGATATGGAAGTAAAAATACTTCTTTTTCCATCTATTCGAATACCTGCGGAAATTCATACTCTAAAAATATTTCAATAATAAATCTGAGAGGAATGTCATAGTTGCTTTCGAAACAACATCCTTCCCTTCAATACTAAAAGTCGAAAATATCACAAGATATATGAGATATCACTCAATGATATATATCTTTTTTCCATCGTGTTTCTCAATGCTTTCAACTAAATAGTATTTTGGAAATAATCCATCATTTGGGAAAAGAAGATGTACGTTTTTCTTTGTAAGTCATTTAACTAATATTCTGCAGTGGCCAATATATCATTCTTTTTGGAAGTTCTTATGCAAAGTCTGAACATTCAAAATAAAGCTACTGTTTGTACTGAGTCATAAACTTGGCTGAACAAACTAGTTTATAAAAGATTACGTGTAAATTATTTATTGTTTTACTTTATTTCAGAAACCGGTTTGTATAAAACATATTTCTGAGACATGTTTGTATAAGTAATTAAATAGAAACTAGCAGAGATGTTGTGACAGATAACCTAGCCGTCGCAATATTGAAATTACAGATAACGCCTTTTGTAGTTTTATTAAGATTTAAGATTTTTTTATTTCCGGCTGTAGTTCAAAAACATTCTTGAATTCTCTACGTTGTTCCATGTGGTGACAATAATCCCTATTTCATAATAAGCCTTATTCATAGCATAGATAATACATGAATTAGAAATCATGATTGTAAGTTAAGTGTGTCTTTTTTTTAATCAGGGTGAATATCGGTACAAATTATCCCTCGTACTAGAGGAAGTAGGGATGAAAAAAAGATTTAGAGGTACTCTAGAAGAGAGACACTTAGAAAACTTTAAAGAACATTTCAATATAGTTGCTGTGATCTGGAGAATCAACCTGATATTTTTTCTTATTTCAAATGCTCCAAATTTTGCAGTAAAAGCTCTAACTAATAAGATAATGGAACTATTAAATAACACCTTTTGAATGACACTATATAGTATTTACTTTAGAAATTAGAAGAATAGAACTATAATAGCACAGATCACTTTCAAGGGAGAAAAACACAGAAGTTCTTTCAATAATGAATTGAATTTTCAAAAATGATATAATAGTCAGTTTTACCAAGAAAAAAGCATAATAAATACCCATTAGAATCCCTTGAGTGTACAATCTTTCCGATTTGTCTACCGTGTGAGAATTTTCGGATTATGGATTCGATATTTTCTGTAATGGTGAATTTCTTTGTAACCCAGTAGATAATGCCTAATCGTGTTTTGGTTGTCTCGATACAGTGATAAAATGGTTTGAGTGCTAGCCTATGTGTGACATCTACAACTAGCCATTGACAAGTGGATGCCAAACAAGTAAACAAGTAACATCTGTAAAGGATAAAATTAACAAATTTCATAAGTACGGGATAAAAAGATTATAATTCGGGTCATGTAACAAAAATATTTGTATTCTATAAATGTATTCTTTTCCTAAATAGATTAATGATATTTGGATTATTTTTCCTTCAATAAAAGTTTAGTGTTATTTTCGAACACTAACATTCATTTAAATGGATAAAAGTACCAAACCTTTAAATGTAACAAAATGTAACATTTAAACAAATTAAATTTTTTACAAAAATTAATTTTTTTAACAATGCAGTAAAAAGTTGCAGATAAAAGTAACAATTTGCACTAACTCATTCAAGCAGTATTATTTTTTACAACGTATTAAACAATAAAAATATATTTTAAAAACTATTGATTTAATTACATACAGAAATGATTAAAAATGTTACGTTAAGATTGCTTTGACAAGTAAATTTTGTTTGTATTTCTCAGGTAGAATGTTTTGGGGATTTTACAAATATCTAGATATTTAGTGTCTGTATTGAAATTACTTGAAATTAATCGTATTACTGAAGTTTAATATTTAAGACTGTATACTATTATCTATGAAATAATGTTTAATTTTATAAGAATTTTCCCTTTCTTAAAATATTTCATTAGTTTACTTTTCCTTTTAGTTTATATTCATATTTTTCACTGTTTGTTAAATTATTTTTGAAATATATTTTTCATCTTAGTTATTGTCAGAAAGAGACGAGTAAACTGCAAGCTTGCTTTGTCAGTCTAAAGAAAAAAGCAAATTTTTTGAAAGATTATATATTGAAAATCATTTTTATGTTGGCTAGGTAGAAATAATTTTCCAGAAATATTAAAAAAGTTGTTATTATATAACTAACAAATAAAAGAAAAAATAACTCATTATCAATTTCCATTACTGTTAATGTAATATTGTTACAATCTATTGTCATAATTCAATATGAAATTCAATTTAATTCAAAACAATTACTACGAGCAAATACCGTAAATTTTTAATTATTACTAAATATAATCAAAACAGAAACGTTATTTTTATTCCTTGTTCTTAAATCTTTTCTACATCCCACCAAGAGTTATATATTCTACCGAAAGGATCTGCTTTTCTTAGTTCTGTAACATTTTAGTAATATTTAAAACATTAAGATTCCTAAAAATTTCCAGGACAAGAAAAAATCATATTCTTTTAAATTAGTATTTGAAAACTAATTATTTTTATTTGTGCATTTATAAAAATTCTCTCTTTCTTAACATATTTCACTAGGTTAATTTTCCTTTTAATTTATATTCATATATTTTAACTTTTGAAAAATTACTTTTGAAATGTATTTCTCATTTCAGTTAATAATATAATGACAAAAGTACTTTTTTCCAATTTTGGATAGCATTTGATGATGTACTGTACCTCATTGTAAGAGTGACACACAGCATGTGAAAACTTGGTGGCCTTTAAAGCATCCACCAAAAGTGCAGAGTCTTTGATTGATCTCCCCCTCTTTATTCAAAATGGATGCTCTCCCAATCACGCATGGGATATAAATAATCCGTGTTTTCAATCAACCCGGCAGAAACATTAAGTGTCTCGAACCATTTAACTTAAAGTGACGACTAAACTGCAAGCTTGCTTTGTCTCTCTGAAGAAACAAGCAACTTTTTTGAAAGATTATATATAGAATATCATTTTTATGTTGGCTTAGTAGAAATAATTTTCCAGAAATATTAACAAAGCTGTTATTAGATAACTAACAAATAAAAGAAAAAATAACTCATTATGAATTTCTGTTACTATTAAGATAATGTTGTTACAGTCTATTGCCATAATTCAATATGAAATTCAATTTAATTCAAAACAATTACTACGAGTTAATACCGTGAATTTTTATTTATTACTAAATATAATCAAAACAGAAACGTTATTTTTATTCCTTGTTTTTAAACCTTTTCTACATCCCACCAAGAGTTATATAATCTGCAGAATGGTCTGTTTTTCTTA
>CM063504.1:46367185-46374685 GCA_032207245.1 Pardosa pseudoannulata | reverse complement strand
CCTATATATAGTAAGGAGAAAATAATACTAATTGAATATGCAAATTATACTAAGCTGAGCATTTAAATATGGAAAATATTAGCTAACTAGAATTAACAAGCAGCATTGCTAACTTTATAATCTACGTGCTGTCAACTATTTTGCGCTCTAGTCATATACGTGTTATGGGTTTGCAATTTTTACAGTCTATGATGTATTTAGTTGGAACTTACAACAAGATTACCTAGAAGAGTACAAAGGACATGAAACTGCAAAACTCTTTTGAAAATTCGATATTATCAATGGAAAACACACTTAAGAGCTATGAGAAAAATAAAAATAAAATATTAAAAATATATAACAGGTTTATAATGATCTATGGAGCAATACATAATACCTAGTTTAATATAATTATAAATATAAATGAATAAACAAATAAAGCATAAGACTTCAGGAATACAATACCAGATTAAGAAATGAAAGATAGGAATGATGATGACCAATGACCTTGAGGAGTTTTGACCTCCCCCTCCATTTAAACTAGTTTTATGTTTCAGCAACACTAATGGGAGTCCCAACATCATACGACCTGAAGGAAGTCGAAAATGGAAGTCTAAATAGCCATGAATCAAACTGTACTAAGTACAACACAACATGACCGAAAACCCTAACAGCGTTATTTATGTATTAAGACATTGGATTATTTAAATAATTGATACACATATTCATTACTATTAAGTTTAAAATAAATTTTTACTATATGAATGTGAAAACCTGCCGGGAAATATTTTTTATAAGCGTAATTAAGAAACGTATGAATATATTTGTCTATTACATTAATACTGCTATGCAATCTACTACATCGAATTAAAAATTTTATAATAACATTACGTTTAACATTTTTACTCACACATGTTTTCCAAGACATAATACGATTAGTATCAAATTTAAAATAGTTACGTTTATCAAATAAATAGTAATTAATAATACCACCCTTCAAATAAAAACTTACGTCAGAAAATCTACTCCATTATTTTCATTATAATTATTTTGAAATAATTTTAAACTGTTAGGATAAAAATCGAAATTTAAATAAGTCTTCTCAACTAAACAAACAAGAATATCATCGACGTATCTAAATAAATTAACATTAGAAAGTAGTTGTGTATTATATTCATAATTATGGAAATATATGTCTGCCAATACTGACTAGCAGACACTACTCCCAAATACATATAACTATAATTAATACATCTAACGTTAGGATTAGCTATAATTTTAACGTCATATACTTAATTTTAATATTATCCATTTTTTCTTCTTAAATCAATACACTGAATATATTAATTTTTATAAAAGAATATTCATCCCGTGCAATTATATTATTTGTGTTTGCAATTACTATGAAATTAATTATTTTATTATATAAAAGCCTTTATTCAGCTTAAACATTTTGCATTAAGTTAGTTAAATTTAATTAACTACACATTGCGAAAAATTACATATTAAAATAATCTTTTTAAATCTATTAGTATTGTGTAAAAATGTTTACAGCTTTAAGATATGCATAGTAATAGAAATTTATGAAAACTTATTTACAAAGCAAAAAAGATACTCCATTATAATGGCTAGCATATGTGTAGTTTTCTAATAAATGTAGAGAACTGAAGGATGAGGCTCGAATAAAATTGAAAGTTTCTTGAATAAAATTGAATACAGTTTGAAAATTAGTATAGGTAAAGACAAACACTAGCCATTTTCTCGTTAATTTATAAACTCAGCTTATGCAGTAAATATAAACAATGAACTTCAGACGTTATATTTTAAAGCAAACAGAACAGCTTACGAATAAATATTTAATTTTTTTTTGTTGATAGCACAAAGTTGTCTCTTTCGGAACAAAGAAGGTCTGACAATTAATTGCCAACTAGTAATTAATTTGAAAGTAAAATATTGAAATTACAAAGTGTGTATATAAAGTTTATCCTGACAGTTATTTAATATACTTTAGGAAGTGAAGTATGAAAATAATATTGTTTCGAGATTATTTTTAAAACATTGTTAATTTTTTATTTACAAAAGTATGGTATAGTTATATCTATATTTAAATTTTTTAAGTAGAAGCTTTTAAACATTTATTAATCCTTTAGTAGATTTACTTTTCCCTGCAGACAGAAAGTCAAATGTTTTATAAGGAATTTTAGACGTAAGATAAACTGATGTATAAAGGATAGGGAACAATTTTTAATTTTTAATTATTAAATTTTTTTTCGATTTTTAATTGCAAGTATTACAATAAATGTTGATTGATTGTTTTAGAGCGTTACTGTAAACATTTTTGCTCCATAATGGGGAACGATTGATTTACAAGGAAGGATTAAACAACTTTCTCGTAAATATTTCTTAATCTGTTATCTTTGTTTTTTGCTTTTTTAAAGTACAGAATACTTTTCTATACTAACGCAGGTAACACTTTGAGCTTAGTCTCCATGCATTAATATACCCGAACGTTGGCCGATTTGTTAGGGTGCTAGTCGTCGGCACCGGAGTTCGTGGGTTCGAATCCCACAGTGGCATGAATCAGCTTTAAGCTGTAGGCCCCGGTCTCGTTAGGCCACATGTTGCAAAAAGTAGACCGCAGCACTCCAAACCAAACCAAACCCTGCATTAATATCGAAATGTATGAACAGGGTGTAATAACTTAACTGGTTGTGTATACCCACTCTCTGCCGAGTTAAACTCGTGAGACGAAGGCTACACCATTTAAGCCAAAGGAATGTGTCTATTATTTTAAGAGCACCACAAGGGAAAACACGAGTTCATACATTGTGTTATCAAATATCGGAAATGCGAACGGAGAAGGACCTTAGACTTCGTTTGATAACTCCAGAGGTATCGTTTGAACTTGAGGTAAATTCTAACTATGGACTTCTTTTCAGTGACCCTCTCACCTTTAGCGATACGTATAGGCTCAAGCCTCAAACTGAGACCTCGAGTGTGAACAATTAATCAGCATTCAATTTTGTAATATTATGATATCTGGTATCTACCCATGTATTCTAGCGTTGTCTGCAATTAATACTAATTCACGTTATGTTTAATAAATTCAAAAATAAATCAAAAAATAAAGGTTAAATTTGTGATAACATGCGTTATCTTATACATAGAATGCATCCATTGGTGAACTATCTCATAAAGTATATATATATATATATATATATATATATATATATATATAGAGAGAGAGAGAGAGAGAATGACTACTTTATTATTATTACCAATTTATTATGGGAACACTATATAAATTACACAATGAACACGTATAAAAGTTTAAAATATTAAGGTAAATAAATGGAATTTAAAGTATACATTGAATATTTATATTTTTTAAATTTTATTTTAGTGTATATAGAATTTTAACATATATATATATTTATTTAACCATTTAGTAGCATCCATTTACAGCTGATGAACAATTAATTACTGCAATAATCATTTTTAAAGATTAGACAATAAAGTTTATATTGACTATTTTCAAGAGAACTCTGAAGTTCTCTATTAATTTTGGAAGAAACTAAAATAATAAAATAGTTAAAAAATAAGAAGGCAATATTATTAATCTAAACATTTAACAAAGTTAAAATAAGTTTAAATTTCAAAATGTATTGTTACATTTTTATAGAATTAGGTTTATAATGTATTTCAAACATTAAAAAATTAAGGGCTTTTATATTAATTCGATATTTTACCTTTTCTTCATTTGTTATGTAATATATTGTTTTCTTATTTATACAATTGATAAGATTAAATTTCTTACTACAATTTTAAGTGAAATAAGTCTTCATCCATAGTAAAAGTTTTAAGCATTCACTTGTTTTATTATGTCATATTACACTATATAAAGATTATATTATTGTATAAAAATTTTACTTTTAAGTTAGAGTCAAATTTCAAGTACTTCTATTGTAGGCTATATAATTTCTACGGAAAATATATAGAATAGTAGAAACTAATATTTGTGCATTCCCACAACGCATTGAAGTATCAATGTATAATGATACACATATCCAGAGATATTCACTTTAGGCTAGGAAATTTAATAAAACGTATCTAAATTTATCTAAAATCATATTGGAACTGAAAGAGATCATTCCAGATTATATATTAAATGCAGTCAGTGCAGCTGTTCTGATTCTCATAACTACATATTCAGTTTATGTTTAATCATTAAAATCGTTACAATCACCAAGCTTCCACCGCGAAAAAAAATCTCCAAAGCTACAATATTCACTTTGAAGTTGATTGTAAACCATTCATCTCAAATGTCAGAATATTCAGCCATTTATAACAAATTTTATTTTTTAATGCATGGGCCTTAACTTAGAGGAGCTGTGTTTTCCACTTTGTTGATGATGGTAATAATTTTGTTTATTTTAACCCAGGTAATCGGTTATAAATATTTATGTTTGATGGAGAAAAAATGAGCTTACATAAACAAAACCTTTCTAACATCCAGATCGTAAGAGGAAAAAAAATAAGAAAGTAAATGGGATATGGAAATATTCTTGAGTTTCTTTACCAATGAAATATAGAGTAATTTAAATTTTAGAAAACAATAACGGATTATAGATATTATTTAAGCAACGGATAAAGTAAAACAGTTGCCCCAATTGTTTGAATGGGTTTTCATCTTAAGGAAGGAAATAATTTGAAAATATATTCGAGAGTTAACTCAAAGAAAACATGCTTCACACGAATACATATTTAAATATTTAAAAATGCAAATGCATTAATTAAATATTAATATTAATTCATTTCCAAATGAAGTATAATTTCATATAATTTCACATAATAAAAACAAAGTATAATTTCACATAATATTTTTCCTCTTGTATTCCATACAATATTGATTGAGTGAATATATATTTTAATATGCATAAAATAATGCTTTAGTTTTCCAAAAATATCATTGAATAAGCAGCAAATAACTTAGTATTTTATGATATATGATATATACAGCGTTTCAGAGAGAAAAGTGGTATTATTCCCTAAGAAATAAATTTCTGTCAATTAAAAAAAGTTCAAATCACTGTTAAATTTGCTGGATTTTTGTGGTTTATTATATGTCTAGTCCCATAGTTTGACTTAGTGTCATAGAAACACATTCTTTGCATGGCGAAAGACCCACATATACACTCTGATATATTTTAATATCTTTTACATGGTTAAGACATTCAGATATGTCAGAAAAATGAATCTCATTTTCAGCCAAAAATGATAATTTTTCATTTTAAAGAATATAAATATCGATCTAATATTAAAATCATTAACACTGTATTTTAGAGATTCTATTTTCAAAATACTTGCTTTAATCCGATACACATACAATATATGAAATTTCAGCAGGATATCATATTTTAAATGTACTTCCCTACAATGGTTACAGTAAATCATTGCAGGATATTGTATATATAGTAAAAATTGTATACCTCTATCAAAAAATAAATCCAATAATTATATTATGTGTGACATATTCCTGCTTTCTATTCTTGTCAGTGATAGGTAATTTTCAACTAATTATTCTCCAATGTATTTTCAAGATCAGTAATCCTCACAATAATAAAAGGTCATTAATGGTATTTCTATTAAATAATACAATTTAATATAATTTTGTTCTTCTATTCTAATGCTAACATTGAATTTCGGTATAAATGCTTTTAACTTGAAACCTTCTGGGAAAATAATTACATTTCTATTCTCCGTTATACACAATATAAAATGAAATATCAAAAAATCTTGTTCTATTCTCACAGTCATAGTTTCTTAGGAAGGAAAAAAAACGAAATTTTATTTCGGTTTATTTTACGGCTGACAAATACTGAACTATTTATTGACTCTGAAAAGGAAAAGTTCTTTACATTTAAAATGTTATATAATTTTCTACTAATTATTCTCCAGTGTATTTTTAAGTTCAGTAATCCTCACAATAATAGAAGGCCGTTATTGATATTTCTATTAAGTGATACAATTTAATACAATTTTATCCTTCTATTCTAATGCTAACATTGAATTTCGGTATAAATGCTTTTTGCTTGAAAACTTGTGGGAGAGTAATTATATTTCCATACTCCACAATATAAAATAAAATATCAAGAAATCTTGTTCCATTCTCACAGTCATTTGTGTCTTAAGAAAGAAAAAAAAGCTAAATTTTAACTTGGTATATTTTACAGTTGACAAATACTGAACATTTTAGTGACTCTGAAATGGAAATATTCTTTAGATTTAGAACGTTAAATAATTTTCAACTAATTATTCTCCAGTGTATTTTCAAGTTCAGTAATCCTCACAATAATAGTGAGTCATTAATGATATTTCTATTAAGTAATAGAATTTAATACAATTTTATCCTTCTATTCTAATGCTAATATTGAATTTGATTATAAAGGCTTTTAACTTGAAACCTTGTGGGAAAATAATTTTATTTCCTTACTCCGTTATACACAATATAAAAAAAAAATATCAAGAAATCTTGTCCCATTCTTACAGTCATTTTTTTTATTAAGAAAGAAAATAAGTGAAATTTTATTTAGGTTTATTTTGCAGCTGACAAATACTGAACTATTTATTGACTCTGAAAAGGAAATGTTCTTTACATTTTAAACGTTAAATAATTTTCAACTAATTATTTTACAGTGTATTTTCAAGTTCAGTAATCCTCCAAATAATAGAAGGGTATTAATGATATTTCTATTAAATAATACAATTCAATACAATTTTATCCTTCTATTTTAATGCTGACATTGAATTTTGGTATAAATCTTTAAACTTGAAATTTATAAGTGGGAAAATAATTATATTTCCATACTTTGTTATACACATTATAAAATAAAATATCCAGAAAACTTGTTCCATTATCACAGTACATTTTTTTCTGAAGAAAAAAAAAAGAAAATTTTATTTGGGTTTATTTTACAATTGACAAACACTGAACATTTTAGTCACTCTGAAAAGGAAATGTTCTTTACATTAAAAGTTTTAAATAATTTTCAAATAATTATTGTCTAGTGTATTTTCAAGTTCAGTAATCCTCACAATAATAGAAGGACATTAAATTAATGATATTTCTATTAAGTAATACAATTTAATAAAATTTTATCCTCCTATCCTAATGCTAACATTGAATTTCGGTATAAATCCTTTAAACTTGAAATTTGTAAGTGGGAAAATAATTATATTTCCATACTTTGTTATACACATTATAAAATAAAATACTAAGAAAACTTGTTCCATTCTCACAGTCACTGTTTTAATAAGAAAGAAAAAAACTAAATTTTATTTGGGTTTATTTTATAGCTGACAAATACTGAACATTTTATTGACTCTGAAAAGGAAATATTCTTTATATTTAAAACGTTAAATAATTTTTAACTAATTATTCTCCAGTGTATTTTCAAGTTCAGTAATTCTCACAATAACAGAAGGAAATTAATGATGATTCTATTATATAATGCAATTTAA
>CM063504.1:46354685-46359685 GCA_032207245.1 Pardosa pseudoannulata | reverse complement strand
AAACAAAACATCATAATATTTTACAGCTGCGACTCAGTTCCCTTTTCGAGAGATTGGCCCATTATATTGTACTAAATGCACAAATTATTTTATAGAGTTTCCTAATTTAATATAAATATACATTTAATCAATATGCAATGTAATTAATTTGAGCCAAATTTCATTTACATTGTTATGTATTTTTCTTGCTTGTAAGAAATTGCTGAGTTATGTTTGGGATGAATAGGAATAAATACATATTGATATGTTTACACATGAGATTATCTTCTCGCACCCTTTTCTTTTATATATGAAACTAAATGTAGCATAAATATTCAAATTTAGATATAATTGAATGGTAACATAGTATTTTCTATATGTATTAATCAAATAAAAAAAATTAGAATCGGGTTAAAGTAAGTTGTGTACAATTTTATGTAAGTTTATAATATCTCAAATAAATATAATTAATTACTAGTATCAAGATGGTAATATACATTCAATGGAAGTTGAAACATATAAGCACTTTCATTGTAAGAATATAAGCAATATATTCTAAAACGTATAGTTTTGTAATATAATTTTGAATAGGTAAAAATAATAATTAATGCATTTTGAATCAGGTTTACAGAATATTTTGATGGTATCTTGTTTGCGTGACTATAAAATAATTTTTTAAGATCATATAAATTTTTAGGATTAAATTTAATTGAGCGTGGAACTAATTGATATAACTGGTCTATCTGTGTACCACTATAAGTTTATTTTTGCAAGCAAATTTCTCGTTATATATACTGTTAAATAAGCATTCATCTACTTTGAAATTTTTCCTCTATGCAATGGTAACAGTAAGAATAATTTATTACATATTAAAGTCACCAATTACCAAATTTATAAGAACAGATAAATAAATATTAACATACGTGTTTGGATGTATGCATATGGTAATATTCCTTTGAAAAATAAAATAGTTGTAGCAAAATTATCTATTAGATTGCTTGTTAATTGAATGCTTGCTGTTAAATTACTGTACCATTGAATAGTTGACTTTGATTGAAGTACTTCAGTTTCAATTACGTTTTCAAGTATAGAATGAAATATTCCAAGGCAAAATATAACATTTGAAATATTTATTTAGAAATATACAGTTCTTTGTCATACAACAATAAAATTACATCACAAAGCGGGTAAAATTACTGACTGTTTATACATTATTTTGCTCGCATTTGCACCAGATATTTTTAAAAGGTGAAGATGAAAGCGAAATATAACCGAACTGTAACTGAATGCGATACATACATCATTGATATACTGTAAAATTATGTTTAGAATAGGTACGAAACACAATTTCACACTTGTTAGCAGTAAGTTTGTTAAAAATAAAATGTCCCTATGGAAAATGTTAAAGTTTACAAACAAATATGTTTCTTTCTACAAAGTGGGAAATGAGTTAATTATAAGCAGTAGTGATAATAAACATTTTGTTGTCTGTGTGAAAATTTGGAGTTTCTTAAAGGCATTCCCAGTTCTCTCTAAATAACTAAAATAAATGTTTGAGTATATAGTTACGAACTTTAACCTTGCACTGGAGAAAATAGTTAGAGACACAAATTTAAATTCTAGAGGAACCATTTTCAACAAATTTGTACAATTGATTGCATATGCAAATGATATTGACATTATAGCCCGGACATTAGATGCACTAAAACAAGCATTTATTTCTCTGGAAACCGAGGCCAAAAAGATGAATTTGAGCATTAATGAAACTAAAACCAAATATATGCCTTGTTTAAAATTAGAATATAATCACTCCTTCTTAGAAATAGGTAGTTATAGATTTGAGACTGTAAAGCAGTTTATATACCTAGGTTCGGTTATTAATACACAAAATAATATATCTGTTGAAATTCATAGCAAAATAACTGCTGCTAATCGATTTTTTTTTTTGGATTAAAGAAATATTTAAAGTCTAAGTACATTAAAATATTTACTAAAATAATATTGTATAAATGCCTAATAAGACCTGTTTTGACTTACTCAGCTGAAACCTGGGCATTGACAGAAAGAGACAAGGAAACCCTAGCAGTTTTTGAGAGAAAAATATTAAGAAGTATTTTGGGTTAAATTAATGTAAATTGTATATGGAGAAAAAGAACAAATATTGAAGTATACAGAACATATAAAAACCCAGATATAATTAATTTCATTAGCTTACAAAGATTAAAATGGGCCGGACACCTAGTTCGACTTAATGACAATAGATCCACAAAAAAAGTTTTTACGGCCAAACCAATAGGAATCCGAATGAGAGGACGACCAAAACTTAGATGGTTAGACTGCATTGAGAAAGACATAATATCCTTGAAAATTTCAAATTGGAAATCCAGAGCCAAAGATAGGACTGTCTAGTATGGAATTCTAGAGAAGGCTAAGGCCCATTCTGGGCTATCATGGCACTGAGGAACGAAGGAAGGATATAATTATTAAAAAGCATAATTTTCTTAATACTTCAATTATTTTATGAAATATAATTAACACTAAATTGATGAGGATAATCAGTTTCAATATTAAGTAGAGAAATTGTTGCAGATTTTATCTTTTTTGTTTTTATTTTTTAGAAAAGGTGTAAAACCATTATCTAAAGCATGCTTCTTGATTTAAAAAAAAATGATTTGTTCATTGGTAGAAAAGGAGATAAATTTATGAAAAATAATTTTAAAAATGTTTTTAAATGCTTACACATTATTCAACAAAATATAGCAAATGTTTAAAATGGTGGTTTTAGTTATCAATGCTCTATTCTTTTAAACCTTTGTAACAAGTCTTTTTTTAATAAAACAACACCCTAAATTCTGGATTTTTAGATTAAGATAAACATTTGCCTTTTGACATTTGCCTGCCACATAATTGGATATTACGAAAGGTCTAAAATCTATCATCATTTAGAGTAAAGTACAAACCTAACAGAATCTTACTGGTAATTAAATGTAATCACACTTCGTAGCTTTTAATTTAAATAGTTAAACGAATAGTTTAAAATAAGTTTTCAATAAACTTACATGAAGTCATTTATCCATGTAAACCTCGTGTTCGTTGAGATTTTATTTATTACTTCCGATTTTATTGAGTTCTCAATAAAAGTTGGCAACACAAGATTGAAAAATTGACGTTTTAGATTAGATGAGAAAACAGAAAAAAAAACTGTTTTATTTTATTTTTGTCCTGATGATAACAATGGTCTGAAATATCATTTATAACAATATAAAAAATTCAACATAGATGTAAAATATATTCTATAAACTCAATATATATATCACTTTTTTTCTATTCAGCTTTCACTCAATATATATTTCATTTTTTTTATTCTGATTTTACCCATCTAAATTTTATAACATTATTTAAAATTATAAGATATTGCTGAATATATACTTTTTTCTATGTAACTTAAATTACCATTTTAATTTCAATAATTCACATTTAACTAGTATTTTTACTCCAATTTTAGTTACATAATTGCAATATTTCAATATTCACTTGCTTTTTATATGTGTGCTCATTTCTTGTTTAACCATTTGCTACACGATGGATAAGTGGACGTGAACTTCAGGTTAAAGAGGGAGTTTTAAAATAATACAAATGTCATGTTAGTAGTAAGAAAGATTCAGAATAGTTAGATACTAATTATTTTAGGTGCTTAAACTGGGATCCACTTCGATACATAGATGAAGCGATTTGAACAGTAAAAAATTAGTAAGTCAACACAAAATGTCTTATTTTGTAAATTCCTAATTACATGAGCTATTTACATTCTTGATCGCTATTGAAAGCAATAGGTAGCATAATTAAAAGTTTTATGGATTAAGTAAAAGAAATGAGTTCATTTTTAGCAGTCAACATTAAGAAAATTTTGACACCAGAATTACGGAAGGAATCCACTTAAATCCTTGTGGTCTATTTTTAATAAGTTTGTTGCTCCTTTAAAAATATGTTTGCCCTTCTAGACCTTTTTAAACCAGCATAATTAATCAGTATATTAAAGCTAAAGTAAAGTGTAAGCTGGAGAGTAAGATTTGCCACCCTTTAAGAAACATCTCTCTCTTTCTAATCTCCATGTCTAAGAATATACTAGAAGAAGTCAACGAGTCTATTCACTTTCAGAAAATCAAAAACAATCAGAGGAGACCTGTATAGGTGTTCAAGAGACAACCCCAGGCACTCAAGGGTATGTGCCAGAGATGCCAATTCATTTTGGAATTTAGGACAATTCGGGTGCATTTTGAGACCTCCTTGAAAAGTAAGTACTTTCAGGTGTCTACTGAATAATCGGGAAAGTGTTGTCTGAACGTATCTATTGCAAACAATAGCAAGGGGTCCTCCAGAACAATCTGCATGATACCAGGGATGACTTAGAGGAACAAGCCAAATTTGCCTGTCAGCATGTCTTGTAATGGAATACAGTTCAAGATATGTCAGTGAATTTGTAACCCGTACTGGTTTAAGAAACATTAAATATAGAAATGTGTAATTATAGGACGTGATTTTCTAATTATTAATAACAAATATATATTATTCTCTAGAAATACTGAAAATTTTTATTTTTTTTATTTACATAAATTTTTATTTATTTATATTATAATCCTCTTAATAACGTGCAAAGTTAGGCAATATTTATCATTTTAATCCTGTAATACCCCTACTTTACATCTCAGACCCTACAACAATATTGATATGCTACACAATAAGCAAAGTTGGAAATTCATGTTCTGTAGAATATTAGCATATGCTATCAAAATATCGTAATGTACCGTTTCGTAACATAGTTTTCAAATGGTATCTCGCTGTGATTATAGAATTAAACTCATACCAGGAGAATCGTAATTCTAATTTTAATGGAAATACTGTAGTTGAAGTCCTAAAACGTTTCATGCGTAATGAAAAGGGCAATTCGCTTATCAATGCTATACCTCTGTATATGCTAAAAATGATTAAAATTCATTTCGTTACGGTGTCTGGGAGTTTGA
>CM063504.1:46324685-46352185 GCA_032207245.1 Pardosa pseudoannulata | reverse complement strand
TTTCGATACTGTAAAAAATAATGAGTAGTGGGGGAAAATAGCTTCGGAAGTCAAAATTCCAGAAAACAATGGCCATCCAAGATTGCGAAATTGAAATTCGTTCCCTGGAGATAAATATTGGAAATAATGAACTACTTTTGCGAATAAGTTTGAATAAGTTTAGAGAATTGGAAATCGCTTCTTTCAAAAGAATTCTGGTTTCTTAATATAACAACGACTTGTTTTAATTTCTCGGAATTTGTAATAAGTTGCAGAAGTTTGAAAAAGTATTAGTCAGGTTTAATTAACATAAATATCTTGAGGAATTGCGTATATAGGAAAAATGTGCATGATTCATGTATTTGCACATGAATGGAATACAAGTACGTAAATTTATTTACATATGTATGTGGGAATTAAGTGTAAAATTCTATCTCGTGAAAAAAATATGTGATTAAGATAGTATGAAAATTTTCGCTGTTAAAGTTTTTATTTTAACACTAGATTTACGGATCGAGCCAATTTGACTCATTAAAAATTTGATCACTAATTACTAAAATTTTAATATCACTTTTCAATTTTAGTTAAGTAATAAAATATATGTAAACTTTTACTCCTCTTCCCCGCAGATATTTTCATTTCGCCTTATGAAATGGGGTATACCTATTTTAACGGTAGTGAGCCAATTTGACTCATAGAATGGTTTAACAGTTAATCGCAAAACATGAAATTCATTGGTCCCATCAGGCCTGGGATATTTTCCAATTGGCTGAAGAGCTAAGAAGTAAATATAGAGAAGAAGTCGAGAAAATATTTGATTAAGATAATATGAAAATTTTCGCTGTTAAAGTTTTTATTTTAGCACTAGATTTAAGGACCGAGCCAATTTGACTCATTAAAAATTTGATATATATATAATTTAATATCACTTTTCAAAAACATACGTTGGTCATTAGTTAAGTAATAAAATATATCTAAACTTTCATTCTTCTTCCCCGCAGACCCCTTCATTTCTCACTATCAAATGGTGTATACCTATTTTCATGGTTGTGAGCCAATTTGACTCATATAATGGTCTAATAGTTAATAGCATAACATGAAATTTATTGGTCCCATCAGGCCTGGGATATTTTCCAATTGGCTGAAGAGCTAAGAAGTAAATATAGAGAAGAAGTCGAGGACACTTCCATTCCAGTGAGAGAAATTCATGCTACTGACGCACGGAAGAATTGTCAAGTCCAACAGCCATGCAAAAGAAACAGGTGTAGAGACCATTGTGGTAAATGTAATAGAAATGTTTGAGGAAAATGTGTTTCAAAAACAGATTTTATATGTAAAAAATGTTTTCCATGTATTTTTTAATAATAAATATTTCATTTAAATTAATTTGGAACTATTTTCTTTGCAAAAAACTTCAGTTTTCTTATATGAGTCAAATTTGCTCACTTCAATAAAAGTAGGTATATGATCAACATCCGTAAATCTACTGTTAAGTAAATGAGGCATTTAAAAGGTAACCTAGTTACCTTTTATTACTTCATTTGGTTTTTTAAATTTGAATTTCACCCTTAAAATATTTAATACATATTTTTTAACGTCATGATGTTTAATTTTCTATAACAGTGATCTTATATTATGTAGTTACACTCATTAGTAAATTTCGTAATTTTTAATTTCAATGGTAGCTTTTTTATAATGAAAAATTAATTGTAAGAATGTAAGAATAAGTTTTACGCTGTGATCAATTTTATAATAAGGCCTATACTTTATTTAATTTTAGAAACAAACCATAATCTTTTAGGTAGAGACTTTACTTGAAGATTACAGAAATTAATTATTGCCATCAGTTTTACAATCATTTTAAATTATTTTAAAATTTTTGAGATATGAGTGCAGAAATCTCTATAATAAAAAATTTATTGTAAGAATGTAAGAATAAGTTTTACGCTGTTATCAATTTTATAATAAGGGCTATGCTTTATTTAATTTTAGAATCAAACCATAATCTTTTAGGTGAGACTTTACTTGAAGAAGGCAGAAATTAATTATTGCCATCAGTTTTACAATCCTTTTAAATTATTTTAAAATTTTTGAGATATGAGTTCGGAAATCACTTGCTTTAGTGTTAAATGTGTAACAAAGTATGGTGGAACTTCGTAATGAAGACTCTAACAGCTGACGGAAATCTTTCCGACAATGAGCAACTTCGAACGATTCTTAATTTACTGGCCTGGATTAAAAAGGATTTAAAGTTGTTTGAGCATTTTCTAAATTTAAATGCTTGTGTATTAAGGGATTACATCCCCAATGAACAATCTTGACCTAGTCTTCGGATTTGGAGCGATTGTTGTTCATCCATAAAGCAACAAGGCACTGTAAATTTTGCTAAGTTTGGAATAATACTGCATGCGACGTTGAAAGAAAATTAATTGAAGATGAGTGATACATTTTATCGCTAACAATGGAATGGAGGATGCTAAACGAGAATTAATTAAGGGGAACATTAAAGAGTTATGCCATGTTGCTCACCTTAAAAATATATTATAATTAAGGAAAAGTTCCTTTACGGTAGACGTTACCATAGATTAGTTAAAAAGTCCAAATTTTTAATCTAGTGTAATTTCGAAAATTGTGTATTTTATTTCTGTTTAAAAACGTGATTAAAATAATATGAATTTAATACAAATTATTAAACTGCATTTAAAAAGAGAAACTTAAAACAAACATAGTTTTTATAAAATTTGCTGGAAACTGGAAGGTAATTCTTACAAATATTTCTTTTTTTTTTAGGTAAAGTACCACAAAATATTTTTAAAAAATGTCTTCAATTAAACTTGCATACTCATGCTAAAATAATTCAGATATATCACCATAATAAAATTTTAAATAAGATTTTAATGGAAATCTTGTTATAATATTTATTTTAAAATATTTGTAAAAGTATAAAATATAAAATATTATTTAAAATATATTAATATTGTTATATAGTCATTTTAAAAACTATCCATGCTATCAAATACCTGTTTTCGCCTAATTGTGATATATTACTATATAAAAAATTTATTTTGAACACACTCTGGTGCATATTTCATGTTTGTTTCAATAATTAATCTATAGGAAATATTTCTATGTCTAAAAAATTATTTTCATAAAAATGTGATTTAAATATTTTTTTATATCTAAACTGGTTTTTATTAATTTTAAATAAAAGTAAAAATTTAAACGAATATGCAAATATATTTCATTGCTTCTCAGAAGTGTATGATAAAACTTCTTTAGAAACTTTTATAAAAGTTAATATTTAATGGAATTTTCAAAACTCTAAAATCCTAAATAAAAGGTTTGGTTTGGAGTGCTACGGTTTACTTTTTGCAACACGAGGGCTAATGAGACCGGGACCTACAGTTTAAAGCCGATACCGAACGGCTACGAACATCCATGCCACTGTGGGATTCGAACCCACGAACTCCGGTACCGAAGGCCAGCACCCTAACCAATCGGCCATCGTTCGGCCCTAAATAAAAGAATTAAAAAAAGTGAATTTAAGAAATAAATAGTGCATTTGTTTATACTTCAGCGTATGTGCATAGGAAGATTCTTGATTTTAATTTACTAATTTATATGCTCCACAACGAAGAATTCATTGAAGAAGCCCTCAATTTCATTTAACAATTAATTTTGTTTCATAACGAATGTATATATAAATATATAATATATATATATATAAAATATATAAAATATATTTAAATTATATATAAATATATATATATTTTACATTTATATTATATATATATATATATATATGTATATATATATATATATATATATATATAAATATATATATAATATTATATATATATATATATATATATATATATATATATATATATATATATATATATATATATATATATATATATATATATATATATATATATATATATATATATATATATATATATATATATATATATATATATATATATATATATATATATATATATATATATATATATATATATATATATATATATATATATATATATATATATATATATATATATATATATATATATATATATATATATAATATATATATATATATATATATATATATAATATAATATAATATATATATATATATATAATATATATAAAGAAATAATATATTATTTTTGATAATTTTAAAAAAATATGTAACAAATAAAATAACTGTTATTATCCTGGTTGGATGTTAAACTGCAATATACACGAATAAGACATTTCAAGACAAAAACTTTTTAATATATCATAGGCTTGACATACGCCCACATATATCATACATATGTATGTACTATGTGTATATATATATATATATATATATATATATATATATATATAATATATATATATATATATATATAAATATATATATATATATTATATATATATATGTGTGTGTGTGTGTGTGTGTGTGTGTGTTTGAATGTGTATATGCGTAGCAATTTTTATAAAGCCAATGAAAAGGCGACATAAGGTGAGATTTTACAGACATGGCTATTTTGCAGCTAAGAACAGGCTGCAATATGAGTGGGAGTGAATTTTATGTATGTAATTATACACTAAATGAAGAGAAACAATGATTGTCTTATTTAGGTTAACCATGAAACAAAAAAAGAAGATCAGGTATATTAGATGTGGAAGTGCAAATGAAAATGAAATGCAGAATATAAAGAAATATAACTAACAAAATTTACCTAGTATTCGTAAGATATTTTTTTTGGTTCATCGTGTGGCCTATATAAGCCGTTTTGTGTCTTTAGTGTAAATCTCACTTAGATTTATATTAGTTTCTAGATGCCAATTATTTATCGCCGTAGAATGGATTTCTACTTGCCCTACATACGGTGCCTTTGTATTTATTAATACATTCTGAGAAAAAGTGTCATTTTAAAAATGCATTTTTATGAGAAACAATGTGCACATGTATTGATATGTATATAAAATATTTTGAATTCATTAAATACATTCGTATTAACATGTTCAAGACTTAATATATGACGAAAATCGTAGGTCTCTAGTTATTGAAAAAATTATCCCAGAACTGCTTTTTTTGTATAGTTATTATCTCACATGACAACGTTTAAAAAATGTTTAATTAAATCTCTGGAGGAAGTCTCGGTAGAAACGCAAACTGTTCATTACTAAAACGAAGAAAGAGAAAGAATTTTATTATCTTATTCTTCTGAGACGCGATTTTAAAGAAAAACTGAATATAAGTGTAACAATGACTTCTAAAATGGAAATCTTCTTCGATCATTTTACATCTTTAAATGGAACCGACTTTAAATCTTTATTTCGCACAACTTCAATTACTTTTTTTGAAGTCTTTTGGAAAATATTAAACTTTTTAAAGGAATAAGAACATAAACCAAAATAAATGGACTTTTTTTATCTCGGTGTAAATGACTTTTGATAATGAAGTCTAAGAAGTACAAAGTGCTCCCAAAAAACTAATTTGAAAAATAATCCTTACTGTGAGAAAAAAAAATGAAAAGTATTTCGGGAAGGAGCGGAAGAATTTATTTATAAATATTTATTCAATAATTATATTTGAATCTTACAAATTCTAGCATGTGTTATCTAGAAAAAAATTTATAAAATGTATAAACTAAAGATTATAAACCTTTTTATAATATACACAGATGAGAGGCAGGATATTTCAAAGAATCTGAGAGTTAGGTGCAATATTTTTTTCTGATAGAATATAATATGTAGAGTCAATTTTCATTCTATTTATTTACAAACCATTGTTTATAATTTACAGTATTAACGACGTAAATGCAATATGATTTGCAGTCATTTATAGCTTTTTGTTAATGAAATGTGTAGTACGTACTTTTTAATTGTTGACTTCTATTAATAAAGTTTTAGAAGGTCATTTGATTTTCATATTTTAGCTTTGCAAAGTTTTATATTTCTTCTTACTCAGTTTAAAAGATGTGTACTATGTTTAAAAATTCATTAATTTTGTTAATGCCTATTTTAGAATTAACTTTAAATCACAAAAGAAATTTCATCTATATATGTTTTAAGAAGCTAAAAACTTTATGTACAAATAGGAATCTGGGTTTGTTTTTCTGAATTTAGATGTGTAAAGAAACAAACTTATGAATAATAAGCCAAATGCAAGGTTTTCCTTTATTGGCTTAATGTGAGTCGGGCCGAGAAATATTATTTATCATGCTCCCTGTTAAGGAAATTTTTACCAATTAGAAAGTTTTAATAAAGCTTATTACCAAACAGTAACTCCATTTATAAATGGGTTTTACCATTGTTTTTTAATGGTTTTTGACTGAAATGTTTAAAAATCAACGAGCAGGAACTTAGTTAACAAATAAAATAAGTAAATTTCCTGCTCTTAAACTGTGTATAAGTAACCATTAATTGGAATTGCTATTCATCTGAAACGTGAATAAAATCATAAAGTGATGAAGATATTTGATATTTGACAGGAAGAAATTCAGAAGAATTTTTGATTCATGGAGTATTGCATAGAAAATCAAATTTAGAAATGCACCATGCCTTCAAAGATTCATAAATATCATGAAATTCGCCATATTCAAGGAATAAAGGGGCTACTCACCCAATCTGAATAAAAAGAAGACAGCATTATAAGATAATTATTTCTGGCTAAGCATGTAAGAACTAGTCTGGAGGCAAGTCCAAATAGATCAGAGATAGATAGAGAGACTGAGTAGAGAAAATTTTGGATGTTTTAAAATTTTAAAACTGGAGGATTGCTGCTGAGGAAACGATGGCCCAGAGCTATTTGTTTAGAAGTCTCATCTAGAGGAGTCTAGCCACTGAAGAAAGTAAAGAATTTATATACATTTAATGACATTTAATTTTCTGTATGATTTATTAAATTTATAGTATTATTTGATTTCCCTATCCAACAATTTCTGCAAAATTCAAGATTTTCTCACCAATTTTCTTACTTAATTTAACTACTAAATATATTTAGTATATTTTAATCACAATTTAATGATTTTTATGACAAATGTAGAAATTGTCTGTCTTGTAGCTCTCGTTTGAAATGAGGTATTCACCTATGATCAAATTTATAGTGCTTCTTTATTTCTTTTAGTCACAAAGACTAAATGTTATTTTTGTTGCGTTGTGTAGATATTTTAAGTTTAACTTTAACCACAGGTTCTGAGAGACTACAGACATAAAACAAGAAAATAAAATATTATTGCCTTGAAACCACCAACGTGGAAAAACCTTATCCCTTCGAATGGGGCACTGTCCCTTAGGGACTCATAAGTAACTCCACAAAGGTACAATTTTATTTAGTGTCATGTACGTAGACGTGATTCTAATTTGGGATTGGGATCAGAACCCCGACCTAGAATACCGCACACGACAAAAAATTCCGTTGAAATATTTTTCATTGTCCTCTCCCCTTTACAAAAGATGTGAAGAGGTCAGATTTAGATCCAAGCATTTTACTTCTCGTATGAATTAATTATATTACTGATCTAAATCGCCTCATCACATTGTCATCTTTTAATTCCCACTTGTTTATTTACAATACATAATTAATTGAAACTCACAGTGTTTACTAAAAAGAAAGAAAAATGTTATAGAAACATCTACTAAAAAGGATAGTATGAAAACCTGTAAAATGTGGAAAACAACACATATTTATCCCCTATATAATAATAGCCTAAGTTATCTGTCCGTCTGTCTTCGAATTTATAAAGCGGTTGGACCTGGAATGGATAGATGTATCAATATTCGATTCTTTATAATTTAGGGTTAGGAACGTTCGAAATCCACCCCTTTCCCCTTTTCGAGCATTCAATGCCATTATTGCAAGACCTATTTTCCTCTTTTAAGAGCAGGAGATAAAATTTGTCAATTTATCACATAATAAATAAGTAAAAATAACATTTTTTCTAGCGTTAAGACGTCATTCCTTAATCCTCTCATTTAATCATTTCTTGTTTTAAATTATTTAAATATCAGCTGCATTATTTTTAAACGTTTTATCACTGAACTTAGGTATTACTTATTTAATTTTCTTTTATATTTAGTTTAAATGAAAGATTAAGTACATATGTGATATTTTTAAATTTAATCTTCGATTTTTTTTTTGTTTCAATGAAAATTTTATCACCGGTGTTAACAACAAATTCTATCTACCTCCAGGATGTAGTGGAAATGATAGTTTCGTTCCTTTACTTCTAATAATTACTATGGCACAAGCATTCGGAAGAACTTAACAATAATTTCGACGTAGTTAATAAAAATTTGAATTATTTTTCTAAATGAAATCAACGCTACTCTAAACTGCATTCACAGTATAGGGAGACGTTAGAGGTAAATGAGGATAAAGATATTATTCAGCGTGTACCAGACAATTCTTATCCAAAAAACAAACCATTTTTTTACCTGCCTCATAGGGTACTTTACAATTCTAGAAAATTAAAAAAATTACTGATCTCGTCATACGACGGGCTGTATGCTAGTTATATGGAAGAACACATTATTAACATTTCACTGGATTATATTTCAATCTTTGAGTTTGAGGACATAAATTTTGGAGGTATTTAAGACGATAGATTTCAATAACTAAAAATTACAAAGAGATGCTTAGTTGCAATATAGCTATAATTAATTTTGCTGAAATATACCTTATTTTCTTGAATATGAGATACACTAAATATTGCATTTACAGGAAATAAAAATTTAATTGTTATAGACTTTAAACATGGAATCTCTATATATTTTTGTCATATTTCAATACAGATAAGCAAATTCTTGAAAAAACGATTATCCACCAACCACTTATATGTATTAAATTAGTAGTCTAAATTATTACAGTTTTAAATTTAGTCATTTTTTTTCTGATTTTCATTTGCAGAAAATATTTTTTGCCATTTATTAGAAATTAAAACAATAGTAATTAAAGATTCAATGAAATATATTAAAATGTAGATTTTCATGAATCTAAATGAGAGTCAATATTTTATAGCGTTATTGCTAGTCATAAATTTGGGCAACATTTATATTTTGCACTTATCCAGTGTATTAAAACTTAAATTTAAATTGGAATAACCTGCTGTTAAATAAAGACAATCTTTGGAAAATTGTTTTTCTCTTATAGGCATTTTTGAGTTATTTCTAGCTGCGTAATTATTTTTGTTACTATATTAAATGCTTCACAAAATTGGATTTTGTCAGATTTGACATTTCTTCTCCCTTCCTTAGAAAATAGTTAGAGTTAACACTGGGTAGTTATAGTATTCCACGATTGAAATGATGCTTTGCTGTTTTAAGTAGACGAAAAAAAAAATACTTTTTGAATATAATTTACTGATACTTATATAAACACAGTTTTTCAGTTGAAACGTCTTTTAATTAGAAAAAAAGGAAAACATCACAGCAGTGTTATATGTTTTCATAAACTGAAATGACTACGATTCACATGTACTAATCATACAAATCATTATATCAAAATTTATCTGAAATACCTTTTTTTCTGGGTAAACATTAGTTTCATATTTTGTTTAGATTTATGTTGACTACTATGACTGTAAGGGATTGGAGGAAAATCTTACAACACTCTAATAAAACTGAAATTGTGTTTTATTTAAAATAGAAAAATTATAGCTTACGAAACAGGGATATACAGAATGTGTTATGCTTGCCAGTCCTCACAGGAAACAAACAAATTATCTGGCTTTCCGACATTTGCACACGTCTCTTATTCACAGGTACATATCGAAATTTTATATACCAGTTACATGAGTCCAGTTATATAATTCAAGAGTCAAAATTAATATGTCATTCATTTCAATTTCTGAATTGCTTTAGAAAAAGCTCTTTTTCGCTTTGTAGTGTATTTGTATTATTTTCCACCAATAGATTATTTAATGATGGTTGTTCCATCCAAGAATGATGCAGAGATGGAATTTATGGTAACCGTGGCGAATCTGAAAATATATGTAATACAATAGTGTTTTTGAGAAATTTTCTTAACTTTCAGTAAAAATTTCTTGTATGCTTTATACTTGTATATTGGACGACGTTAGGAAACTAAATTAAGTTCTTCCAATGAAAAACTCACGAAGTTAGTAAATGCATATGTCAAATTTTGAGTTTGATGTAAAACTCATTAAAATGTCGAAATATATATTATTATTTAATTACATAGTTGGAAAACTAAAATACTAGACTTTTTAGGGATGCAAAAAGATATCGAAGATATAGTACAAATTTTAAACGACAATTAAAAACCTATTTTCGTAAAAGAGTTTTCACTTTCATCTCTCTGAAAAAGTCAGTAAAAATTTGAAAAAATGTTCTGCTTTCTTAAACATAGTATTGTGCAACGGGCAAATAGGTGGGATGCAAGATTCATTAAGTTTTCACTCATAAAGTTTTCAAAGCGAACACATGAGAATTTTAAAATAACCGAAACTACGTCAAGCAAACAACATCTCGCGTACCATTTTCCTGGGCGTCAATGAAAAATGCTGAAGAACTTAAATCTTGAAGAACGTAGCAATCTAAGAGCTTAATTAATATAATCTTTAGTTAAACTCATCTTACTGTACCAATTTTTATAAACGCACGTAAACACAATTAGTACTTATATTAGAACTGAAGGTCAAACGGTTTATATTGTTAAACATATATATTCAGTTGAAACATTTTGAGTACTAGACGTTGCATAGATTTCGGTATAGGTGTACATAATAATTGAATTTGTTAATAATTAATTTTTTACTATCTAAATATATTTGAATGGATTACTATGAAAATAAAAACTTACATATAAAAAATAGAAGAATGGATATGTATAATTGTAAACAAATCGTAACTAACATTTTAAAATCTTGCGTTTTTTTAATTTTTGCAATTTGGACGATTAGACAACTAATTTAATCAGCATATATATCTACGCATTTGTTATGTAGCTCACCTGCTAAAGTCTCACCACTTTGACCTATATCTTGTGTTTATACAATGATCAATAAGTAAAGGGAATGTTTCTGTGTCAATACAGTTTCGACATTTTTTTATTGATTCCCAAGTCATTGTAAATGTTAACCATGTCTTAAGCAATCGCTTAATTGTTACATAAAAAATAGAAATATTCAAAGCTTAAGAAAGATACAGTGCTAGTGCTTTAAACATCTGTTTACATTTGCAAACATTTGATCGTAGCTAAATGTTAATACCATGCAGAGTATTTTCTTGATATGATAAACCCTATTTATTATACATTCAAATTACTGGTCTTCTGTTGTTGTTTATTCCACTCTTATGTTATGAATTCAGAGGGTTTGGGTGTAGATGTTATTTTGCCTCCTAAATTTTCCAATCGTACAAATAATACCTAGTTGGATTGATATCTTCGAGGTGAGTGAGTGGAGATTGTCTAGTAATTGTTTTGACATATAGTAGACTTTATTTAGCCCTACAATATACGTGACTTGTATAAAGTCTTTGTCCTGCTGAAAGTGAAAATCTTACCCCAATCCATCCTTTCAGGCATTTGTCCAGGTATACATTCAATTAATTTACCTGTCTCTTCTGTTGTTACTTTGTTCCACTTTTATACTACGAATTATGAGGTTTTTATGAATGCTATTTTATGTTCCCTGTTTATTAGTTCAAGTAAATTGTACAAATACTTCGCTGGATTAAGATCTAGTATCTGGGTAATTGGAGATTGCCTATAAAGTTTGTTTGGCACAGGGTTGAGTCTCTAGAGCTTTACAATGTGTCGAGTCATATGTTTCGAGTCATTGACCTACTAAAAGGGAAAATATTTCCTCCACTTCTCGTTTCGGCATATGCCCTGATATTTATCATCCATAAGTCAAAACCCGTCTCAACCTATTTGATATACGTTCATTTAACTTACCTATCTCTTCTGTTCTTATTTTGTTCCACTCTTATACTATGAAACATGATATTTTATGGATGTTATCTTATGCTTCCAGATTATTCGTTCGAGTAAATTGAAAAAATACTTCGTTAGGATATTGGTGAAGGGAGATTGTCTATACAGTTTGTTTGATACACGGTAGATCCGTTATAACCTTACAATGTATGTTCCACCTTTATACTACGAATTTGGAGGTTTTTATGAATGTTATTTTATGTTCCCTGTTTATTAGTTCAAGTAAATTGCACAATTACTTCGCTGGATTAAGATCTAGTATCTGGGTAATTGGAGATTGCCTATAAAGTTCGTTTGGCACAGGGTTGAGTCTCTAGAGCTTTACAATGTGCACGATATGTTTCGAGTCATTGTCTTATTAAAATAGAAAATATTTCCTCCTACTTCACATTTAGGCATCTGCCCTGATATTTCTCATCCGTCAAAACCCGCCTCAACCTATTTGATATACATTCAATTAACTTACCTATCTCTTCTGTCATTATTTTGTTCCACTCTTATACTATGAAACATATTTTTATGGATGTTTTATGCTTCCTAATTATTTGAGTAAACTGTAAAATTACTTCGTTAGGTTAATATCTAGAATATTGGTAAATGGAGATTGTCTATACAGTTGGTTTGATTCACGGTAGATCTGTTATATCCTTATGATGTATATAATAGGTAAATTCTCCTTGTCCTGCGAAAAGAGGGTATCTATACTATCATAAAAAAATTCTCGACACCTTCCCTGATATTTCTCGTCTGTATGATAAACAAATTAATTTTATACAATTTTGAATCAATAAAGTCCTGATTTCCGACCCCACTACCTCCGTAACCCATACCGTAACGTCTCCTCATTTTTATGTTTGACAGTCAGAACAGGATTCCCTTTCTTTAGCTGAGATAATCTTTCTTTGTAAAGGGATTCTTGTAGAAGTATTTTCATTCTATGAGATAGAAGAAAGAGAATTTACTTTCGTTTCGAAAGTGTTACGTTTCTTTCCAAACAGACGAGATTTATTTTTTTAATTTTACTTGTATTTATTTATTTTTTTTCAAAGACCGCTCACTTAGTTGAAATGTCTTTTTTTCCGTGCAACCCCGCATTAAAATTCACATTTTAAAATCTTTAAATTATGGTTAAACGAACGATTTTTTAAAAAATCTTCAGCAGCATTTGGAGCAATATTTTCATCTTAGATTCTTGAATTTATTTTTGTAGAATGATTTAAAGAAACCTGTCGGAAGTTCTGATGCAACAGTGAATATTGGCGGTACTGTTAATTTGCAGCATATTATTTCTTTCTGCATCAATAAATATCTTCTGTATACAATTTAGGAAATGGAAAACATATTGTTGCAAAATTCTCGCTTAAAGTTCGTTGATTGAATAGACTTTGGCTAAGACAAAAACAATAACAATTTATTAACACGCCAAATGCATCACAAGTGCAACGGATGGCGATAAAACGTGGCAGCTTTTTGGCGAACTCTTTCAGACCAATACGGAGAGCATTAACACAGGTCCTACTTTCACCAGATCTAAACGTGAACATATGAGATAATTCACGGCTCTTTTTCATAGCTTTCAGCTTTCTGGAAATTTCCAAAAGCTTCTAATAAAATCCAGAGAAAGGCGAATCAAGAACAAATGTCGCCAAGTTGCCAAATTTGGCGCCAAAAATGAATCTCCCTAAACTTCGACAATGAGCCAATATCTGACAATTTGGCAAGTACCATACAAATTATATGTTTACAACCTTTTTAACATTATTTACTCTTAATATTAAAAGATCCTATTACATCATGAGAATTACTGAAGAAAACAACTCTTAGTGTAATTATTTTTTATTAAACATTCTTTGAAAGGCCGTCTTAGTGCATGTGCTAGGACTTTTTATTTACTCTGTGCTGTCTTATGTCATAAAATTTTGTAGTATTTTATGCAAAGATGAAGTGGTTGTTTCTTAAACAATTTTATTTTACAACGTTTAAGAATTTATTTTTCGTTTCAGAAATTCCTCATTTACTTAGTAATCATTGCATCAAAGCGGTCACCTGTATGCAGATTTTCCAAGTGTAGAAATGTACGAAAAAAAAATGAAACTTCAGGTATGCATTTTGCTGCCTATACCAACTTGGTGATGTTTACGACTGCTATGTCCTTTGAACTTAACGGGCAATCAATGTATTTAAAAATATTTATTGAATTGTAGACTTTATTATGATTGGTGGTGATATTTCCCGCAAATATCTATACATTTAATATAATAATGACAGTCAAAATTATGCCATAATAATGTGTACATTATACATAGATATAATAATATGTACATTATGCATAGTTAAACTTTCAAGGAATGAATAAATGATATAAACTGTACAAAAATGTATTGAAAAATAACTTTAAGCTTTTCAAAACTGTTCACACTATTTTAAAACTAGATTGCCAAGGAAGTCATTTTCATTATTTTTTCAATTAGAAAAACATTTATGTATATACTGACACAATTTCTTAGGATTTTGTGATTTTTGTACAACATATTAATAAAGGTATTTATATGTTGTTCAAAAAGTTACAAAATTCTAAAAAAGTATGTCATTATATACATAATTATTTTTTAATTGAAATTAAAAAGCAGTTAAAATGACTTCCTTGGACAATCTAGTGTTAATAAATATATGCAGATTTTTTAGAGCAATCTAGAAACATTTCAAGTATTTACTGCTGTGCAATAAAGACAGTTAATTGGTGATTTTAAACCACAATATATATGAAGTTCCCCACTTCTAGAATTGTGTCACTACTGGGGTTTCTTTTTGCTCAACAAATCCTGACAAACCAAATAATATTAGTTAAGTCTCCCATGTGATTTCTTATTAAATATTTCCGTTAGTTACATACACTGAAAGTTTTTAAAATATATTTTATTTTTGAAGGTGTTATATATAAAGATTAGTATATATGAAGTGTATATAGGAAGATTTTGTAAATATTCTTAAAATAAAGTTTAAACTTTCCCCAACGTTCAATAAAATTTATGTTATGATTTACATTTATTAGAAATATTATAAAAAATTAAGACTATTATTGTAAATAAAATTAACATCCATACTTTTCGCTGTATTAAGTAAAAATTAGAAAATTTCAAATTTGTTTCATATAATTATATATTGTGCTTCTTAATATTAGGCTATTTAATATAATTACTTTTACGCTTTTTGGTATAATTTAATTATATAGTCCAGTTTAAAGAATGAAGCCTTAGAATATGCCTTTTTTTCTTCACTTTTATATAGAAAATTTAAATTTTGTATCATAAAAATATATTTTCTGAAAATAATTGCTTTTGGCATATGTTTTAATCAACTATAACATTGAAATAAATTTTAATTTGTATATTGTTTAGCTGAATATAGATAAACATAAAATTATTAAAAACTTATATTTGCCTGTATATGTAAAAATCTCTATAGAGTCCTATGTTATTCCAGTTTATTGATTTATAAAATGCTCTCCTGAATTAAATTTAAATGAAGCACAAAATAAAAATTAAAAACTCTATCATTTTAAAAATAAACTATTTTTTATTCGAATCTATATGAAAAATTAAGATTCCTTCACCAATTTAAAATTTTAAAATAAATTGCTAAAAAAATAAGGAAGAGCTCAAATTGAAGCGGTAAGTGAAAACAGTGTCCTACACAAACTAATCTAAAAGTTCTTTCTTGAACACAATGTAAAAAATTAATTTATTCTCAGAGACTGGTTTTTATTGTTCTTTTGAGAATGTAAACACGATAATGTTTTATGTTTCGATCAGGCTATTGATTATCGTTTTCAACGGATGGGAAAAGTTAATGTCTACGAACAAAAATTCACTGTTATTCCTAGGGAAATTCAAAGGCAGAATATTTAACGCTGCTGTGACATCTGGCAGTTTTCACACAGTTTCTAACCTTGTTACAGATAAATCTATTCGTTGATAAAATATTATAAAATTCATGATCTTAGATAATATAGCTAGCTTGAACGTTCAGAAATTTAACGAATGAATCAGCGTATTATAGTTAAGGGAAACTTTAATCTTTACTTTACAACTATGTTTGAGATTCCTTTAAAGAAACTATTTTTAGACATTGACATTACTTATTTTCTTTTGCAGTTATCAAATTGAAAAATTTTTATAACTTTATTCATTTTTACTTCATGTGGAACAGTGTACGGAGTTGATTTTCACTGAATAAATTTTTATTACAAGAAAACATTTTAAATAAAGTTTAATTATATACTGAGAAAATTTTGTAATTTATTTTAAAGACAAAGAACACAAGAATAGCAAAAGTCAACTAATAATTTCAAATTTTCGTTTCTGCGTCCTTCTATACTTTTATGAGTTTAGAATCTTAATTAAAGTTTTTCAAATTTGATGCTTAATCTGAAATAATCGTTCAGATATTTAACAAATGATTCAGCGTATTACAGTTAAGAAAAAAATATTTATTTGACAACTATATTTGAGATTCCTATAAAGAAACTATCTGTAGGCATTATTTTTGACATTCCTTTTTTAATTTCTGGTTATTAAACTGAAGAATTCCTATAACTTCATTCTTTTAAACTTCATGTGAAACAATATCACATGTACGGAGTTTTTTTTTCACTGAATAAATTATTCCTTCAAGTCAACTAACAATTTCAAATTTATATTTTCTGAGTTCTTCTACTCATAAACTAATTTATGAGTTTATAATATTAACTGCAATTTTTGTATAATAATGTTTAATCCCTCAAACTGTTTTTTAAACATGTCTTTGTTTAAAATGTAAAAAATTATGTTTTCCATAATGTTTTTTTAATTCATGATGAACAATCTCACATGTGTGGAGTTGTTTTTAACTCAATAATTTTTTTCCTACAAGAAATCATTTTAAATAAATTATATACTGAGACAATTTTGTAATTTATTTTAAAGACAAAGACTATAAGAATAGCATAAGTCAACTAATAATTTCAATTTCCTTTTTTCTTCCGTTTGCTTCCATTATTTTATGGGTTTAGAATCTTAATTAAAGTTTTTCCAATTTGACTTTAAATCTGAACTTTAATTTCTGAACTGAACGTTTAGAATTTAGCAAATGAATCAGCGTATTATAGTTAAGAGTAACTTTAATCTTTACTTTACAAATATGTTTGAGATTCCTTTAAAGAATCTATTTTTAGGCATTGTTTTTGAAATTTCTTTTTTTCGTTTGTAGTTATTAAATTGAAGAATTCCTATAACTTCATTCTTTTTAACTTCATGTGAAACAATATCACATGTACGGGGTTTTCTTTTTTCACTGAATAAATTATTCCTTCAAGAAATTATTTTAAATAAATTTAAATTATATACTGAGATAATTTTGTAATTTATTTTAAAGACAGCATAAGAATAGCATAAGACAACTTTTAACTTAAGATTTCTCTTTTTTTCTTTGTGCTTCTATTCTTTTATGAGTTTAGAATCATAATAAAAAATTTTCCAATTTGATGTTTAATTTGAACTGATCGTTCAGAAATTCAACAAATGAATCAGCGTATTATAGTTACGGGAAACTTTAATCTTTACTTTACAACTATGTTTGAGATTCCTTTAAAGAAACAATCTTTAGACATTGTTTTTGACATTTCTTGTTTTCTTTTGCAGTTATCAAATTGAAAAATCTTTATATCTTCATTCATTTTTACTTCATGTGGAACGATGTCACATATACGAAGTTGTTTTTCACTGAATAAATTTTTCTTACAAGAAATTATTTTAAATAAAGTTAAATTATATACTGAGACAATTTTGTAATTTATTTTAAAAACAATGAAAGTAAGAATAGCATAAGTCAACTAATAATTTCAATTTTCTTTTATTTTCTGCGTCCTTCTATTCTTTTATGAGTTTAGAATCTTAATTAAAGTTTTTCCAATTTGATGTTTAATCTGAACTAATCGTTCAGAAATTTAACAAATGAATCAGCGTATTATAGTTAAGGGAAACTTTAATCTTTACTTTGCAACTATGTTTGAGATTCCTTTAAAGAAACTATTTTTAGACATTGTTTTTGACATTCCTTATTTTCTTTTGCAGTTATCAAATTGAAATATTTTTATAACTTCATTTATTTTTACTTCATGTGGAACAGTGTCAGGAGTTGATATTCACCAAATAAAGTTTTCCTACAAGAAATGATTTTAAATAAAGTTTATTATATACCGAGACAATTTTGTAATTTGTTTTAAAGACAAAGAATATAAGAATAGCGTAAGTTAACTAATAATTTCAAATATTTTTTTTCTATGTGCTTCTATTCTTTTACAAGTTTAGAATCTTATTTAAAGTTCTTCAAATTTCCTGTTTAATCTGAACTGAACGTTCAGAAATTAAAGAAAAGGAATCAGCATATTATAGTTAAGGAAAACTTTAATCTTTACAATTATATTTCAGATTCCTTTAACCCTTTAGTGGACAGTGGTTCCGCAGCGAAACTACCTGTTAAATATATTTTTTCTCTACTTTTATGGAAATATATTATTTTTTTTCATCTTTAACGTTTTAAACTGACAACATTTTAAACTGATTTAAGTTTTTAACATTTTAAACTGACAACAGATAGTACCACTATATTTAATTCATTTTTCCTTTTGAAATATATGTATTTAAATTTGCTAAACCTGGAAAGTCAGTAATTCCATTTTTCTCATTATGACCTCCCCCCCAAAAGAAAAAATATGTATCCAAAACACACTTATAAATTGTTAAGCTATTTATTTACTATACTATTTTAAGGATATTTAAATTTTCTTCTTCCAATATAATTAAAATTTAAAAAAGTATTATGTTCAAGCTGTACAAGGGTCTGTTAAACCACTCTTCAAAATCCTAAGTATCTTCGAATGCAAACCCCTCTAAAGAATGGAAAAAATTTCATATATTTTACAATTAAAAGATTGATTGATAACATTTATAAACTAATTTCATTAGATTCTAAAGAATTTATGTTGGTGACCTTTAAAGGTTTAAAGAAACTATTTTTAGACATTGTTTTGGACATTCTTTTTTTTCTTTTGCAGTTATCAAATTGAAATATTTTTATAATTTAATTTAGTTTTACTTCATGTGGAACAGTGTGCGGAGTTGATTTTCACTGAATAAATTTTCCTACAATACATGATTTTAAATAAAGTTTAATTATATACTGAGATAATTTTGTAATTTATTTTAAAGACAAAAAACATAAGAATAGCATAAGTCAACTAATAATTTAAAATTTTTTATTTCTGTGTGCCTCTATTCTTTTATAAATTTAGAATCTTAATTAAAGTTTTTCCAATTTGATATTTAATCAGATCTGATCGTTCAGAAATTCAAGAAATGAATCAGCGTATTATAGTTACAGGAAACTTTAATCTTTACTTTACAACTACTTTGGAGGTTCCTTTAAAGAAACAATCTTTAGACATTGTTTTTGACATTTCTTGTTTTCTTTTGCAGTTATCAAATTGAAAAATATTTATAACTTCATTCATTTTAACTTCATATGGAACAATGTCACATATACGAAGTTGTTTTTTACTGAATAAATTTTTCCTACAAGAAATTATTTTAAATAAAGTTAAATTATATGCTGAGAAAATTTTGTAATATTTTAAAAACAATGAAAGTAAGTATAGTATAAGTCAACTAATAATTTCAAATTTCTTTTTTTTTCTGTTTGCTTCTACTCTTTTATGAGTTTAGAATCTTAATTAAAGTTTTCCAATTTGATGTTTAATCTGAACTGATCATTCAGAAATTTAACGAATGAATCAGCGTATTATAGTTAAGAGAAACTTTAGTCTATACTTTACAACTATGTTTGAGATTCCTTTAAAGAAACTGTTTTTAGACATTGTTTTTGACATTCCTTATTTTCTTTTGCAGTTATCAAAATGAAAAAATTTTATAACTTTATTTTTTTTTTACTTCATGTGGAACAGTGTTCGGAATTTATTTTTACTGAATAGATTTTTCCTACAAGAAATGATTTTTAATAAAGTTAAATTATATACTGAGACAATTTTGTAATTTATTTTAAAGACAAAGAACATAAGAATAGCAAAAGTCAACTAATAATTTCAAATTTCATTTTTTTCTGTGTGCTTCTATTCTTTTATCAGTTTAGAATCTTAATTAAAGTTTTTCCAATTTGATGTTTAATCTGATCTGATCGTTCAGAAATTTAACAAATGAATCAGCGTATTACACCTAAGGGAAACTTTAATAGTTACTTTACAACTATGTTTGAGATTCCTTTAAAGAAACCATTCTTAGGCATTGTTTTTGACATTCCTTTTATTCTTGTAGTTATCAAACTGAAGAATTCATATAACTTCATTCTTTTTAACTTCATGTGAAACAATATAACATATACGGAGTTTTATTTTGACAGAATAAATTATTCCTTCCAGAAATTATTTTAAATAGAGTTAAATTATATAGTCAGACTATTTTGTTATTTATTTTAAAGCCAAGGAATATAAGAATAGCATAAGTTAACTAATAATTTTAAATATTTTTTCTGTGTGCTTCTATTCTTTTATGAGTTTAGAATCTTAATTAAAGCTTTTCCAATTTGATGTTGAATCTGAACTGAATGATCAGAAATTTCACGAATGAATCAAAGCTTATCATAGTTAAACGCTTCCCTTACAAATGTTTTTGAAAAAAATACAAAAAATCATCACATTTTTATTTTATTATTAAATAAAAGGAAATGAAATAAAATAAAATATTTAGGTTTTAAACTGACTTTTTAATTTTTTACAGGTTTAAAGCATTTAGTTTTAATATTAGTTTACTATTTCGAGTTATCTTGGACAAATGGTAAACTTTAAATATTAGTCTTTGCATGTTAGTTTTTGAAACAAGAGGCAGCAGAAAGTGATACCTGACATTCTGTACACTGGTATCTGATTTCTTTTCTTACTGGTTTACCTCTGGAATTTATTTTTATGGGAACACAGAATACACTGTCTCGTTGGATTTGATTTTTTTAGAACAGGAATAATATCTGGAAAATGACTTTATGTTAACCTGAATGGTAAAAGACTAATGGTCAGTATTACTGATGTAGCAGAAAACACAATGATTTGCTGAAATTACTTTTTCAATCAGTGGAATACACCTGATCAGTCCTGCAAATGAACCGAGAAACCAACAAAACTTAACAAACTGCAAATCAAAGTTGAATATTTCCTTTTATTTCCTCCAGGCCAAGTAAAACAGTGATAAAACAAATCGTACTGACAAATTCTGCTTCACGTGAGATTTCTCGGGATAATAATTAACTGCTATATATACGAACCCGAGATAACTCGGGATAATCAGGCAAGCGGTTAAGGGAAACTTTAATCTTTACAACAATGTTTGAGATTCTTTTAAAGAAACTATTTTTAGGCATTATTTTTGACATTTCTTTGTTCTTTTGTAATTTATTAAACTAAAGAATTCCACTAAATAAATTATTCCTTCAAGAAATTATTTTAAATAAAGTTAAATTATATACTGAGAAAATTTTGTAATTTATTTTAAAGATAAAGAACGTAAAAATAGCATAAGCCAACAGACAAATTCAAATTTCTTTTTTCTGCGTGCTTCAATTCATAAACTAATTTATGAGTTTATAATATTAACAAAAATTTTTCTAACTTAATGCTTAATCCCTTAATCTATGTTTTAAACATGCCTTTGTTTAAAATGTAAAAAAATTATGTTTCTCCTTAATGATTTTTAACATTAGTACTTATTATCATATGTATTAAATTTGTGTACTTTCTTCCAAATTTCTAAAAATGTTAGAAACAAACTTACATTGGCACTTTTTAAACGCAAAGTATTTTCTTGTTTTGCAGAATATACTAATCAGTGGAACAATGGAAAACATTCAAAAAACATTGTGGGGATTTAACATTTGTAAATCTAATTCTTTATTACTTAATAGGGATTTCATAATGTTTGATTAATTAAACGCATTTATAAGATTACAGCACAAAATAATCATATTTCTTTTTGAGTAATATGTAAATAATATTTGTAATGTGTGAAATACTCAATGTGTATAATTTAATATGAAGAATAAATAATTAATTTTAAATGTTCTTTTTCTTGATATTCTATGTAATTACTTAAAATTAAAAAAACTGTGTATTCTCTATCTATTCAAATAAAATTTCAGTAAAAAAATTGAAATTTCAGTAAAAAAATAGAAAAATTTTAAAATTTGTAAAACATTATAGAAATAAAATATTTTTTAAGTGTAGAATATATAATCTTTCCTCTAACTCTTTTCGTTTACTTTAGCATAAATTGCAGCAATCTAAGTTAATCTATCTAAGTATCTAACAAAATATCTAAGTTTACCATAAATATTACGTTGAATTAAAGAAGTTGTAAACTACATGGCGAGAAAAATATTTTTTAAAGCTATTAGTCTGGTCTTACACTTGGATTTAAGTTTAAGAGAAAAATACTTGTAAATACTAGAAAACAGAATGAAGAAATACTCTAAATACTGCTTTTTATGTCTAGTTTAAATTGTAAAACAAGAAAAAAATATTGTTTACGCACAATATTGAGTGATGATATTTGAATCAAAATCTGCAAAGATTTTACTTCTTTGTTTACTGAAAACAAATTCATTTGTCTTGTGCAGCAGAGTTTCTTTCCTCCTTTGGGACAGAATTTTCAACCCACACATGATGTCGGATCTGGAAAAAAGAATTTAATTAATTTTTCTTTCACTTTCTGGAGTCAACTAAGTTTCATTGTTTTTTCCAATAAAAAAAAGAAACAAAATGTATCTTCGTTTATTGTAACTTGTTGTTTTATTGAAGATGTATAGGAAGCATTTCTTTTTCACACATTTAGCATTTTGATAGTTTTGGATTTTTTCAGAAAGTCATGTATGTTTCTGAAGTATCATATAGAGTTTCTTGGATATTTCCTTATTTAAAATGATACATGTTTCTTTTCCTTGTCATTAAATTTGACAATTTTAGATTTTATTTTGTTTTAATATTGGACCTGAAAATGTGTGTGTTATTTTCAAGTTGCTTTAAATTATTATCTAATTAATTTTTTAATGCTGATTGGAAGTTGTCTTGATTAAATTAGATATACACTCAAGAGATAAAACATTATGGCCACCCTTACATTTTGCAATGAACTCGACTGGATGCCGTGGAAGGCACGTGATCAGATGGAAGTGGTATTTAACTGTTGCTGGAGAGTCTGAAGAATCATTCTTTCGCTTACTTCTGTGTGTGATGGGAAAGGCTGCGGATCTAAGCTATTTTGATAGATGGCAGATTGTAATGGCTCGAAAGCTCGGGCTTCCGAAACTGCACGATTTCGTGGGTTTTTCGCGATCTACAGTTGTTAGTACTTGTGCAAAGTGCATGAATGACAGTGAGACCAGCAGTAGACGACATGTTGTTGGACGTGCACAAGCTATCAAAGAAAAAGGTCCTCGGACACTGTATCTCATAGTGAAGTAAAACTGGAACCAGACAGTCACTCAGGTGATAACCCAATACAATGCAGGCCAAGTAGAATAGTTCTAGATCACACTGTTCACAGGACACTGTTGTATAAGGAGGTACGCAGTAAACGTAACACTCGTGTGCGTTTTCTGACCAAGCGTCATCGACAACTGCGCCTACGCTGAGCCCTGGAACATCGTTACTGGTCCATGAATTAGTGGAAAAGAGTTGCCTGGTTAGATGAATCACGGTTTGTCATTCATCACTCCTATGGCCGTGTAAGGATACGCCGTCTTCCAGGCGAACAGTTGCTCATTCAGTGTACAGTGATTATACACAGGTTGGTGGTGGCGGTATTTTTCATTGAGTGAGGTTCTCTTAGGCAGACCATGAATGCTACGGGGTATCTGGACATCACTGTGGACCAGTTGCACCCTTACATGGCCTCTGATTTTCCAGCTCGAAATGGAATGTTCCAACAGGACAACGCCCCATGTCACAAGGCTAAAATTGTGTTGGAGTGGTTCCAAGACCATGATGCTGAATTCCAGTTAATGTCGTGTATGCCTAACTCACTGGATCTCAATCCGATAGAACACATTTGGGATGTCAAAGACCATTAATTCGCAATGTCCCGGATTTACGTAACCGTTCCTTAAAAATCTGGTACAATCTGTCTCCGGCCATCTACCACGGACTTGTGGCAACCAAGGTTGAAGCTGTGTTGCGCACCAAAGACAGGCCAACTAGTTATTGACAGGTGGTTATAATGTTTTAGCTTTTGAGTATATAATTATGACCTATTCTTTCTCTCCCCTTCATTTCTTCTCCCCTTCTCTTTTTAATCTTTTAAGAACAGATTTGACTATACATTTCATTCAATGCAGTCCTAACAGTGAAGAGCACATTCCAACATTTTTAACATTATAGTTTTATATTTATTTTAAAAGGAAATAAACTACTAGATATCCCTCATAATTTGGGCTGTCCAAGAACACTAAATGCATCTGTTAGCACTGTTTGAAAGGAATTTCATCGGCAGAAGAGTTAAAATTTTAGATAGGAAGAGAACTATCAAATTTCGATCATCCGCTTTAATCTAGAATCTGTTGAAAGTAATTTACTATCTCAGAAAGTCAACATTATGTATTTCATTAACTGTCACACAGACTTAATATTAAAAAGGTACAATTTACAATGATTTTGGAGAAAAGTTCATTTTTAAGACATGTTTTTCGTATGCAAGAGATTATTTTTATTTCTAAGTTAATAGATTTCAGATCTAGACAAATGGGATTTATAAGAATATCTTATAATTTAGCTGGAAATATTGATTTATTATCCTCTGATACGCGATTTGTCCATGCAAAATCCATATAAAATAGTCTTCTTTAATTACATATTAGACATGGATACGGTACAATGTACGATAATATAATAAAAAGTTATTGGGTAAGCCAAATAATATCACTGTGGTATTATCGAGATGAGGACTGCATCTCTTAATAGTTATGAATGATGGACTACGTAGATGTTTTATGTAATGAATTGCTACCAGATCAGAAAAAGTAATTCTGCAAAATAATGTTCCAAAACATGAGTGATGTCTTTCGGAAGTTCCAAGAATTGACCAACCATTGAGATTTTGTACATGATGAGAAAAATGACTCCATATATCATCAAATGGTTTATTGAGAATGTTTGACACGTTTTGTGCTATCCATTTTGTTTACCAAATTTTTTTCTGAGATTTGCGTTAGTTTCTAAAAATTGTGGTGATTTCCAAATACATTTTACAGCTAAAAGTTAACTGTTTCAATGACTATCAAAAATATTTCCTGCTTCTATAAAAATAAACCGAATGATGACCTGTTTTCTTTCTAAATACATTTCAGCTTTTGTTGTCATGACAAAAGTGAAACAGAGATGGTGTTATATACAATTGAGGGATATTGTCTTAAGTCTTCTACTATTCATTGCTATTTAGAAAAACCACAAAAATTTCAATAGGAATAAGTAATTTTTTCATATTAATGTAAAATAATGTTTGTATAAAAGGATAAATTTATAATCCAGTGTATTGTTAAGCCTCATTATGTTAGATATATAAGCCTACATATAAAAATAAGTCTGGACAGTTATGTATAGAACTTCAAAAAGAATCAATTGGCAGTAAGGAATGAAACCTTAATGTATGGAGGAGAGTAAAGTTCAGCAATTAGGAAATTCAATCAGTAGTCTTTGTCAGATCTTCATATCCGATTTATTTGAACTCATTTTAATGGTATTTTATGTGTGTTTATGAAATGTATAAATAGAATATATAGAATAGTCATAGATGCTAAAAAATGAAAAAAATAGCCTTATTTAAGTCCAAAATTGGGATATAAAATTTGAATAATAAGACAAAAAAATTAAAATTATTTGCAAATAAAAAGTGATAATTTATGTACGTAAAAGGTGATTAAAATTTAAATAAGTTTAGTTGCTGTTTAAAAGTTATGTTTTGGGTGAATAAATACTACAGTCTGTAATAATTAGATGGCACATTTATATGTACATAAACTTTAATAAACTTATACCATAATTAAGATGAATAGTTTAATTTACGCTGTTAAATAGGAAGTAATTTTGAAATGCACTCCTTATAAGACTTTATTACATTCGAAAAAAATTAAAGTTATGAATTTTAGGTATTCTAAGTCTCATTTCCATTAGTAGAAAATTAAATTAATTTTCAAACCAAACAGCTTTTTGTGAACTATAATAAATGAAGTAAATTTTTAAACCACTTTCAGATATTTTTCATTCACTTAAAAAAGGTGATGCCATGTATTTAGACCTGCAGCAAACTTCGGTAATAATAATAATAGAGGAATAAATAATAGATGAATTTAACATGTTATATTCTATTATGTATGCCTTAATGTAAAAGTCAGCCTTTTAGGAGGGAAAGACAAGGACTGTCTGCATTTGGTGCTTTGTAATTTTCTTTCTTTGAAAGCTATAAGGAATAGATAAATCGCACGTTTAGAAAAAACTGGCATACCACCATGAAATATTCACATTTTTTATAAGTATTTTTCGGTTCCATACCTCTTTATGTTATTATAACTGAGCATGATTTACTTTAATTTGATTTATATACATCACTCAACGTATAGTTGGTTTTAAAAAGCATATAATTAATCACAAAATTTAGTTATAAATCATTCAAAGCATAATCGATTAAAAATAGATAGTTAATCAAGTAATTATTTTTTATTATAATATTTCTTTCAGTTTAGATTTTAACTAGTTACATCAGAACTCTATAGAAAAATTAAAGTACATAATTCTAAACCAATTTATTAGTTAAACTCAAAAAGTCCAATAATTTCGCCGCTTAATGAATTTTTCGAATAGTAAAATTTATAGTCTACGGTTATTATTAAAAAGAAATCATTTTCCCCTCCAGCTTTTTTAAAATTAAAAGTCTACTCCCGCTAACAGTTTTAGTTCCTCCTGAGGTAGGGGAAAGAGGTATTGATCAGAAGTCCCACGTATGTAAAATCTGCACGAACAGAACATTTATCTTAAACTTATATTCTGGTCACAACTATTTGATTGCAGTTTTGGAGAAACCGTCATTTCCTAATGAAACGTGAATTCAGATTAATTAATTTTTCCCCTTTTCATTTATTTCAATAATGTACCTTTTGCGTTCTTACTGACTGTTCATTACTAACATGATAGAAAAAGGATAAAAAAAAGGGAGATGGAGCAAGAATCGCTTCATAAACTGCGTCACGAAATAGCTAAAGAAATGTAGAGGACAAAAGTTAAGTAATGTTTCTTCTAATTTTCTATAAAATTTGCTAACAGTACTGTACTTTGACTTCGTGATTTCTTTTTGAATGTCACTTTCTGTATTTCGGGAGTCTAGAAAAATTATGGACATTTACAAGTATGGATTTCTTTTTTTTATCAGAAATGTTTCAATTGATTTTCTTTTTTTTATTGAGTGACGATACATAA
>CM063504.1:46312185-46314685 GCA_032207245.1 Pardosa pseudoannulata | reverse complement strand
AATATATGCTATTTCTGCAATTAGTAATGTATTATTATTTGAAAGCTTCGGGTATTATAAGAAATGAAGTTGGGTTCAAGGTAGAAGGTTCTTATTCCACAATCATCCACCCAAACCCCAATATTATTGTCTCCATTAGCATTTAGCGTAGAATAGGTGGTAAACCAATATATTAACTGCATATTTTTACAAAAAATTCAAATATCAGAGAGTTAATAAAAATTTGCATAAGGTTCATTAAAAAAAGTGTGAGAAGGATTGAATTGATGCTCGAAGACATTCTCCCCAAAACAAGAAAGCCATCACTATACACTACAATAGATGAGTGGTAAAATTTACTTAATATCTCTGGATAATGTTGTTAATCTCGTGAATATTAAAAGTACATTTCGTTACACAGTGGACTTATACCAAATTGTAGTCACAGTGATAATCAATATTTATAAGTATTTTTCTTTCCTTGTGTAACCGTGATGATCAAAACATAATTTGTTCAAAATGATTTACAAATAATGACTTTTGAGAAATTTTTTTCAAAATTATTTTAGTGTAATATCATGTGAAACATGCTACAATACTATCAAATTTCTCTTGGTGTACAAACACACACTAATCTGCCTTTACAAGTCCATTTGTTCTACTTCAGCAAAATTTTCACGTACATGTGTTATTGATTTTACTAGGTATATTCACGTGTATATTGTCTCTAATAAATTGTTAGATTCATAATTAAACGTAAACAAACAATCGACATTTTATTTTTTCTTTCATTTCACAAAAGTAATATAAAAGAAGTATAATGCTAAATTTTCTGTATAGTTTCTTAAAATCAGGATGTTGTAATGTACTTAGAACACATACACCAGTGTTCATTCTCAAAGGGGAAACACATTAAAATAAACGCTATGGATTTCAAGGTAAATGCCTTATATTTAAACTAAAACATTTATTATGTACATTATTTACAGATTAATACATGACTTGATTAATATATGACATGACCTGCAATTATTTGGTTTTTATATTCATCAATATTCTTGAAATGGTATTCCTTATCAAAATGTTATGATACCCAAGTAATAATCATGAATATTAAGTCAGTTTACCTCCAGTAATTTCAAGACAGCAGTTTTGTGCTCTAGGTAGGCTGTACGTCGGTGCTGGCATGAAGGTCGTTACTTTGCTGGATATCAGTGCTGGCATGACGATCGTATGAATGCGGGGTGGGTAAAGTATTGCTGGCCCGTGCTCTCTGGCTTGCTTACTGGATCTGGATGCAGCCGTACTTTCTGCACCTCCGAACTAGATTCCTTTTTCAACTTTTATTTTCCACACCTTTTCATCTCTTTTCAACGCCCCTTTTTTACTCTTTTCCAATCACTTGTTAGTGAAATTTTTCTACATCTGCACCCCTTCGGAAGTGCAGGTGGACTCATTGAAATTACACCTTTGGTGAAAAATTGATTTTATTGCCTACCATTGCCCAGCTGCTGCATGCCTTTCTGGGATTGACCGTTATACGTGCCACTCCATCAGCTATAACTCCTCCGCAGGGGTACCCATTAAAACTCGAAGTCACCAGCTGCGTCTATACTCTTCTTAGAAATTTAGTTCACAGTGTGCACTTGCTGTCCATCGTGGGAAAGTACATCGGTGCACAAGGTATATAAATTTTTAGTTGAATGTTAATTTTATTTCTTATTTTAATAATTATTCTTTAAACTTTGCGCTAATCAGAAAATGAGTACTTTTTTCTCCTTTTAAGTAGAAATTTATTTTTTTAATGAAGATGGAAATCTAAATAGATGATTTTTGAAAATAATGTGCATACACTACAGTTGCATGTACCTTACATTTGCAAGGACAAAAGTCAAATTTATCACGGCATGGTTTCTAGGTCTAGCCTTTTCTATGGCTGGATTTTTCAAAGAACTTTCGAAACTTTATCCTGATACCGACGATGGAGGAAGAACCCTGCAGGGTCAGACATTCTGATTTCTTTACCAAGCCAGAATGGGAGCGAGGATTTTGGTCCTATACCGCCTTTTGGGCTGGGTTAGGCTTATAACCTTTAAGTGGGTGTTTCCTTGACAGTACTTGGAATGATGGTTAAAAGGGAGTCGGAGGTGGTACAGATAGGGATTTTGAGATTTTTTAGAGCGGGGAAGGTCCCTGCGCAGACGACGATACGGGGAAAAGAGCAGAAGTCAACTGTTCCTTTTTGAAATCTAGCTCTGCATAATTGAACTGCATTATTTTATGTCCTGAATCCTACTTATGTGGAGAATTTTTAATGTACGCAACCAGTTTATAGCTGTAAATATTAAATAATTATTGAAAAACGAAACTAGATTTGTTTCGAGTTAAAGGTCTTAGGTTTCAAGTAGTTATAATGTACATTTAAAATACATTTTGCAAGAATTATAAATTTGCGATATTGCTTTCCAGACAGCTTCATATAAACATAAAATTCTATAAGCAGCTTTTATACTCAATTGTG
>CM063504.1:46274685-46307185 GCA_032207245.1 Pardosa pseudoannulata | reverse complement strand
CCGCCCCCCGGGTGTCGATACCACCCCCTTTGAGATCGACTGGTTTAAATGAATTGTTAAATGAAAGTCGAAACATATTTACTGTCAATTTATGCATTTAAAAAATGTTTTTGATTATCTAGGTTTGGTTTGGAGTGCTACGGTTTTCGCAACAGTAGCTAACGTGATCTACAGCTTAAAGCTGATTCCGAACGGCTATGAACATCGTTGAAACTGTGGGATTTGAACCCACAAACTCCGGTACCGAAGGCAAGCACTCTAACCAACCAGCCACCGTTCTGCTTATGATTATCTAGAGTAGTGTGAGAAGGAATTACCATTTGAAACGATATAATTACTCACAGATTATTTTAAAATTTAACTAAATACTTCAGTTGAAATTACTTTTGCAATAATCGTCGATTGATTTTTGTATGAAACGGATATTCTTTTACAGTCTATAAGTGCTACAATTTTTTAAAATCTGACCATTAATAATATTTTAATAACTGATCTTTATTTTGCCTCATTTCATTATTTTCCTTATATATTTAGTACTAAACTTGGAATGTCTTTAAACATAACCAGTTCAAATATTTATGTTTAAGTTTTATTCCTCGGTCATTAAACTACATTCAATCGACATCACGTTTAATTAAAATGTTTACGACATCACGTTTAATAAAAACATTTTTAATTGATGAACAATGTTTTTTCAAATAATTATACCACATCCTTTTATCTGAGTATACAAGATCGCTTATATTTAAATAGAAGGTAGAAGGAATTTAAACAAGTTTAGCTACGATTTATTGCAAAAAATTAAAATGTTTCCATGTTTTTATATATAAACGTTTTTACAGGATGCAGTTATCTAAAAGAAATACCGTTTTGAAACTTGAAAAAAATAATCATTTACAGTAATATTTTATGAATAGTCAGTGCTTAAATTAATTACAGTTGTTCCACGTATTGTGCTTATTCAGCAGTTAAAGGCAATTAAATTTATGGACAAGAAATAGGTATTATAGAAAGACTATTGAGATATTCGGCAAAAGGAAATACCGTGAATTCCGGATTTTAAACTTAAAATGAATATAATATCTTGAAATTAAGGTAAATAAGTAAATACAAGTATTACGTTGCCTGTATAAGACAAAAAGAATAACATGAAAAAATAATAAAAAATATTGGATGCAAGTTAATAAGTTTTAAGTATATCTATCTATCTATCTATCTCCCTCTATGTCTCTCTATCTCTTTTTATATATACATATATATATATATACATATATATATATATATATATGTATATTGATATACATATATATATAATATACATATATATATGTATATATAATATATATATATATATATATAAAATATATATATATATACATATATATATAAATATTATATATATATTTATATATATAATATATATATATATATAATATACACATATATACATATATATATATACATATATATATATATATATATATATATATATATACATAATATATATATATAAATAATATATATATATACATGATATATATATATATATAATATATAACATATATATATAAATATACATATATATATATATATATACGTATATATATATATATATATACATACATACATACATATATATATATATATATATATATATATATATATATATATATATATCAGTTATTCAATCACTGAAAATAGCCCGTGCATGCGAGAGTAATACTACATCCATTACATCTAAAAAATAAAAGACATTTCATACAATCATAATCTTGCAGAAAATCTTTTTTCTGCAAGCTGGAGATCACGTAGTAAAACTCTATCGTGATCGACTGAAGTACTTCTTAGATGAATGGATAAAAATATTTATGATCCATTTCCAATTTTAAAGGCACGGAAAATTGAAGTATCAATAATATATCATTTATAAGTCTTAATAATTTTACTGTTATATATAACCCTACTAAGAAAATTATCATTATTTAATTTGAGGATATAGGAATTGGAATTAGTTAATTAAGTAAAATGTATGAAAGGAATTCAATTCCATTTGTTTCTGACAGAGATCATTTCAGTTATACCCCTTCATATATCTGTATACTGCTTGAGTTGTATTGTCGTGGACAGTACTACAGCCAGCATTTCCTGTTAGTGTCAGTAATTTGAATTTTCAGCACACTTTAGGTCCATGTAACCTGTCGGCATTTAAAACCTTCATTAAATAAAACTTTTTTCGATTCATCATAAAATAAAATTAAATTATTTAATAATAAAAAGTTTTGGTCATGTTAAAATATGTTTTCACTTGCTCTTTAATACCTTTAATTTTTTTTACAGCTTTAATGTTTTTTTTAGTTTTATTATTTAATGTTGTGGATTTCAAAATTAGGATAATAAATATGCACCAGACAAAAAAAATTGTTAACCAGCAAGATAACTTTTGAAATATGTTTATCAGAAAATAAATTTCTATACCCAACTGAAGTAAAAAGTCTGCTTTATTCTTCATAGATATCTGACATTATAACATTTTAACAAATACAAAGAAATTAAAAAGAATTTAAAAAATAATTATGTTTTATGATAAAAAATAACACTGCTCCTTTTAATATAATTGAGGTTTACATAATAAAAATAGAAATAATTTTATGTAACATAAAAATTAGTTTCTAGTTTAGAAATGTCAACAGTTATTTTGAAGTTTATAGAATTACTATTTCTTTTAGTTGTGTCTATATTTTGTGTTTCTATTAAAAAAAAGTATGGGCCATTTAAATGTAGAGCCTTATTAGTAAATGGGCTAATATATATTTTTTTTATTTTGTAATAGATTAAAGTTATGCATTTTCATCTACGATATTTCAACTCGAAAAAGAAAAACAATATATTTTGGAAGAATTACATATTTCATTTACAAGAATGAGTTACATCAACAAATATCCTTGCTGCTGTTTGTGAGGTACCGAGAGGGTTACCCGGTGTTACCAGAGTCCTATTCAGCTCCGTGGCTGGCATAACAGGTCGGGTTTGTCCCCCCCCCTTCTCCTTCAGTTGGGGGGGGGTAGCCGAAATGTTTGTTCTCTTAGAGCAGTTAGGAGGAGAAAATAACTTTAAAAATGAATCTTGTCTCAAATAATCAACTTTTTAGTGCTTACCTGGAAACCATCTTATCTAACCCCATGATACTAACCTTGCGGTATCTAACAAGGAACTACTGTACTGGCCAAATTTTCAAAATATTAAGAAGAGAAACATAATAATGTTTAAATGTTAAATTAAATTTAAAAAAAAATTGTCATCAGCTATCAGTTTTTTTCTTATTTATATCTTGTGTCTATTTTACTCCAGTCTCTAAACATATCTGGATAATATCACCATATTGTGCTAATTTGTGTGATTGGGTTTTTATTAACCTATTAACATCTTCCACAAGTTGGCATAATAACTTTATTCACACTTTCAGGTCTGAGCTGTTACGACTGTATGTCCATTACGACCGTAACCTGTGGACTGAAAGTTTTGGGTACTTATCGTTGTTTTCGTATAAATATCTCAAAAATAATTATTTTAATAAATGTTATTATTGAAAATTTAAAATAAATTTTATTCATAATATCAAAATTAATTAAATTTATTCCAATTATTATTTAATGAGTAAATAACAAAAGGTATAAATTAAGAAAAATCTCTCATAAATGTGTCAGCTCGTATAATTTTAAATAACTTTTAAAAAATTTACGAAAATGGTTTAATTACATTTTAAAATATATTTCTTAAAATTATAAAGTGTAATATTTCTTTTGCATGGCATAGGTCATAGCATATATTTTTACACAATATTTTCAACAAGTCTTTATGGTTTGTGCAGATCATACTTTTGTTTTGCTGCTGTAATCCTTAAATTTCATAATAGACACGAAATCATTACGAAATAATTTTTAATAGAGAATTCACTGAACATTTTAACACACACTATGAACACATATCAGTAGCAGTTTAAATTATCAGAGATTTAAAACCTGAATCCTTAAAAAGACTCGGACTTATACTAGTGCAAGGGGACATCGGACTCTTGCTTTTGAGGCGTTACTCGAAAGTGAAGATATCATAAATCCCATCGAACATGTGTGGGATGCTTTGGGGAAACACATTACAGCACGGTTACATCCTGCGGAGAGCACCCAACAACTCAAACAGATGCTGATTGCGGAATGTTCACTCCTACCACAAGAAATGTTGCACCAGCTGGTTCTGAACTAGTCCTTAGAAATCATGGTTGATCAGCGGACCTAACCAATCGCAGAACAGCTTACAAAGAAAGAACGGGCAAATCATAGAAAGATTACAATGACAACAGAGTCAAGACTAGTTTCCACAAAGTTTGGCGCACTTGTGATCAAACTGTTTTAAGTTTCACGTGCTCGATTTTTCCAAATAAGTCTCCTGAAAGCAATCAAAGGCTATTTTCAGAGCCAATATCTCAAAAATTGCTAACAAAAACATGAATGTGTTATATTTTATGAGAATGGCCCATCTATCAAATGATGAGTTAATAAGGGATCAGTACAACATTACTTTTAAATATTTTACAGTTGAAACACTATATGCAGTATTTCCCTTATTTTTTCAGTCAAAATTAACTTATTTACAAGGTAAGATTTCAGTGCAATATAATTTACATGTATTTGCACAGTAGATATTTATTAAATATATAGAAATGCTTGATTTTCTTAAACTTTTATAAAATACTTGAAGAAGTTCAAGTTTCTTCTTAAAACTTATTTTGTAGACAATATCATTTCTCATTCTTTGTACTACTTCATTTAAAAATCTATGAAAATTTGTTTCCAATATTTAAAATGATTTTAATTAGAATAAATTAAAATATGGGTCGATCTAAATCAAATTCAAATGTTATTCAGATTGACAAAACCATAAAACATTCTTTTAACTTAACAGATAATAAATATTAACTAAACTGTACAGTATTTCAATACTGAATTCGACAATAAAAAACGTCCTTACACAAGTCACAGTCAATAAACATGTTGATGAGCCGTCAAATATGTGAAAATAAAAATATCAAAACAAACGTGCCCTTATAATCTATTTCATAAACTAGAAAAAGAAAAAAAAGAAGAAAGGGCTACAACGTTGCTTATAAGAAGTTTTGAATCGCCAAATACATAAAAAAATGAAGCCAAACTGCAAGCCATTCAAAGGTTACTAGGACGTCTTCAAAACCAAAACGAATCTGATTTGTTAAGTCCGCTGATCATCCGTGATTTCTAAGGTCTAATTGGTTCTGAGTATATGGAGACGGTGCGAAGCAACCATTGCAGTGATGGGAGGACATATCCCATATTAAGGAACATCTGCTTGTTGTTCTTGCTCTTGGATAGTCAATCATAAGTCACGATACTTTGCATTCAATAAAGCTTGTTTTTGTTTGATTCCATACCATATGCATTGCATTCTCTTTTCAGAGCCGATGCTTTCATCATCCTTTACGTACATAATACTCTCTCTCAATTCTGAATTTCATGCCTCTCAGATGATTTCTCGGGGAGTTATGGTAAAAAACCTACCTGTTGCATAAGTTTTACACACCAGTGCAGTTAGCTTTGGCTATAACAGCAACCCGCCTAGTTTTTACACCGCTAAGTAATCGAGAATGGGTGGTAACTTTTGTATCACTATAAAAGCATAGGAAATACAATAATAAGGTGAGTCATTTACAGAAAGTTATATCTTTGCAATAAGATTCTTTATTTGTTATTCAGAATTTAACAAAAAGACAATGTATTATTCATTAAGTATTTTATTCTGCACATTTTAAAATAATTTATTAAAATTGCACAGAAAGTTTTAAACAGTACATTTTTCTAAAGATAAGATACGGTAGTAATCGATGATCAGAAGGAGAATAAAAATTGGATTATAATTCTTTTCTGTCAAATAAACATAAACAATTAGGAAAATTGGCGTTTATTTTAAAATTTCTATAAAATATACAATGAATTATTTTTACATGAGGAAATATGTTTCATATCTATATGGCAGGAACTTTCTTCCAATATAATTTAGTAACGATGTAAACACATCATACAAATGCAAATAAATCCCTTTCCTAATTAATGTTCTTATAATTATAGTGAAGAACAGATTTAGTAATACATAAATTAATCATTGAATTCAAATCTCATTAATTAAAATAAGCATATAAAATAATACAATACATTTTAGTTTAATTATTAATGCAGAAGTTATATTTTAACTTTAATGAATCATTCACATTTTACGGATTTGAAATGAAAAAAATACACCAAAATAAGATTTTTTGTGAACTTAACTAATTAATGTTATAATATTAGGAAACATTGGTACGAATGCTGAATTTTTTATTAATCTGCATAATTACAATTTAGCTTCATTACATCAAACAAAATGACTGGATTGACTAAAATTTTAATGGGAAGGCAAAATTTTTAAATGAACTACAATGAAACTTATTAATACAAAGCACCGTTTTACTAACATAGATTTCTTAACACTAAACTATTTCTGACTAGATAATGATTTGATTATTTTAATGTTTAGAAATACGTTTCTGTGGTGTGAAAGTTATAACAAATTATCTACAAAAATAATGATAAATAACTTTCAGGTTTTACTTACCTAAGCGTATGCGATATTTGGAATGATATTTGAAAATTCATTTATATTCATTCGTTTAGTTTTCATCACTCAAAAATTCTTTCTATATATTATTTCCAATACTAGCTAATTTGTTCTTACACCATTCACATCTACCAAGCCTCAGATATTTATAGGACATTTAAATAAGGCAGAAAATTCTAGGCCATTATTATTACTCCCTAGGATAACACTGACACACACACACACAAAACCAATGAAATTTAGTTATATCGAATCAATCACTAAGCAAAAGACAACCAGCCTTGATTTGCCACCTTCAGAGCTACCATTTAAGAACAGGGAGGATATTTCCACCACAAACCTATTTTATATACTCCATCACCGATAAATATCATCCAAATAAATTTTAAAAATTTATAAAAAAGGAAGAATAAATGATAAAGACGTTTGGTGTCCACGAAAGGGGTAAAAATTAAGACGGATTTTGTTTACAGATAAAAAAATATCCTTAAAAGTCACCGTTAGGAGTTACTTACAAGGAAAACATTCAGCCAATTTATGCAAATTCATGTTGACAGTAACATTAAAAGACCGTGATACATGAGGATTTCTCATTCGGTGTCCGAAAGTTATCTACCATTTCCCGCTCAAGCGTTGTTCGTGCAGATGTTTAATATGAAAGGAGAGTCAGCAATCCTTGCGTTTTGAAACTTTCGGGCAGCAGAAAGGCTAAAAAAGATGTAGAAAAGCCCCATATCGTGTGCTGGGTTACTTAAGCTTGTAAAACCGATCGAAAAAACTGGCTTGCTTAATAATCGTTCAGTTTTGGATGACACTCGTTCAAGGAGGGCTGCCTTTTTGAGGTGGAAACCTTATTGTGGTTATGAATAATATGACGACGGAATCATCAGTGGAAATTAGTAGTTCTCACAAAATTTCTAGGTTATAGAATGTGCCTCACCTATCGATTTGACGGATCTTAAAATAATAAAATATGAATTGGGAGAAGACTGCAAGAGCAGAAATATTTGAAATTAAAATAATAAAAAGTTAAACACACACACACACACACACACACACACATATATATATATATATATATATATATATATATTTATATATTTATATATATGTGTGTTTGTGTATAAATTATATATATATATATATGTATGTATATATATATATATATACATATATATATATATATATATAACTTTAATAATCTATATATATATATATGTGTGTGGGTATATATGTATATAATATTTTGTGTATATATGTATATAATATATAGTATATATATATATACATATATATATATTTTTATATATAATTATATATTATATTATTATATACATATATATCTATATATATATATATATTATATATATATATATATATATATATTATATATTTATATATAAATTATATATATATATATATCTATATATATATATATATATATATATATATATATATATATATATATATATATATATTATATATGTTGTGTAGTATATGTGTGTGATTTTATATGTATATATATATATATGTGTATATATATATGTAATATATATATGTATATATATATATATACAATATATTATATATATGAAAAAGTATATATATATATATATATATATATATATATATATTATTATATAAATATATATATATTTATATATATATTTTATATATACATATATATTGTATATATTATGTATATTATATAACATATATATATATATTATATAATATTTATATATATATATATATATATATATATATATATATAATATATATATATATATATATATATATATATATATATATATATATATATATGCTAACATATGGATATAAGAAAGAGGAAATTTAAATAAAAATAAAAGTACTTGACTTCAGTACGAAACATTTGAAATAAAATTATTAATTGCAATCAAATGAAATTATAATACTGCAAATAATGTTAAATTTTCTTTTTTTCTGTTGAAATTACTTTAAAGTCATAAATTTAAACGATATTAATCGCTGTGTTTTTTTAATATATAGAAAGTCAATAAGAGAGTTTCACAGTAATTTTGTCGAAAATAGTACCACAAAGGAAATATTTAAAGTAGTGTGAACATTCACTAAAGCAATACTTTAAGGACTTTAGATATGATTATTACTGAACATGTTCTTTCACACTTTTAATAGAATCCAAATATCGATTATGCATATTACTTATTTCGACTGTATTGTAAGTTCCCGATTTTTCCATTAACACTTTTAATATGTTATAAAAGAAGGAAACCTTTTACAGAAGAAGTAAGTGTAGCGTCAATTGTAAGTGCACTCTAGAGCTCTTCTACATTTAAAAAGTTTTTGAATGCTTTCTGATCCATACTTTCGGAATTCATTAGTGATTTGCTATCATTTCTTTTAATGGAGTTGAGAATAAAATTTTAGTGCAGGCTTTTACCATTAAGAGTTAAAGTTTGCAGCAAATCAACTGACTGAAAAAAATTCTATTAGAAACTAAATAAACCTATCAGTGGGATAGTAATGCTAACGCTAAGTTCTGGAATTTGTTGTAATCACTTCTGTATAATAAAAGCGCAAAATTTCTCCGTAAAAGTGAAAACTTAGATATTGTCATTTGGTTTGACTTTTTTATAAACTTTGTTCAAACTAATTTCGTAAAAGTATACTAGTTTTTCACCGAATGGAATGGTATATTTTTGATAAAGAATTACAGTAAAATACATTCCGTAGTGTGTATTGAATAATTTACAATACGTAACGCATTGTTTGTAGAAAAAGAGAAAAACTAATACTAGAATTCAAATGTATTCCCGTGAGTATAAATTGCTATACACATTTTTAAGTCAAAGTTTACTATATTTTGAAATACCTTAGAAAGTTTTATAAACAAGAATCTATATCATTAAAATAAATTTCTAAGAAACATTTAATTGAATTCGAACAAAAGTTTTAAAGTTCTTATTTGAAGAAATATTTTCTAAAAATTGAAATAGCTATGTCAGCAATAAAATATAGTTTTACTTCTTAATTTACTGTGTCTTGACAATATAGGTGATAAACCCGGTAAACTTCTTTCTGAAAAACTAACATATCTTGATATTATTTTTTTAACTTTAATTTTATTTTGTTGATATTTTCATATTACTTATTTAAATACTTACTTAATTACTCAAATAATTTTAGTTAATTAAAAATTAAAGGAAAAAACTCTTAGTTTTGACATTAACTTAAAAAAAAACATTATACCCTTTTCAAAATTACGTACTTAAAAAGTTATTATATTTTACTTCTTTTGATTTTTATAATAGCAAAATAGCTATATCAACACATATTTACAGATAAATGTTCTAATATTTAAAAGTATTTGCAGGTCATTTTTATTTCGTTTCTATAAAGAAACGAATATGTAATTTTTATATAATGTTTATTTATATAAAAATTACATATTCGTTTGATTACATGAAACGATTATGTAATATTTATTTATATGTAAATAAATAAATTCCATATAACATTAACCCTTTGAGGGGCACCCATAGAAATTCTTTGGTTTTCAATGATTAGTTTATAAATGTTATCTATGAACCTTTTAAGTATGAAGTATATGAAAAATAAATTATATTACTTGAGGAACAAGCAAGTGGTTATTTGATTGTATAATCACCTCACTTAGAACAGCATAAAAATGACACTTTTTTAATAATATTGTAAAAAGTTATTTAATAATTTTTATTAAAAGGGTATATAAATCAGATAAGAAATTTGTAAACAAAGTTTAAATAGGTACTTTCATTTTAAATTCTTAACTTTGAAACATAGATTTTTTGCTTTTAGAATCTAGTTTGACAGAGCCTGGTTCTAAAAGGGGGGTTTGATAGGAATAATTAAAAGAAGGAAAAAAATTAAGTGTAGATAGTTTGATGCATCAAAAATTGAAAATTTAAAACTTTTTTCTATATAAATGAAAGAAAAATTTATAACAGCCGGTATATTATGTATACCAGTGCCCTTCAAAGGATTAAGCACCATAAAAATTATTTACTTATATGCAGATTCCATACTCTTTCAAATATACAAAGCAATATATAATTATTTTAAATTAATCAATTTGCTATACATCAACTTTGTACGTGAATAAAAAGTTGTTATATTTTGCTTCCTTTCATTTTTATAATAGCAATATAGCTATATAAACAACAATCTACACATCAATGTTCTAATATTTAGAAATATTTGCAGATCATTTTTATTTCATCTTTGTATATGTAAATAAATAAATTCCATATAGCATTAAACACCATGAAAATTATTTACTTATATGCAGATTCCATACTCTTTCAAATATACAAGGCAATATATCATTATTTTAAATTAATCAATTTGCTATGCATCAACTTTGTACGTACGTAAAAAGTTATTATATTTTGCTTCTTTTGATTTTTATAATAGTATTATAGCTATATCAACACATAGCTACATATAAATGTTATAATATTTAGAAATATTTGCAGATCATTTTTATTTCATATCTTGATATATAAATAAATAAATTCCATATAGCATTAAACACCATGGAAATTATTTACTTATATGCAAATTCCACACTCTTTCAAATATTCAAGGCAATATATAATTATTTTAAATTAATTAGTTTGCTATGCATCAACTTTGTACTTACGTAAAAAGTTATTATATTTTGTTTCTTTTCATTTTTATGATAGCATTATAGCTATATCAACACATAGCTACAGATAAATGTTCTAATATTTAGAAATATTTGAAGGTCATTTTTATTTCATCTCTTGATATGTAAATAAATAAATTCCATATAGCATTAAACACCATGAAAATTATTTACTTATATGCAGATTCCATACTATTTCAAATGTACAAGGCAATATAAATTTCATTAAATTAATCAATTTGTTATAAATATACAGGGCTATTTTGGGATACAAATGTATTTAAATTTAATTACTAAAAATTAAAATCTCTGTTTGATTTTTTATTTCTGATACTATATTTTAAATTAATCAATTTGTTTTAATTTTGCAAAGCTATTTTGGGATACAAAAATATTTTAAATTATATTTTTGAAGAATATTTATTTATTTAAATTGATATAAATTTTATATATATTTAAAATTTTTATATACTTAAATTTATTTTATTATTTTAAATTTTTAAATTATATAATTATTTTAAATTAATCAATTTGTTATAATTATACAGAGCTATTTTGGGATACAAATGTATTTAAATTTAATTACTAAAAATGCTAATCTTTGTTTAACTTTTCATATCTGATACTGAGAAAATTCTTATATTGCTAATTTATAATTTTACTTTTATATAAATCAAAATGCTTTCCCTAGAGGCTCCTAAATAATAAGCTTTATTATAATTTTTTTAAAAGCTTTGTGATAACCTTAAATACAGACGTAAAAAATATGATTTTTATGTGATGACTGGTGTATATTCTTAATAACGCCTATAGGGAAATACTATGTAGGGAGTAAAAAAAGTAAAGTGTATTTCAATTTCAAAATATACATCTTAAATCTAAGGATTGATTATAATAAAAACGAAGATTTAATTTTAGGAGTCTCATTTTGTTGGGGTTTTTTAGATCAAGGTTGCCTTTAGGTAATCATTAGAAGTTATTCATTATTATTTGAGTTACAGCTGAATGCAATCACGATTTGATAATATAACGTTATCTCTAGTAGCTATAAAATTTTGAGTTTTAAATAAGTTTATTATAATTGTATAGCTACCATACAAATGGGAAAAAGAAGATAACAATTTAAACGATGTCTAATTTTTGAATGTAGTTAGATAGTAATATTGAATGTTTTATTTAATAATATCTTTTTGAAGCATTCAAATATCTATTTTAGCTTAGAGCAGTTTTTCTATTAATATTTTAGGGAAAATATAATACACTTATTGAAGATAGTAAGAAAATTTCGTAGTAACTCTAACAAGTGTATTAATAACTATGAGTATGTAACGTATTTTATAAAATATGCAACATCAATAAGATAAATCAGGATATACAGTGATTGTTGAGTTTAGAAAAAAAATCACTTCTTTCCTATGTTACATAAACCTTGTAGTTAAATTTGAATCAAAATTAAAACTACCTCATAACTTAATCTCAAATTATGTATGAGAAATCTACTGAACTGAAATTGCTTTTCTATTTATCAATATTTAATGTATCATAATGTAGAGTAATGGAAATATTTATTTTTGTTCATAGTATTTGAGTTATATATTTACGTAAGAGTATTTTTTCTTTTTTTAATGAATTTCCTCATAAGCCTTCAAGTACCTATAATGTCCTTAAAGATTATATTTTTTACTATTTTAGATAATAAATATAGTTGTGTCAGAGCTAGGATGTTAAACATCTATAAGACTAACTTTAAAAAACCTATTACCATGCTGTTTCTCAAACTACTGTATTGTAGCAGTGAATATTTTATTCTTTACTAAAATCTACTCATAGTATAGTTCGTGGGTATAGAAGAAATAACTTTTAGAACCGTCGTGGCTTTCGAATGATAGGTGGCCAAGTGTGCATTTACTTCATTTGTAAAAAATTCAAACTCCTTATAATTTGAAATATAATACAAGTCTATATCGTTATAAGAATTGGCATTATGGCCTAATAACTTATGATATTAAGAAAATATGTGAATCGAATGCAGCCCAATCAACTTACAGATACGTTTGTCTTTTCCGGTTTGGCTGGACTTGCGAGAAATGTGGTCGATTACGGATATTAGCTGTACCATATGTGTATGAGATTTTCGGCTCAATCTCCTCTTTAAAGTGCAGTAGTGATGACCCTTTATGCAAAGGATAAACAAGTTTTCATTCCGACATTTTGATAAGTTTATTAAGTTTGACGATCATAAGCTGTTCTTATGATGAAGAAACGATTTCAACTGGTTTCGTTTTTAGAGCTATGGTTTACGTTTTGCAACACGAGGGCTAATGAGACCGAAACGTCGATTAAAGCCGATTATATATGGTTACAAATATCCACGCCACAGTCAGATACGAAGCCATGATCTCCAGTTTTCAGTTTTCAGTGCCCTAACCGTTCGACTACAGTTCGGTCTTTCAATTGGAAAAAGGACTATTGGAAAGAAAGCATTAAACAATTATGTGTTAGTGTTTCGGTCTGAAGTTCCACTTTATAAATAAAAATATATTAAAAATTTAATTTTAAGTGTAACAACATGAAGGAGTTAATATTTTAATCATTCTCATATCTCCGGTTGATACATTAAAATATATATGTATACTATGAATCATATAATGTACATTAAATGAAAACGTTTCTTCTAGATGTTTATTCTAGCTTTAAGATTAAATGTTTCTTTCAACTTAGTTTCAGTACAACACCAAATAGAAGAGAAAGTTAAAAATTTTATATCAAAAGATATTTCCGTTGATATGTTTGAGGAGTTTACATAGCAACTTCAAACATTACTGATCAGCTCATGTATTCATTCATGTATCTTACATGAAAGTAGTGGAAGTTTTCATACAAATTATTAAACCCGAAATCATGCAAATAAAACTGATAGCATTTATTTCGTAATCATTTTACTACTAAGATAAATGATACTGAAATATTAGAATAACAAGAAATTCACATTGTTTTTAACTTTATTCAAGATATAGTGAATTAAAACTTAATATTATTTACCGAAAACTAGTATAGTTCAAAATATTTAAAGTAATTAGAGAGCTCTTTCACTAGAGAATATCAATATACTTTAAAACAAATACATTATGCTTTAAAATTATGAATTTGTGGGAGATTATAATGAACATGAGTCAAAACTCATGCGAGATGTATCTCACAAATACATCTTTATTTCTTGCACTTTCATTTGATTTGTGTGAATTTTAATGTCTTAAATTTGGGGTTAAGTCTGATTGCACCAAAAAATACATTTATTTCTTTTAAGAAATCAATTTTTTTACACTTATTGTTTTCAAATGATGTAACGTACTATGTAAAATTGTGTTTCATAATACATATAATATAGCAATGAAGTCTGTTGAAAATATACAGAAATATTTTTGAATGAAATATTTTACATAAAAATGCACAGCATAGAAATAATAAAAGAATTCATTTATACTCTAAGTTAATACTACGTTTAATATCAGTTATCACATGTGCATTTCTTCCTCATTATTACTATACCAAAATATTACATTATATACAGGAGTATTTTGTGAATCCATTATATCGTTAGATTTCTTGGCAATTAGCTCACCTCTTTCCTTTATTTCAGGTATTGAAAATATTTGCATATGTTCTTCTTCAATAGTTATTCTGTAGGTAGATTTAGTGGGTAAGTTTAATTCAAATCATTTAATTCTTCATATCCGTCACTATCGTCTTGTTCAAGGTATTTTTTCATAATTCAAATAAAATAATCGTTTATCCGTTGCCATTATAAAACGTAGTTTGAAAATTTATAGAAAATCTGTACACTACCATAAGATTTTAAACAACGATCATTGTTGCGAACTTCAGTCTTACAGATAGAAATTTCAAAAGAGATTGAAACAGAACACATCTCTAATTTTATGTGTATTATGCATTGTGATAAGGCATTTTTTATTCAAGTTCCGTTTTGGTTCTTTTGGCTTCAATGAGCTTCATTCTTCAATGGTGCAAATTCATTTTTTAAGAGAGGAATACTCATATTATTTTTTTTACCCATTATTAATCAAAATGGTTTCATTTGGTTTGTATAGCTAAGGTCTATTTTTTGCAACAAAAGGGATATTGCTAGCGGCTCATGCTTAAAGCCCCATCCGAATGGTTACGAACAAACATGTCAGATCTGGGATTCGAACTCATGAACTTGGTACCGAAAAGCACCGCCCTACTCTGCAGAAAATTAATCAGAATGGGAAGCATGCACAATGAGTATAATTTTTGAAAGGAATAATCTTCCTTTGTAAATATTTTATGTTTTAACTGCAAAATTCAAACAAAAAAATATTAAATTTTCAATTTAAATGCAGTGTATAGATGAATAGAAATATTAAATAAATGTATAAATTTTTATACATTTATGTTATTTATTATATTAATGTACAAAATGTTTCGATGAATAAAAACACATTGTTGCAGAAATTATTGACTATACAAATCTCATGATAATTACATCTCAATCTGAACAAGCATTTGAAAATAAGCTATATTTTCAATTTCAATATATAACAAATATTTACTTACATTTCCTGGTACTTGTTTTATTATTTACTACAAAATTTTTATAATCCATAAAATAAACATTTATAGCTATTTAATTGTACAGGTTACATTTTGACAAACATAGCGATTTTAATTCAAAATTGCCAAGGGACGCACAATTCTAAAGTAACATTCAACGTTATATCGAAATACTCTACATAATGCATAAACCTACATAATAATTTGCATCTCAATTCAAGCTACCAAAGGTGTTTATACTTTTCTTTTACATTTTAAAATATAACATTTAACCCCAGAGTAATTCTTTCCGAAAATTGAATGGCAATAAATTAATTAGTCCTTAAATTATTTATATTTATTTTAGTAAATTTGGCAAAACAAAATGTAACATTACAAATAAAAAAACAATGTTTAAAACAAATATTTAAATAAAATAATATTTTAGTTAAATATCGTTTATATTTAAAAGTATCAGAATTTCTTGAGATTCTAAAATACTTTCATGTAAATATTTCATGTAAAATTGAATCTAAGACACTACCTAAATTCTGTAATCTAATGCATCATATCTTAAAGCTGAAAAGAAAGTATAGGATGAAGTTTTTCTTCCTTTGACATATTAATTTTTCAGTGTTTTTATGAAGTTTACCTAATATATTATTGCAATTAAAATTTTTAATTCTCGCTTGGATTAACGTTAAGATTATTTTTGTATTTTAAATAAATTGAAATATCACTTATTTGAACAATACTAATTTGAATTTAACATTTCAGTATTAAATCCTTTCTAAGAATTGTTAAGTCTGTAGTACTAATATATAATTTGGGAATGTAGTTTGAGGGATATTGTTGAAATATATTTATGCAATATCTTTCAAATTAGATTGAAAAGGCTTATATGTGCGTTTACCAAACAAAATTAATTGTATCTTGGATTGCATTACTTATGTTGGTCGATGGATCATTACATCATATTTCACAAAAAAATAATGTTTAAAAGAAATAATTAAATAAAATAATGTTTTAGTTAAATATGGTTTATAATTTAAAAGGATCAGAAAATCTAGAATAGTTAAAATGCTTATTTTTCATGTAAAGTTTAATCTAAGACACTACCTAAATTCTGTAATCTAAAGCATCATACCTTAAAGCTGAAAACGAAGTATAGGATAAAGTGTTACTTACATTAATATATTAATTTTTCAGTGTTTTCCTGAAGTTTACCTAATATATTATTGCATTTAAAATTTTTTCATTATGGTTTGATTTTACATTAAGATTATTTTTGTATGTTAAATAAAATGAAATAACATGTATTTTGACAATACTAATTTGAATAAAACATTTCAGTATTAAACACTTTTTAAGAATTGATTAGTCAATATTACCAATATAAATCGGAAATGAATGTAATTTGCGTGATACTGTTGAAATAATTTTATACAAAATCTTTCAAATTAGTCTTAAAAGGCGTATAAGTGTGTGTGCTAAACAAAATTAATTGTATCTTGGATTACATAACCTATGTTGGTCGATGGATCTTTGCATTATATCTAACAAATAAAAAATTAATGTTTAAATCAAATAATTAAATAAAATAATATTTTAGTTAAATATAGTTTATAATTTAAAAGGATAAGAAAATCTTGAAACGTTTAAATACTTCTTTTTTATGTAAAATTTAATCTAGGACACTACCTAAATTCTGTAATCTAATGCAACATACCTTAAAGCTGAAAATGAAGTATAGGATTAAGTTTTTCTTCCATTGACATATATATTTTTCAGTGTTTCCTGAAGTTTACCAAATATATTATTACATTTAAAATTTGTAATTAAGGCTTGGTTTTACATTAAGCTTATTTTTAAATGTTAAATAAATTGAAATAATTTTTGTGACAATACTAATTTAAATTTAACATTTCAGTGTTAAACCCTTTTTAAGAATTGATTAGTCTATAGTACCAATATAATTTGGAAATGTAGTTTGCATGATATTGTTGAAATAAATTTATGCAATATCTTTTAAATTAGTCTTAATCCTTTGCTATACATTGACGTCTGGGAGACGTCAGTCATCTCACGTGCCAAAGTTGATTTTGACGTCTCCGAGAAGTCAATAGCTGCCTCCAATAAACATCCTGCAGTATTATATTAAATCATAATTTTATGTTGTTACTTAATTGTTGTACATTAGTATCATATATAAATCTCATTAAATGTTACATAGGAATTCAAATTTTAAAATAAAACGTTCCATTTTTGAACTTGCACAAAATTGTTCAGATGAGCCAAAAATAAACAGTATTTTTGTTTACATCAGGTTCAGTTTTACTTGTACGTCAAGGGGTTAAAAGGCTTATGTATGTGTACTAAACAAAATTAATTGTATCTTGGATTACATTACTTATGTTGGTCGATGGATCTTTGCATCATATCTAAAACTCAAATCATAAATATTTAGATTTTAACTTTTAAAAGAACTGTAGCCAAATTTAATAAAGTATTTTTGAGACCATTAATCAAAATGAATAAAAATATTAGGACCTAATGAGTAAATAACGACTAAATGAAATTCTGTCTTTGTATTTTGCTTTAAGTCAACGACAATAAAAAACACCTGCTACAAGTTTTGACAAGATTAATGAAAACGAGTTTTGATTAATTATGAAAAGTAAGAACTGAAGAATAAGGACTTTGTTTCAATTAATATCAATGAGGAAAATTTTCTTGCTGTATCAAGCATGGTTATTGGCATTAGCGAAGACGAATTTCTTTTTTCCTTTCTAATTTCAAAGAAAAATCTTGCTACATTTTGAACAAGATAAGATACGGAATGAGAAAAAAATGTCCATTGATTATCAAACTATGCCAAAACTCTCACATATTTTTATCCTAGATATAAAAAATATTTTTGCCTTCATACATTGTATATATGATAAAGAATAATTTTATAATCACCATCACATGTTCTGATATTTTTTTGAAATTGTCTTATACATTTAAAACAGTTACACATAACATACATTTATTCAAAAAAAGAAAAATTATCAGTCAGGAATTTTTCATTCAAACTTCTTTATCTAAAGGGTAGCTTTATTCCAAATGGTTAGGAATATATTTGTCAGAATTGAGATTCAAACTTATGAACTTTATATTAAAAATCATCGCCCTATCATGCAAAAAATTAATCACACTGTGAATCATACAAAATGAGTGTAAATTTTAAAAGGAATTATCTGCCATTGTAAATATTTTCTGTTTTAACTGCAAAATCCAAACAAATAAAATATTAAATTTATAATTTGATCCTCGACTGATCTTTGAATGTCAATAAATGGGAACTATGACTATTAAGAATGCATCCAGAGCTCGAGCGAATCAAGATATGAAATAGGCAGCAATGACTGATAATTTCAAATTTTTTCTTTAAATAATTTAATATCCAAGTAAAAGGATTAAAAATATCGTAGAGAGGCTTTACCCACTGTATAAACAATTTAACGCACAGAGAATTGCATTTTGTCATAATTTGGATATACGGCCACAGCCTTGGTATACTAGTAGGATTCTACAAATCACAGTGAGGTTAACTCATGGCAACAACTTTTATAATTATAGACAAGAACAGCAAACCATAGAATTCAAGTTATTGAATAGCCAAAGATAATTACAGTAAGATGGTACCAGCTGTTAGTATGATAATAAATCAAGGCTCTCCCACATCCACATTTTTAGGATGCTTAGTATTGGTCTTTGTGTATTTCTTACGAATCAATCACCAAATGGAGGAAGATAACAAAAGGAAACATGCAAGAAGTAAGCAATCCGAGACAGCCTCGACATTAAAGCTTTTTTTTTCAGCCAGAAAGGTACAATGTAATAAACAAACTTAATCATATATGTAGTATATTTTCTTCTGTCAGCTGTAGTTTTATATTCCCAACTAAAACTGTTCTATGATATATGAATACAAATTTTTAGTATATTTTTTGTAACTTATTACTTACTTATTTCAGTCTCATTAACCTTCATGTAGCAAAATGTAGACCCTAGGGTTTCAAACCAAACCAAACGTATTTATTTTTTGGGTTGCTTTTCCCTTAAGCAAATAGAACGGTGTGTTTTCAAATTTGTTTTACTTCATTTGTAACTAGGCATAATTCCAAAATGTATGTAGAGAAGGATAAGTTTAAGCATTTCTAACCTTTCTTTCAAAGAGCATGTAGATTTTAAGAGAACTACATAAGCTATATTCGTTGCATTTTTGTTTTTGGTTTATTGCTTCGCACTACATAAGTTTTTTGACTAGAACTTTAGCCTATGGAAAGCACTGTTATATGAAACCCATTAATGCTTAAAATTATTTAAAATATACCTGATATGTTTCAACCCATTTTAACACAAGGCATTTTTATACACGATCAAAATGATTTTAAACCCAACTAAGAAATATGAATTTCAAAGTAAATGTAACTGTATATTAATAGAATAAGTTCATATAAGCATGAATAGTATAAAATTACAGTTAAAGCTACTTCGTTTACTTAAAGTTACCGAAAGCAAAATAAAATTCTGAAATATATGTTTATCTTGAATAGGTAGGTATTTTGTTTAAAAACCTGTTTAAATTACAAAATTTTAAGTTGTCACACACATTAGAAAAACACCTAATACATCTAACTAAAAATATAAAAATATATATTATCAAAAAGAAGTTTACATACAATGAATAAAAATGCTGTTCTTATTTTATATTATATATGTATTCACTGACAAAACGAAAAAAATCGTTTACATTAAACTGATAACCGAAATAAATCATTTAAAACCCAGTTATCATGAAACCAACTTTGAAAAAATAAAATAAAATCCCTATGTATGATTTTTAAACTATCTCATATATATCCTTAACATCGTTTTAAAAGATGTGTTTAGGCAGTTAAAAGTTTACTATTAAATATTTTTCAATGGGAAAAAATCCTGTATGATGTCAGTGATATTACTTTTCCACAACTAGCACTAGCTAATGCATATTTTGAGTCAGTTACTTATTTTTCAAATCTTATAGCACCTAATATAATTCTAAAAATAAACAAAATATTACAGAAGAACCTGGAGTTATAACTAAAATCAATTTAAAATAGCATTCATAATATATGCATTATAAACTGAATTTTCTCTATGTCAAAAACTTCTTGTGAAGTCCGAGCTTTGATGCAGTTAAATGTAAAACAAGATCTTCAGTTCTCTCAGTATTCAGCAACACAACTGCTACAATATTTTATATTTTATGAGGAAAATTTATAAAAAGTATGTTCAGTAATAATTAGTATGTACTAATTTAACTCTGAGTAGAGCAAAAATACTATCATCTCTTCTGCTACTGGCAAGGTTTTATTTCTAGAGAATAAAATTTTGGGGTGAGCAAAACTATATTACTAAAAACATCTTTTCAATATTTTTCATCTAATTAATTTTTTTGTGCATGGTTAATTTCTGATACATTAGAAACATTCTCTAAAATCAATGCAATATATGCTATATCGATGTGCAAAACTAAACGTTAAAACACTCTTAAGTATAAAAGTTGAACAGTCTTGATTTAAGCCTTTTTGAGTCATGCTAAGTACACGTCATGCCAAAACTATTAAGAACTGAAATATAGGGATCAAAATGGATATTTGTTGATTCATAAACTAGTCATTTCCCGTGAAGACTTTGGTCTAAGTTTTTAAAGTTCTAAAAAGAATTGAGGTATTTTATTCAAAATTTAAATTAATTCTTGAAATATCTTAAACGACGAATTTAGAGACTTTCGAAAGTAAAAACAGTTTAAAGAATGAACAACACAATTTCTTTTAGTGAAAAACAGAAAAACTGTACCTGAACTGTAACTGACTTAGCTAGCTAAACGAAATCTGATTATATTTTTGGGTGATTACTTGAAATGAATAGAAGTATTTATTAAATAATATTTCTTAAACTCGATCTCACCAGAGGTTATTAGATATAATCAGATATTTACAAGGTTTGTATAGCAAATAAATCCAGATTAAACCTCATCAGCTTTGGAGATACCAGTTTTAAGCGGATGACAAAAAATATATTAAAATAGGCTTTTAAATTTTTCAAACACTTATACTACAGGAACAAAAAGAAATCATTTGAAAAAGTAGATAAATAAGAGTTAAAAATAGAGGAGTACATCAAATAAAATATTTTAAATGAAATAATTTATGAAAAAAATCTACACAAAATACTAAAACTTTATCTCAAAGAACATTTAAGTATTATCTCAAGAAACAATTTAATTTATAATACGTAGTACTAATTAAAAGCAAATAAATAAAAATGCCTTATATAATATAGTGACGAAAAATCAATAAAGGTAAAACAATTTTTACCTTAACTATGTTCTTGATATTTTAACAATATGATGTACCGAAAATCTTTCTAGAGTATACCTGTATCGTCATGCAAAATTTCACCAAGTTCAGTCCAGCAGTTTAAGAATGGATATCGAACATATATACTTACATGCATGTAAGCAGACATACACACAAAGTATGTATATATATATATATATATATATATATATATATATATATATATATATATATATATATATATATATATATATATATATATATATATATATATATATATATTGTAACGATCCGTTACATGACCCTAAGGAAAGATGAGCGGAAGGTGACCTTTCGCAGCGGGCAATTACTGTTAGCGGCAGGTAGATATGGGTGGTCTAACAATACCCGTTGTGTACTAGGTGCGGGACTTAATTGAAAACTGTTCGTGAGCTGGAGCTAGCGCGTCTGAGACTTTTTGAGACTGTTGAGTGAAAAGACTAGGTGAAATGATTGTGAATAATTACAGTGCCACATGTGTACAATTAGCGGTAGCGAGAAAGGCAATTAAGTTATTTGGGTCGGCTGATTTAAAGACGGCTTTTCGGCCACATATGAAAACGAAACAGTTGATTCAGGCGGGAAGTAACCGCAAGATTGCATCATCCTGCTTCTGGAAGTTTTCCGAAGAATCGCGTAAGGGGATCCGGGACCGCTATAAAAGAAGAGTGGCGGAGCCAAGAAGGCGCTTTTTCTTCTGAGGCTTCTTCTTGCGAGTTGATTTTGGAGGTCGAGAGGAACCTTCTCGTCTCTTAGATTTCCGGAGTTTGCTTGTTTTTTAGAGACCGCCAGCGTCTCTGTTTACAAAGAAGTCAACCTTCGACTTGGGAATCATATTCCCGTTATTTTGCTATTTTTTTTCTACTTCGTACATAGAAGTAGGTAGCCGAGAGTGACCCTTGTCTCACTTTGGATCGTCTTGCATCCCGAGTTTCCTTCACGAACCCCAGATACGCACTCTGAGCTTTCGAACCTTGGTGTGAAAGCCGACTGTACTAAACCTCAGCCCGGACGTGATAGTGTCAGCATTTATTACCGGCACTAATTAGCGAACAATTCCAGTGAATAGAAGCCCTAGCCACACTGTACTCAGTACCCATGCATCTTTATTGTGTGAATGTCATCTCAGCATGAGATACCTGAATATTTAGAAATCTACTGAATCTGTATATAGCTGTACATAATTTATTCACCTGAATAAAGTATTTAGTCTTGATTAAACAGTTTTCTAGCCTGTTTCATTCATTGCCTACCATATCTAATGTACGTTACAGTATATATATATATATATATATATATATATATATATATATATATATATATATATATAGCCATATGTATAAATTTTTATTTAACATTGATTAGTGGAAATGTTTTAGATTTATTGTTATTTGTTTTCATGTAAAATAATTGTTATATAAATAAATTCATTTACAAAACATTAGCTAAAACTTTTTTTAAAACTCGTCTTTATAATTGTATTAATAATTATGATTACTTTCAGTCAATAATATTATAACTTTCAGTAAGAAGCAATACACCTGATTAACGGATCTACTTCCTTTAATTTCATAACACAAAAAATGTTATTTAAAAAATAAATAAAAATTCACAGATTTAATCTCCCAGTCTTAATATGTTTTGAGATTTTACCTCTTACAGCTTACTGTCTGTGATTTAGAATATAAATTTTAAATCCCTTTAAATGTTTTTAATATGAATTTCATATTAATTTTTTTATTTTTCATTAAAGCAGAAAAAATAAGTTTATTCTTGAAAGGAAAATGAATAAAATCTATCAAGCCAAAAAATGTATAATCTTCAATTTAACATACAGTTGAACATAAAAATCTTTTTATTTATTATTTCTTGTAACTTCTTAAAATTATTATTAAGTCATGAAACATTTTATTCAGATAGTAATAGATTGCAATCTCTTTAATTGAATCTTAAGGAGATTTACTTATCAAATGTAAGCACGGTAGTACAATTGTAAAAAGAAAATAGTTTACTACACATTCTTGTAACATCTGATGCGGACACTGTATAATTTACTTTTATTATTCGTATTATTTTACATATTTTTGTTTTAATTATAGAACACATTATTAGAATTAACAGGAACACATTCCCAATAAAATTTATTCCCGTATCGCAAAGTAAAGCTTTTGTCTAAGGTGAGTGCTAGTAGAGCCATCTGGTGTCAACCATACATATTAATATATATTGTATTAAAATGCTTTATTACACTGATATTTTTTTTAACAAATGCAAAGTATTCACGCTTAATAATTTTTTTTTACTATACTTTGTAGTCAGGAAGTAGGAAAACTTAAAATTAATTTTCTGAGAGTAGTTTATTTTAATTTTGTCTTTGCAACACATGGACACTGCTAAACCTACATATGGCTAATTCATAACCCGGTAAAATCAATGATTTTATATTGAACTTTTGTTTATATAGAGAGCGATTACAATCAAAAATGGAAGCGAATCAATATATGTGATTTCACTATATTATACGTTATCATTTTTGAGTTATGTCAGGCAATACAAGTGGTTCAATATTTTTTCATAACAAAAAATTGCATTATTTTAACTACATACGAATATTGATATTTTTTTATTGTAAATTGTCAGTGTTAATGCCATTATATTTAGATGTTTCTTTATATTCAATGTTAATTGCAATAAAAAATGATGATTCACCATTAGATGTTATAATAGTCCTATGTACAAAATATCAACATGTTTCTAATTGGTTTTGAAATATGTCTGCAAGAATCAATATTAATTAAATTATTTTCACAAGAGCATGTTGAAGTCAAAAATTGAGATGCACAACTATATTTTACAAAATATCGAAGTTTCCTACATCCTACGGGTATCCATTTTTGAGGTATAAGAGATACGCACATCCGCATAAAGAGATATAACGATAAAACTAGCCAAAATACAGAGATAGTTAATATGTTCTTGTTACGCATTTATAAACGTAACCTTTAAACTAATGACACCGAATTTGTACATGACCAAGAGAGGAATTTCCGTGGAAATGTCAAGATAATGGAAACAGTATCATGGCAAATGGAAACAGTATCATTTATGTTAGTTCCAAATGTGAATGACAATAAATAAATGTTGCAAAGGCAGGCAGGCAGTTAAAGGAGCAAGGAAGTTAAAGTTAACTCCAGAGCACACATACCGTAATCGCGGCTGCACGGGTGGTAAGAGTTAAAGCGGTCCGACCAAAATGAGTGCAGATACTCATTTTGTATACAAAATAACCAATAAGGGATCGTTAATAAAAATATAAATTTTGGGGAAAACATTATCAAAGATTATCAGCGAATTGTTAACGAGAAATTTTGAATGATCAAATGGAAATTCCTCCAGCAAACCAATAGACAGACCCTCATTCCGTTAAATAAATGAAACCTGCATCTCTGCCGTTTATGTTGCATCAGCCACCGGAAGATACTTCACTCCAGACTAACATGTGCAAATTAAAACTCCATCTGCCTTTTCAGTGTTTTATAAAACTCAATGTATATTCTATATAAAGTTTCACCACACTCTAATATAATTATGTTCATAATTATGCATAATTATGTTCTCTGATTCAGCAGTGACCTATAAATTTACGTCAAAAATATGAAATATATAACAGCTGAAAAAAAGTATATAGTAACATTTAATATGTTCCATTACTTTAAATTTAAATATATCTATAAATAAACTCAGTGCAAAAGGATTTACATTGTAAAATCCCATATAGATCTTTAAATATTTTCAGAATGTTCAATAATCTTTAAATTATACAACGCATTTCTTGAGAGCAACTCTATGTACTTTTACTATCCTTTGATGTTTAATAATACTTTGATTCATTTACAGTAAATTAGTAAATATTAAACGCATTTTACAGTAAATGAATGTACACTTGGTGCTACAAAATCAAATGGAAAAAGTATTATTTATGTTAAGTCCAAGTGTGAATAACAATAAGTAAATGTAGCAGAGGAAGCAAGGCAGTCAAAGTTTACTCCAGAGCACACATACTGAAATCGCGGCTGTACGGGTAGCAAAAGTTAAAGCTGTCCGACCAAAATGAGTGCAGATACTCATTTTGTATACAAAAAGACCAATAAGCGATTGTTAATGAAAAGAAAATTTTACGGAAAGCAATAACTGAGATAATTAGGGAATGGTTAGCAAGAAATTCTAAACCATCAAATGAAAATTTCTCCAGCTACTGAGTAGATAGACCCTCATTCTGGGAATGGCTGTTCGACAAATGAAACCTGCATGTCTGCCTTTTCCTTTGCATCAGCCACTAGAAGATACTTAACTTTTGACTAACATGTGCAAATTAAAACTCCATCTGACTTTTCAATGTTTTATAAAACTCAATGTGTATTTTATAAAACATTGCATCCTACTCTTTAGGCAATGCATAATTGTGTTCTTTGATTCAGCAATGACTTATGAATTTACGTCATAAATATGAAATGTATAACAGCTGAAAGATAGTAAATATTAACATTTAATATGTTCCATTACTTCAAATTTAAATATAGCTAGAAATAAAAGCAGTGCAAAATGATTTACATTGTAAAATCCCATATAGATATTTAAATATTTTCAGCATGTTCAATAATCTTTAAATTATACAACGCATTTCTTGAGAGCAGGTCTACGTACTTTTAAAATCCTCTGATGCTTAATAATACTTTGATTCATTTACAGTAAATTAGTAAATATTAAACACATTTTACAGTAAATCAACTCTTTTTGTCTCTAAAGAGTTTCATTTTTAAGTCCTTGAACGCTCCGAATATGTCATATTTACTGTATTTCTAAAAATATATTACCACAGAGCTTTTAGGTGTTAAAAATGGATGTCATTGTCAGCGTTACTAAAGATATATAACGTTGCTCTTTATTTACCTGAAGGTATTTATAACGTAGTGAAATGCAAGTCCATGAATAATGCATTATTGAACGGTAACCCCAAATAGGGGAGTAGTGAATAGCTCTATTCAATTTTTCTGTTTCGTTGGTCTTTGGTTTATACGCAGGAATACTTTTCTAAAAGGAAAGTTTTTCAAAATTTACCAAAACTGCACCTGAGACTGTCTTTTTTTTTAACGGTTTTTATACTTTAAGTTTCGTAAGATCGATATCAAAATTTAGTTTATTTTTCTATTTTTAGATTTCGCGTCAAATATTACTTTAAATAAATAAGTGTGAATCTACTTTGGGGAACAAATGGATAAATATATTTCACTTATTTTTTTATTCAGTTTATACAACATATGTACAGAAATAAAATATTTGTAAATAAGTAATTTTAAATTATATTATTTTATGACAATTATATAAAGTTGTGTACCATATCGTAAACTTTATAATTTTTATAGGACATAATATTTTTTCATTTGCGATTTGGGATATTTTTTCTATGAAGTATATATTGTATATATAATTCTAAATATATTTATAAAATATTTGTAAAAAAGTAATTTTAAATTATATTATTTTACTACAGTTATATAAAGTTTTGTACCATATTCTAAACTTAAAATTCTTAGAGATTGGATATATTTTTTCAATTTCTATTTGGAATATTTTATCTATGATGTATATTTTATCCTTAAAATATATGTAAAAATTAAATATTGCATTTTTTTCTTTTTTTTTAAACTCAAGATTATACTGCTTTTAACCATTTAAGTTTCATTTTTTTCACGAATTAAATCCAAAAAATGTCCCATTTTTATTATATATTTTTGTTTATTTTATATTTCTAAGGTGCAAAATTTTTATTCAAAATAATATTTCTAATTATTTTAAGCATGTATAACAAATGTTTTACAGGAAATAAGATGTTTTCCCATGAAGTTGTCTTTTCTATCTTATGTACGCCAGAGAGGGAAGTTACGTTTATAGTTATGCATATTAAAAGATACATTTTTTATTGCAATTAGTACAAAATTATTATCGAATGAAAATACTAAAAGCACATTTACTTAACCTGTTTTTTCAAAGATCAATCAGAGTTAGAGAGATAAATCTAGGAAGAGGGCAAGAGGCATAGTCGAAAGTTACGATCTGGACAAAAGTAACTAGTCTCTTTTCTAATTCTTTTTCCGCTGTCATTTTTCTTTGATGAACACATATAGTACTCGTTTGCAGATCCTAGTTTTTTGTGTGTGGGTGGAATTGCCTCTAAAATGTGTTCTAGGTCAGTCTCGTAAAAACTCAAGCTAAAATCAAGCGAAAAACACGTGGATAAAAACTTGTGGAGTAATGAAAAACATCAGAAAGGCCGCATTTTTAAACCAAACAGAATACTTTTCAGTAACTAACATCTTGTGAACATCTGTACGACTAATTTGACATTAAAAATACAAAAGATCCAGCCAAAACAGCGAGAACGACATAGAAATCAGATTGCCCGGAACGCCGTACGGGCAAATTATTAAAGGCATGGTAACCGCACCGGTGTACGTGCAAACCAGGCAAGGTGTTAAACATGAAAAACCACTTCTTAAGGGAATATTGTATTTTCAAATTAATTCAATCTTGCTAGATCAATGTGCTAGAAAATTTAACATTTTTTTTCTTGCAATATATCTATATGAAACCATTTACAATTTTAAGGTAAAACCTGAATTTAAGTAGTTATTAATTATTAGTTACTCCAAAAGGTACATTAGTCACGCGCATATTTTGTATGCATATGAGGGTCATTTTTATTTTTACGATACTTTTAGGTCTCAGAATAAAACTTAGTTATCATAACAGTTCTCTGGAAATACAACTAGAAAAAATTATAATATTTAAATCAAGTTTCATTGACATAAAAAATAATAACAATAGATAACTTTATGCTATTCAAAATGTATTAATTTAAACTAACCTTTATTCTATGTTTCATGAGGAAATTTTTGTTATGCAGGAATTATAAATACATCTGGAGTGTTTAAAATAGTTGTAAAATTGTAAAAAGTGTATTTTAATAACTATTTAGAATAGTTATTTGTGTAAATTGAATTAATGAGAGAGAAATTAGTTATAACAACTACAAGGGGATAGTTATTAAAAATCATGCATTTTATTCATATTCTTAGTAATATTAAATTATTGAATAAGATGAAGACATAAAACGTTCATGCAAACATTTGACTTCTGAACCTCAATTGTAGCATTAATGTAGCAAAGGGATTTCATAACTTCATTGAAACTGTTTACACATTAATTTATCATTTATACACGAAAAAACTCTTTTAAAACTGTATTTTATTTTTTTTTACATAATGTTTCTAAGGACATTAGAAATTTATTTCCTGGACAAAAACCAATGAAAGAAAAATAATTCTAAAACCTGGAAATTAATTATAAAAACTGGAGAATCTTTGGTGACTTTCTAAGGCAGTTCACTCAAGCACTGTCAAATGATGATCAATTAGCAAATCGATATTATTTGAAAAAATAGTGTGATTTTTTAATTGTAGGATTCTATTGTACAATTAAACAAATGCTTTGAAACTTGGATTTGTTTGTGAGCTTTTTCTGACTTCTATCTACTTTAGCGGTTTGTAGTCAAAAGTTTGTTTGTTTGATTATATACGGCAGTTTAAATGCACACTCAGATGATGGTCAATTAATAGATCGATTATAAATTAAAAAAAATATGTGTTGAATATAAATACTTATAGTAGAAAAGTACATTAATATTGAAATGTCATGCTAAACTTATCATATGGGTTTAGTTTAATATTTCATGTTTGTCATGATTTTAAACACACAGAAAGCACAGTCAGATGGTTGTCAATTAATGTAATGAGTTTAAACTTTAAAAAGTTATGTGTTGAATATAAATACTTAAAATAGAAAAGTACATTAATATGGAAATGTCATGCCAAATATCAAAAATATAGCATATATGTTGCAATTAATATTTCATGTTGTGATCCTTTTTTAATGCGGTTTACAAGAACAGTCAGATGGTGGTCAATTAATAGATGGATTACAAGTTTAAAAAAATATGGGTTACAACTACAAGGGGATAGATATTAAAAATCATGCATTTTATTCATATTCTTAGTAAAATTATATAATTGAATAAGATGAAGACATAAAAAGTTCATGCAAACATTTCCCTGCTGAATCTCAATTGTAGAACTAAATGTAGCAAAGGGATTTCATAACTTCATTGAAAGTGTTTATACATTAATTTATCCTTTATACATGAAAAAACTCTTTTAAAACTGTATTTTATTTTTTTACATAATTTTACAAAACTATATGTTTCTAAGGATATTAGAAATTTATTTTCTGGACAAAAACCAATGCAAGAAATATAATTCTAAAAACTAGAGACAAAATGGGAACAGAGTAGCTTCATATATCTCTTACATATTTATATCTTTTACAAGCATATTTCAGTAAGCAATATATTTTTTAAAGTACATATTAAAAGCAATTTCAATCTCATTTAATTTAAGTTAATTAAATCTGCACATACTCAATTAACATTTTAAATATTTTAATAATACCATATGTGTAACTTGAAATTTAAAAGTAATATTACAAAGAATTACCTTAAAAATATTTAAAGTAATACTTAATGAGCAAAATGGAAGATTCCAATTTGGATGATCTTTAACTGCAAATTACGTAACACAAAAAAGTGAAGTAATATTTTTACCATAACTTCAGTGAAAATATTAAATTATATTTTGATAAAAAAACATGAAATATTACATTAAAAATAAATGTAATACAATATTGAACTAAAAATGGAGCGAATCTCTAATTTGTGTAAACACGACGAAAGTAAAAATATTACAGAAAATGCAAATTAGCCTAATAAGCCACATTCATTTATATATGTGACTTTTCGCAAAAGTAGTAATACATTAGAAACGCAAGTTACAAACTAATATTACTAGTCAAATGTACAACGGAATAAAAACTAATTGGATATAATTAAATTTTCTTAGTCGTTAGTAAATTAGAGACTCCCTCGAAACCATGAAATAAACATCTGCATAATGTATTTCTGAGAAAGAAATCATTGAAAGAAAGAACTGCAATAGAGGATAATGGTAAGTAAATGAAGTACGGATAGTTTTAAATATTTCTTATGATATAGGTCTAAAATTGTATAAAACAAGAGAAAGATTTAAAATATGGACATATATAATATATATAATATAAATATATATATATTATATAATAATATATATTATATATAATATATATATATATATAATATATAATTATATTATATATAAAATATATATGTTAAATATATAATTACATTATTATATAATATATATATATATATATTATTATATATATTATTACATATATATATAAATATATATTATATATATTATAATATATAATAATATATACAATATATATATAAATAATTATTATATATATATATATTTATATATATATATTATATTATATATATAATATATATATATATATATATATAAATAATATATTAATTATAATATATATATATATATATGCAATATAATATATGTATTTATATATGTATATATAAAATATATATGTATATATTATATATATAAATATTTATAATATATATTTTATATATAATATATTATATATATAAATATATATAATATAGTGTTTGTGTAATGAAAATATTGTGTCATTATGCATATATAATAACTTTATAAAATATTGTTAAATCTGATAAATTAAACGATATATCCAAATACAGTCAGTTAATTTCATTTTTTTACTAAATTCTTAGTAATCTAAAGTAGATTAATATTGAAAAGTAATTATCTTTTCTTTTTAGTTAAGGAAATTAATAAAATTTTTCAGTAACATTAAAAAATATACACATTGCACTACTTCTAACACCAAATTTAAAAATATTTGAAACTTAGATTTACTTAAATATTAATTTCTGAATGTTGTATAATTTAGTAGTTAAAGAATCTTTTGGTGACTTTCTAAGGCAGTTCACTCAAGCATTGTCAAATGATGATCAATTAGCAAATCAATATTATTTGAATTAATAATGTAATCTTAAAATTGTGGGATTCTATTGTACAATTAAATGCTTTGA